>CM037003.1:1200000-1507500 GCA_020854095.1 Dasyurus viverrinus | reverse complement strand
AGTCTTTCTGTGTCACTCTCTGGGAGAGTCTCTCAGCATTTCCCTAGTTTTCTTTGGATTGCTCTCTCTGTGTGTCTTTGCCTGTTTCTCTCTTTGTGAGTTTCTCTGTGTGTCCCTATTTTTATTCCAGTTTCTCTCTTTGGTTCTTATTGTGCCTCTCTTTGAGTCTTTGTGTCACTCCCTCTGTGATGTTATCCCTGTTTGTGTTGAAACTTTTTCTTATCTTTATGTCTCTTTCTTTATCTCTCTATGAAAATCTCTGTGTCTCTATTTTTCTTCCTGTTTCTTACTCTTTATTTCTCCCTGTGTGTGTCTCTCAGTGACTATTTTTTTCATCTTATTTCTGGCTCTTTGTTTCCCTGTGGGTCTCTCTATGTATTATATTTCCACTTGTTTCTGCCTCTTTTGTTTCTGTCTCTCATCATTTATCTCTTTATCTTTCCCATTTCTGTCTCTGTATCTCTGCCTGTCTCTCTCCATATCTCTCTTTATCTATCTCTTTGTTTCTTCCAACTGCTTCCTTTGGGTCTCCTTGTGTCTCTTTATGCCCCTGTTTTTCTCTCTAAACAGTTTCTGCATTGGTAATTTTTTCAGGGTTTTGTGTGTATGTGTGTGTGTGTGTGTGTGTGTGTGTGTGTGTGTGTGTTTCTCTGTCTCTGTCTCTTGGATTAAGAAATTCTCTTTCTTTCCTTATTCTTTTTCCTCCCTCTTTCTTGGTTTCTCTGCCTGTACCTCTTGTTGTTTGTGTCTCTTTCTCTTTGAGAGACTCTTTGTGTATGTCAATTCTTTTTCCAATTTCTATTTCTCTGTCTCAATCTCTCTCTGTTTCTCTCTCTGATAGAGTTTCTCTATATTTTCCTTTTTTCTTTTGTCTCTGTCTTTTTATGTTTCTGGGTTTCCCTATGTTAGATTCTCCAAGCAGTACCTGTTTTTCCTCCTTCTGTCTCTTTGTCTCTCTATGAGTAAGCATATCTCTATGTCTCACTGGGAATTTCTCTGTCTTTATATTTCTTAGTGTTTCAGCTTCTTTGTCTATGTCTCTGTCTCTGTCGGTGAGAATCTCTCTGTATCTTCCCCTTTCTTTTTTTTGTCTGTGTCTTTTTCTTCTTTAAGTCACCCTGAGTAAGATTTTCTCTGTGTATACTCCTTTTTCTTCCTGTTTCTATGTGTCTGTGTCTTTGTATGTCTCTCTCTGTGAGAATCTCTCTGTTTGGGTCACTACTTTTTCTTATTGTTCTCTCCTTGTCTCTGTCTCTCTCTAAGATGATCTCTGTGTCTCTTTCTGCCTGCTTCTACACTTGTAGCTCTCCCTGTGTCACTGTCTGTCTCTATCTCTCTCTTTCTTTGACTTTGCTTTTCATGGTACTTTTGTCTCTTTGATTCTCTGTGTCTGTATATTTCTACATAGTTCTGCATCTTTATCTCTCTCTGTCTCTTTTTCTCTCCATTTTCTGTCTTTAGATCTTTGACTGTCTCTCTCATTTCTCTTTTTAGTACTATTCTTTATATTTATTTGTTTTGCTGACACAATTAGGGTTAAGTGATTTACCCAAGGTCACACAGCTAAGCAGATTTTATGTATATGAATCCAGATTTGAACTCAGATCCTACTGACTTCAGGGCTGGTGTTCTAGCAATGTGGTACCTAGCTTCCCTTGCCTGTCTCTCCCTCGATCTCTCTTTGTTCATCTCTATTTTTCTTCCTGTTTCTTTCTCTGTCGCCTCATGTGTGTCTATGTCTCTCTCTCTAAGATTTGCTGTGTTGCTATTTTTCTGTGTTTATTTCTCTGTCTCTATATTTTTTTGGTAAAGAGATTCTCTTTCTTTCCCTATTTTTCTTCCTCCTTTTTTCTGTCTTCCATTTTCTGTCTCCTTGTCTCTCTGTGTGTATGTGTTTCTGTGTCTCTCTATGAAAATCTCTCTGTGTCTCTAGTTTTCTGCCTGTTTCTATCTCTGTATCTCTTCCTGTCACTCTCTCTTTTTGTGACTTTACTTGTCATTCTATTTCTGTTTCTTTGTTTACCTGTGGGTCTCTCTCTCTCTCTGTTGTATTTCCTCCTAGTTCTGCCTCTTTGTTTCTGTTTCTGTCTCTCTCAATTTGTCTCTCTGTCTCTCCCGTTTCTATCTCTGTATCTCTGACTTTCTTTTTTAATACTCTTCTTCTTCTTCTTCTTCTTCTTCTTCTTCTTCTTCTTCTTCTTCTTCTTCTTCTTCTTCTTCCTCCTCCTCCTCCTCCTCCTCCTCCTCCTCCTCCTCCTCCTCCTCCTCCCCAGGTTCTCACAGATAGGAAGTGTTAAGTCTCTGAAGCCAGATTTAAACTCAGGTCCTGTTGACTTGAAGGCTGGTGCTTACATATATGCCATCTAGCTTCCTTTGCCTATCTCACTCTAGATCTTTCTTTCTCCATCTCTGTTTTGCTTCCTGTTTTTTTTCCCCTGCATCATCTTGTGTGTGTCTATGTCTCTGTTTCTGTCTCTGTGAGAGTTTCTGTTGCTATTTTTTTCCTGTGGTTGTTTCTCATCTCAATGGCTTTTGGTATGAGAAATTATCTTTCTTTCCTTATTTTTCTTTCACCTTCCTTCTATTTTCTGTCTTCTTCTTTCTGTCTCTTAGTCTCTCTGTATGTGTCTTTGTGTTTCTCTCTGAGAATTTCTCTGTGTGTATTTTCTTTTTATTTCTGCATCTTTGTCTGAGTCACTCTCGCTGACTCCGTGTCTCTCTCTGTGAGAAACCCTCTGTGGCTACCAATTTTTCTTCTTTGCTTCTGTCCCTGTGTTTCTGCGTGTCTCTTTCTGTGGTTCTGAGTATCTATTTACGAGTTTATCCGTGTGTCCCTAATTTTATTCCTGCTTCTATCTCTTCAGTTCTTGGTGTGTCTCTCTTTGTGTCTCTCCTTCTTTGGGATTCTCGCTATATGTCGACATGCTTTTTTAAAAATTAATTTTCCTGTCTTTATCTCACTATGTATATCTCTTGATGAAAGTTAATCTGTGTGTCTCTATTTTTCTGCCTGTTTCTACATCTTTATCTCTTCCTGTCACTGTCTCTGTCTCTGTCTCTGTCTCTGTCTCTGTCTCTCTCTCTCTCTCTGTCTCTCTCTCTCTCTGTGACTTTACTATTCATCCTATTTCTGTCTCTCCTGTTTCTGTCTCTATATCTCTACCTGTCTCCCTCTCTTTTTTAATATGAGTCGTTTTTATTGCCTCTACTGAGGCAATTAAGGTTAAGTGACTTGCCCATGGTCACACATCTAAGATGTTTTAATTGTCTGTATCCAGATTTAAACTCTGGTCCTCCTGACTTCAGGGCTGATGCTCTACCAATGTGCCAACTAGCTTTCCCTGCTTGTCTCTTCCTAGATCTCTATTTGTCCATCTCTAATTTCTTCCTATTTCTTTCTCTCGGTTGCCTCCTGTGTATCTATCTCTGTTTCTCCCTCTGTGAGAGGTTCTGTGTTGCTATATTTTCTTCTTTTTCTGAGTTTCTCTGTCCTCGTGTCTCTTGGTGTAAGAAACTATTTCTTTCCCTCTTTTTTCTTCCTCCTTTCTATTTTCTTTCTTCCTCTATCTTTTTGTCTCTCTGTGTGTCTCTTTGTCTCTCTCTGTGAATTTCTCCATATGCCTTTACTTTTTATTCCTGCATCTTTGTCTGGGTCTCTCACTGACTCTGTCTCTCTGTGTGCGAAATTATCTGTGGCTACCAATTTTTCTTCTTTGCTTCTGTCCCTGTGTTTAAGCGTGTCTGTGTTCCTGAGTATCTCTTGAGTGTTTCTCTGGATCTCTTAACCTTCCTCATTATACCCCTGCATTGCTGCCTGTTTCTCTTTCCTTCTCTTTAGGCATCTCCATTTATTCCCCTATTTTTGTATCTTTCTCACTGAGTTTCTATCTCTCTTTTTTTTCACTCTGTGGGAGGTTCTGTGTTGTTTTTCTTCCTATTTCTGTATGGGTTTCTCTGTCTCTGTCTCTATGAGTCCCTCTTTCTTTTCCTATGTTTCTTTTCCCTTCTGTCTCTGTGTCTCTGTGTGTCCC
This sequence comes from Dasyurus viverrinus, assembly GCA_020854095.1. Lineage (NCBI taxonomy): Eukaryota > Metazoa > Chordata > Mammalia > Dasyuromorphia > Dasyuridae > Dasyurus > Dasyurus viverrinus. Next base: position 1,503,469 of record CM037003.1, on the reverse strand, counting down.
TCTGTGTTACCCTGACAGTCTCTCTGTGGATGTCAATTCTTTTTCCTATATCTCTGTCTCTGTCTGTATCTCTCTTTGAATCTCTCTGTCTGGGAGAGTCTCTATTTTTCTTGGGATTGCTGTCTCTGTGTCTCTGTCTTTCTGTTTCTCTCTTTGAGAGTTTCTCTGTATGTCCCTATTTTTACTCCTGTTTGTTTCTTTCACTAAAGGTGTCTTTCTGTCCCACCCTCTGAGATTCTCCCTGTTTGTGTTGAAACATTTTCTTATTTTTGTGTCTCTGTGTCTCTTTGTACATCTCTCTATGAAAATCTCTGTGTGTCTCTATTTTTCTATCTGCTTCTACCTCTTTATCTCTCCCTATCACTCTCTCTTTGTGTCTTTACCAGTCATTCTATTTCTCTTTGTTTATTTGTGGGTCTCTCTGTGTACTATATTTTCTCCTAGTTCTGCCTCTTTTTTCTGTCTCTCTCAATTTGTGTGTCTGTCTTTCCCGTTTATGTCTTTGTATCTCTCTCAGTCTCTTTCTTTTCTTTTTTTTTAAATACTATTCTTCTTCTTTTTTTTTTCAATGAGGCAACTGGGGCTAAGTGATTTGCCCAGGGTCACACAGCTGGGCAGCTTTAAGTCTCTGAATCCAGATTTGAACTCAGATCCTGTTGATTTCAGTGCTGGTGCTTACAAATATGCCATCTAGTTGTCTTTGCCTATCTCACTCTAGATGTCTCGTTGTCCATCTCTTTTTCTTCTTTTCTTTTTCCATGTGTCATCTCGTGTGTGTATATGTCTCTGTTTCTGTGTCTGTGAGAGTTTCTGTGTTGCTATTTTTCCTGTGGTTGTTTCTCTATCTCTATAGCTCTTAGTATGAGAAACTCTTTCTTTCCCTTTTTTTTTACCTTTCTATTTTCTGTCTTCCTCTTTCTGTCTCTTTGTCTCTCTGTGTGTATGTGTGTCCCTATATTTCTCTGTGAATTTCTTTTTGTGTCTTTACTTTTTTTTATTCATGCATCTTTGTCTGGGTCTTTCTCACTGACTCAGTGTCTCTCCTTGAATAATTATCTGGGGCTACCAATTTTTCGTCTTTGCTTCTGTCCCTGTGTTTATGTGTGTCTCTGTGTTTCTGAAAATCTCTTTAAGCATTTCTCTCTGTCTCTATTAATTCTGTTCATTCTCTCTCTGTATCTCTGCCTGTCTCTCTCTGCTTCTCTTTAGGCATCTCTATTTTTCCTATTTATTTTTTCTCTTTCTTACTTGGTGTCTATCTCTTTGGTTTTTACTTGTGAGAGGTTCTCTTGTTATTTTTCTTTCTATTTCTGTGTCGGTTTCTCTGTCTGTCACTTTATGTGAGAGTCTCTCTTTCTGTTCTTATTTTTCTTCTTCTTTCTCTCTCTGTATCTTCTTGTGTCCCTCTCTGACTCCCTGAGAGTCTCTCTGAAGATGTTGATTCTTTTTCCTACATCTGTAGCTTGGTGTCTCTCTTTGAGTCTTTCTATGATGTTAATCTCATGGAGAGTCTCTCAATGTGTCCCTATTTTTCTTCCTGTTTCTGTCTCTTTGTATTTGCCTCTGTCTGTGTCTGACTTTCTCTTTGCAAATCTCTCTATGTGTCTCCATTTTTCTTCCCATTTTGGTCCCTGTATTTCTGACTTTCTCTCTCTCTCTCTCTCTCTCTCTCTCTCTCTCTCTCTCTCTCTCTCTCTCTCTCTCTCTGTGTGTGTGTGTGTGTGTATGTGTGTTTCTATTTTTCTTTCTATTTCTGTTTCTTTGTCTCTGTCTCTCCGTGTCTCTTCATAAGCACCTCTCTATGTCTGTTTCTTTTTCTTTCAGAGTTTCTCAATGTGTCCCTATTTTTCTTCTTGGTTCTGTTTCTCTTGCTCTATATGTGTCTTTATTTATCTTCCTGTTTCTCTCCCTTGATCTCTCTCTTTCTGTGTCTGTCTGTCTAGGAGCATCTCTTTAAGACTGTGTTTCTCTCTTTGTGAGAGTCTCTCTGTGTGTCTTCATTTTCTTTCCTGTTTCTGTCTCTGTGTGTCTCTTTCTCTGTGTGTCTCTAAGTCTGTCTCTGTGAAAGCCTCTTTATGTCTCTCTTTTTTTCCTATGTCTTTCTCTATGTGTCTTTGTGTGATTTTCTCTGCCTCTTTTTTCTTCCTGTTTCTGTCTCTGTTTCTTTTTGTTTCTTTCTGTGTTTTTGTGTCTGTGTATCTCATGCTTTCCTTGTGTGAGTCTCTGTCTCTCTCCAGGCTAGTCTTTGTGTGTTTTTTTTTCATTTTTTTATTTTATTAAAAACAGAATAACAAAAGAGAAAACGCAGAAAAAAATACAAAACAAAACAAAAAGAACATTTTTATGTGCTCAGAGTGGATTCAAAATATATAACAACACATTAGGATATATAATATTAATAAAGGATATATATTAGTAGAAGAAATTATCTTCATGACCGTTCATCTTTTCTTTTCTTCCTTGTAGGTTTTTCTGTTCTTCTCTGCTGCATACCTTTTTTTACTTCTTCCGTGTTCCCCAAGCAGGATTTAATGAAGCATATCAAGCAGGATTTAGTGAAGCATATATTTATATATTCATACACACACATACACACACACACACATACACACACACACACACTTTTCCTATCCCTGTAAATACTTTGCTTTGATTCTGTTCCTTATCTTGTTTTGCTATTACTGTCTCCACCTATTTACTCTCCCCTTATTTCTTTTTTTTTTCATTTTGTTTTCTTTTATTTTTTTTATTGTACCTTTTTTTATTTACAAGATATATGCATGGGTAATTTTTCAGCATTGACAATTGCAAAACGTTTAGTTCCAATTTTTCCCCTCCTTACCCCCACCCCCTCCCCCAGATGGCAGGTAGACCAATACATGTTAAATATGTTAAAGTATATGTTAAATACAATATATGTATACATATCCCTACAGTTATTTTGTGCACTATAAGACTCAGACATTAATATAATATGCATTTAACCTGTGAAGGAAATCAAAAATGCAGGCAGACAAAAATAGAGGCACTGGGAATTCTATGTAGTGGTTCACACTCATTTCCCAGAGTTCTTTCACTGAGTGTAGCTGGTTCTATTCATTATTGAACAAATGGAACAGATTTGGTTCATCTCATTGTTGAAGAAAGCCACATCCATCAGAATTGATCCTTATATAATATTGTTGTTGAAGTATATAATGATCTCCTGGTCCTGCTCATTTCACTCAGCATCAGTTTATGTAAGCCTTTCCAGGCCTTTCTGAAATCATTCTGCTGGTCATTTCTTACAGAACGATAATATTGCAAAATATTCATATACCACAATTTATTCAGCCATTCTTCAAGTGATGGGCATCCACTCAGTTTCCAGTTTCTGGCCATTACAAACAGGGCTGCCACAAACATTCTTGCACATGTGGGTCCCTTATCCTTCTTTAAGATCTCTTTGGGATATAAGCCCAGTAGTAACACTGCTGGATCAAAGGATATGCACAGTTTGATAACTTTTTGAGCATAGTTCCAAATCGCTCTCCAGAATAGCTGGATGTACTCACAATTCCACCAACAGTGTATAAGTGTCCCAGTTTTCCCACATCCCCTCTAACGTCTGTAATTATCTTCATTCAGCATTATCTTTTCCTGTCATCCTAGCCAATCTGACATGTGTGTAGTGGTATCTCAGAATTGTTTTAATTTGCATTTCTCTGATTAATAATAACTTGGTACATCTTTTCATATGGGTAGAGATAGTTTCAATTTCTTCATCTGAAAATTGTCTGTTCATATCCTTTGACAATTTATCAATTGGATAATGGCTTGATTTCTTATAGAGTCAATTCTCTATATTTTGGAAATGAAGCTTTTATCAGAACCTTTCACTGTAAAGATGTTTTCCCAGTTTATTGCTTCCCTTCTAATTTTGTCTGCATTAGTTTTGTTTTTGCAAAAGCTTTTCGATTTGATATAATCAAAATTTTCTATTTTGTGATCAATAAGGATCTCTAGTCCTTTGGTCACAAATTCCTTCGTCCTCCACAAGTCTGAGAGGTAAACTATCCTATGTTCTTCTAATTTATTTATAATCTCATTCTTTATGCCTAGATCATGAATCCATTTTGACCTTATCTTGGTGGATGGTATTAAGTGTGGCTCAATGCCTAGTTTCTGCCATACTAATTTCCAATTTTTGCAGCAGTTTTTGTCAAACAGTGAATTCTTATCCCCAAAGCTGGGGTCTTTGGGTTTGTCAAACACTAGATTATTAGTTATTGATTATTTTGTCCTTTGAAACTAACCTATTCCACTGATCGACTAGTCTATTTCTTAGCCAATACCAAATGGTTTTGGTTTCCCTTATTTCTTTATGGATTTTGGAAGGTACTATACCCTTCATAGTACATATGTTGCCTATTTTACCCATTCTTGCATTGAGTAGCCCTCCACTCCTTTCTAATGCTTCTCTGTCTATTCTTCCTCTACACTTCATTTGTATAACATGATTACTATTTTACCTTAACTGTGTCCCAATCTTTCTTTTGAGTTTCCCCATTGCTGATGTCAATTTTAAGCATGTGGTATAAATTTCCAAAAAAAAAAAAAAAAAACATAAACCATTTGTCCAGGTTGAGTGCCTTGAAATCTTTGATATTGGCTCTTATATGTTAAATTTCTTATTAATCTCAGGTTTGGTTGATAGAAAGACTTGAAAAATCTGCAAGTTCGTTGAATGTCCATTTTTCTCATTCAATATTGTGGATAATTTTTCTAGATATGAAATTTATGACTGCAGGCCTAGTTCTTTTGATTGCCAGTAACTATGTTAGGACTTGCAGTCTTTTATTGCAACACCTTTAAAATCCCATACAATTTTAATTGTAGCTCCAGCATATTTGAATTTTTTTCTTGTTGCTTGCAAAATTTTCTCTTTGACTTGGCAGTTTTGAAATTTGGAAATGATATTTCTATGTGTATTCCACAAAGGATCTTTTTGAGCTGGTGATTGATGGATTTTTTTTTCTATTTCTACTTCCTCCTCCTGTTTGATCACTTCAGGATAACTTCTGTGTGTGTGTGTGTGTGTGTGTGTGTGTGTGTGTGTGTGTGTGACTCAGTATGAGTCTGTGTCCCTGTGTATATCTTTTGGTCATTGTGTGATTCTTTGTGTGTGTGTGTTTATGTATGTGTTTCTGTGTGTTTATTTGTGGGTGTCTGTGGGTGTTTCTCTATGAGTGTCTTTCTGTGTATGTATGTCTGTGAGGATTTCTCTGTGTCTCTATATATATCTTTCTGTGCATCTTTTTGCATGAGTCTCTATATATGTCTCTATGTGTGCACATCTCTCTCTATAAGTGTGTCTTTGTGTGTTTCTTTGTTGTGTGGGAATCTGTGTGTATTTGTGTGTGTTTGTGTTTGAGAGTTGTTGTGTGTATCTGTTTCTCTGTGTGTGGACATGTATGTACCTCTGTGTGTGATTCTTTGTGTGTGGGTGTGTGTGGGTAACTCTCTGTATTAGTGGGGTTCTCTGTGTTTGGTTGCTTCTGTGTATTTCTCTGGATGTTCTTCGCATGGCTCTCTGTGTTTGTTTCCTTATGTGTAGATGTCTCTGTGTCAGTTTCTCCATGTGTTCATGGATGTCTGTTTGCGTTTGTTTGTATCTCTATATGTCTGCATGAGTTTTTTCTGTATGTGGGTGTCTCTGTGAGTGTACCCTCTATATGACTCTCTGTATTTGTCTGAATCTTTGTTTGGGGCTGTCTCTGTGTGGATTTGTGTGGGCATCTGTATAGTGTCTCTCTTTGTGTGGGTGTCTATGTGTCTCTTTGTGTTTCTCTCTGTGTGTATGTCACTGAGCATGTTTCTCTCTGTGTGGATCTCCATGGGTGTCCCTTTGTTTCTCTGTAAGAATTTCTCTGTGTCTATTAGTTTGTGTGATTCTTTGTGTAGAGGGCTGAAACTCTTGAGTTGTTGCACTGAGATTGGTTCAAGCACTTAGGGCTAATTACTCATTGGACAATACTCTATGGGCATGTGCTTGGGGAATGGCCCTTCCCACTATCCTGAGCTGGCTTGATGATTGGTGTATACAGAGAATTGTAGGAGGGACGAGGGGGTGGAGTAAGACTAGCCAGGGTCACTCTCTGGGTGGGAGATGAAAAAGGAAGTTGGGGAGATTTTGCTTCCAATTCACTTCTACCCCTAAAGACCAAGAATAAAGACTAAGGACTTTTGCTTATCCTGACTCTGGCTGATTCTGAGGTATCCAGGGTGCTGACATGGTCGTCACATTTTGTGTGTTGGTGTCTGAGTGTGTCAATGTCTGTGTGTGTCTTTGATGCTTTCTGAGTGGGTTTCCCTGTGTGAGGGTGTCTGTGTGTGTGTCTCTGTGTTTGTGTGTGGCTGTCCCTATGTGTCACTCTCTGTGTCCCTGTGTGTGTTTCTGTGTATTTGTGAATTTTTCTCTGAGGGGGCTTCTTTGTACATGTATCTCTCTCTTTGTATGTCTGTGTGCCTCCTCTTTGTGTTTTTCTGTATGTAAGTATCACTCTGTGTGTGTGTGTGTGTGTGTGTGTGTGTGCATGTGTTTCTCTGTATCTGGGTGTAGGTTTCTTTGAATGTGGCTGTCTATGTGAATCTCTGTGTTTCCTTGTGTGTAGGTTTCTTTTTGTGTGAGTATCTGTGTGTCTGTGTTTTTTTAGTTTTTCTTTGTGTGTGCATCTCCCTATATTTGTGGGTATCTCTGTGTTTGTGTCTTTCTCTTGAGTTTCTTTGTGTGTGGATGTCTGTGTGTGGGTGTTCTTATATGTCTCTGTTTGTGAAGGGGTTTTCTGTGGATATGTGCTTTTGTGTATCTGTCAATGTTTGATTCTTTGTTGCAGGTGTCAGTATGTGTGTCTATGTATTGGGGGGGTCTGTTTCTCTGTGGGTTTCTCTGTGTGAGGATATCAGTGTGTGTATCTTTCTGTGTATCAAGTGTTTCCTTGTGTGTGGATTTGTCTCCGTGTATCTGCATGGGTTTCTCTGTGTCTGGGTATTAGTCTCTATATGTGTGTATTTATTTGTGTGTTGGTTTCTCTGTGTGTGGGTGTGTGTTTCTGTCTGAGTGTCCCTGTATATGTCCCTTTGTGTTATTCTGATTCTTTGTGTTTCCATGTATTTGTGGATGTCACTGCATATCTCTCTCTGTGTTTGTGTCTCTCTGTGCATATCTCTTTATGTGTTTCCGTGTATGTGTGTGTGTGTGTGTGTGTGTGTGTGTGTGTGTGTGTGTGTTTCTCTGTGAGGGATTTTCTGTGTGCAGGTTTCTTTGTCTGTGTTCCTTTGTGTGTTGGGTTCTATGTGTGTGTCTGTGTGTGTGTATGTCTTTGTGGGTTTCTTTGCATGTTATTGTTTGTGTGCAGCCATTTCATGTTACTCTTTGGGATAGAAGAGACATTTTTAACTTCAGCATTCTCTGAAGATCAACCTCATCTTCATTATTCTCGTAGTAGATTTCTATGGTTTGATTCTTCCTTCTTAGCCTATTTGCGGGTTTTTTTAAATGAGAACTATTGGTGTTTCTTTAATCCTAGGATAGAAGGATGATGCTTTAGCTTCCCTTCAGCTCACCTCTCTGATCCTGAAATCCCAAACCAAAAGCTTCCTCTTCCTACAAATGCCTTCAGCCAGCAGCATCTCTGCCTCCCTGCTTCTTCACTCCCAGCTGGTTGGTTTCTTCTCACCCAGGGCCATGTCTCAGCAACACAGCTGAGTCTAGTATTCCCAATCAGGAGAGGTTCCTTCAGTTTTCCTGGACTCAGAACCCCATTTCCCATGCTGTCCAATGACGTAAAAGTTCCTGTGGTTCCAGCTGAGGCTCCAGGTGAACCCAGCTAGCCCCAGGGGTCCCCACTTGCTGTTTGTGTAAAACTAGCTGGGACATGTTTACACTCCACAAGGAATAAACCGCAAATTAGAATCTTTCTCTGGGTCTTCTTGGATTGTCCCAGAAGGACCCCTGTTCTGCCCAAAGTCATATTTGTTTTTCACCATTCTATGTTCACTTTAGGGAGCAAATTTGTTCTGTTTGTAAGGGAAATCTGGAGAGCTTTAAAATTTCTGATCTACTCTACCATCTTTCAGAATCTTCCATCTACCAGTCAATATATAAAAAAATTCTAGAACTAGGAAAAATATCAACAGAATTCTTCTGAATATAAAGGGAATCAAGGGGAAACATGAAAGGTGGTCCTGCAGCACCAAATCTTAAACAATATTACAAAATAGTAATCATCAGAACTATCTGCTATTGCCTAAGAAAGATAATGTAGGATCAGTAGAATTGATACATAACAGTAAATGCCCACAGTAATCTAGTGTTTGAAAACCTTAAATATACAAGATTTTGGGGCAAGAAATCAGTATTTGACAAAAATACTGGAAAACTCAAACAGTTGGGCAAAAATTAAGTATAGATCAACATCTCACACAGTCTACTCAGATAAGGTCAAAATGGGTACATGATTTAGACATAAAGGAAAATATAAGTAAATTAGGGGAACATGGAACATTTTACCTATCCGATTTATATCTAAGGGTAGAATTTGCAACAAAACAAGATACCGAACATTATGGGATATAAAATAAGTAATTTTGATTAAATTAAATTAGAAAGTTTTGCAAAAGAAGCAAAACCAATGCTGCTAAGATTAGATGGAAAGCAGAAAGCTGGGGAAAAAATTTTTACAGCCAGTATTTCTAATAAAGGCTTAATTTCTAAAACTTATAAAGAATTGACTCAAATTTATAACAATACAGGCCATTCCACAATTGATAAATGATCAAAGCATATGAAGAGACAATTTTCAGATGAAGAAATCAAAGCCATTTCTAGTCATGAAAAATGCTCCAAATTACTGTTTATTAGAGAAATACAAGTTGAGATAATTTTGGGGTCCACTTTACACCTCTTAGACTGGTTAAGATGACAGGAAAAAATAGTGATAAATGTTGGAGGGGATATGAGAAAACTGAAACACTAATGCATTGTTGATAGAGTTGTAAAATGATCTGAACATTCTAGAGAGCAAATCTAGAGAGTCAAAAAGACTATCAAACTGCATAACCTTTGATCCAACAGTGTCTAATTGAGTCTGTATCCCAAAGAGATCATAAAAGAGGAAAAACTACCCACGTGTACAAAAGTGTAACGGTCGTTTTGCCACTACAGTGGCAAGGACCTGGAAATTGAGTGAATGCACATTAGTTGGGGAGTGGTGAATAAGTTATGGTATAGGAATGTAATGGAATATTATTGTTCTATAAGCAATGATGAGTAGGCTGACTTCAGAAAAGCCTGGAAAAACTTACATAAACTGATGCTAAGTCAGCAGAATCAAGAGAAGATTGTACATGATAATAACAAACTTATGTGAAGATCAACTGTAATAAACCTGGCTCTTTTCTACAATGAGATGATTCAGCACAATTCCAATAGACTTGTGATGAAAAAAGCCATCTGCATCAGAGAGAGAACTACGGAAACGCAATGTGCATCAAAGCATAACATTGTTATGCTTTTGTTGCTTTTATTGTTGTTTTCTTGTGTTTTTTTCTTTCTAATGTTTTTTTTTTTGCTTTTGATCTAATTTTTCTTGAACAGCATGGTGAATATGGAAGTATGATTAGAAGAATTGCATATGTTTGATCTATATCAAATTGTTTTCTGTCTTGAGCAAGGGAGGGGGTTCCAGATGAGAGGGGAAAAAATTGAAACACAAAACTTTCCAAAGGTGAATGATGAATACAACCTTTGATTGTATTTGGAAAAAATAAAATACTATTTTTAAAAGTTTTGCAAAAACAAAATCAAAGCAGACAACGTTTGAAGGGTAGTAGGAGACTTATAGCAAATTTTACTGATAAAGGCCACATTTCTCATATATTCAGAGAGCTACTCTAAATTATCATAAATAATAAAATTGTTCATGCTTTTTGACCCAACAATACTACTTTAGGGTACAGAGACCACAAAGGGACACTTTTTACAAAAAGGAAAAGAATCTCCATGTATCAAAATATTTATAGCAGCCCTTTTGGTTGAGGCAAAGAATGAGAAATTGAGGGGATGCCCATTAATTCAGGATTGGCTGAACAAGGTTTGATAGATTATCATAATGAATTACTATTGTTCTATAAAAAATAATGAGCCAAATAGTTTCAGAAAAATCTGGAATACTTAACATGAACTGACAGAAAATGAAATTATCAGACATAAGAAAACATTGTACACAGTAATCCCAATATTGTACAATGATCAAGTGTAAATGACTTGGCTGTTCTCTGATTCAAAATAATTACGAAGGCTTAGAATAAAAAATGCTTTTATATCCAGAAAAATAGAAAAAAAAACTTCATATAGATTAAAGAATTCTTTTTAAACTATTTTTAAATCATTTTTTGCATTTTCTGGTGTGTATTTTCTTTTTTAAAAATTTTTTGTTAAAGCTTTTTTATTTGCAAATCATATTCATAGGTACTTTTTTCCAACACTGATCCTTGCATAACCATTTGTTAAAAATTTTCCCCTCCTTTCCCCCATCCCCTCCTCTAACTGGCAGATAATCCAATACATGATAAATATGTTGAAATATGTATTTGATTCAATATATTTATACATATTTATACACTTATCTTTTTGCACAAGAAAAATTAGTTCAAGAAGGAAGAAAAAGAAAAACTGAGAAAGAAAACAAAATACAAGCAAATAACAGAGAGTGTGAGAGTGCTATATTGTGTTCCACACTCTGTTTGCATGGCTCTCTTCATCACTGAACAAGTGGAACTAGTTTGAATCATCTCAATGTTGAAGAGAGCCACGTCCATCAGAGTTGATCATCATATAATCTTGTTACTGTGTATAATGATCTCCTGGTTCTGCTCATTTCACTTTGCATCAATTCATGTAGGTCTCTCCAAGCCTCTCTGACATCATCCTCCTGGTTGGTTCTTACAGAACAATATATATTTTATATATTGTTATTTATATTTATATATTACAATTTATTCAGCCATTCTCCAATTGATGGGCATACACTCAATTTCCAGTTTTTTTTTTTTTTTTTGCGACTACAAAGAGGGCTGCCACAAATATTTTTGCATCTGTAGGTCCCTTTCCCTCCTTTAAGATCTGTTTGGGATATAATCCCAGTAATAACACTGCTGGATCAAAGGGTACGTACAGTTTGATAACTTTTTGAGCATAGTTCCAAATTATTCTCCAGAATGGTTGGATCCATTAACAGTTCCACCAACAATGTATCAGTGTCCCAGTTTTCCCACATCCCCTCCAACATTCATCTTTCCCTGTCATCTTAGCCAATTGACAGTTGTGAAATGGTATCTCAGAATTGTCTTAATTTGCATTTCTATAATCAATAATGATTTGGAACACCTTTTCATGTGGCTAGAAATACTTCCAATTTTTTCATCTGAAAATTATATGTTCATATCCTTTGACCATTTATCAGTTGGAGAATGGCTTGATTTGTTATAAATTTGAGTCAATTCCCTACATATTGTGGAGATGTGGCCTTTATCAGAACCAGTGGATATAACACTGTTTTCCTAGTTTATTGTTTCCCTTTTAAATTTGTCTGCATTAGTTTTGTTTGTACAAAAACTTTTTAACTTAATATAATCAAAATGATCTATTTTGTGATCAATAACGATCTATAGTTCTTCTTTGGTCACAAATCCCTTCCTCCTCCACAGGTCTGAGAGGTAAACTATCCTATGTTCCTCTAATTTGTTTATAGTATCATTCTTTTATGTCTAAATCATGAACCCATTTCAACCTTATCTCGGTATACAATGTTAGATGTGGGTCTATGCCTACTTTCTGCCACGCTAGTTTCCAATTTTCCTAGCAGTTTTTGTCAAAAAGAGAATTCTTATCCCCAATGCTGGGGCCTTTGGGTTTCTCAAATACTAGATTGTTATAGTTATTGCTATTTTGTTCTGTGAACCTAACCTATTCCACTTATCAACTTCTCTCTTTCTTAGCCAGTACCAAATGGTTTTGATGACTGCTGCTATAGAATATATAATATAATATATAATAAATATATATAATATAATATTTTAGATCTGGTACAGCTAGGCCACCTTCATTTGCTTTTCTCTTCATTGATTCTTTTGAAATTCTTGAACTTTTGTTATTTTTTTGTAAATTTTGTTATTTTTTCTAGGTTAGTAAAATAGTTTCTTGGAAGTTTGATTAGAATAGCACTAAATAAATAGATTAGTTTAGGTAATATTGTCATCTTTATTATATTCACTCCACATATCCATGAGCACTTGATATTTTTCCACATGATTAGATCTGACATTATTTATGTGAAAAGGGTTTTGTAGTATTACTTATATAGTTCCTGACTTTCCCTGGGCGGATAAATCCCCAAATATTTTATACTATCGACAGTTATTTCAAATGGAATTGCTCTTTGTATCTCTTGCTATTGGATATTGTTAGTAATCTATACAAATACTGATGATTTATGTGGATTTATTTTGTATTCTGGAACTTTGCTAAAGTTGTGGATTATTTCCAATAGATTTTTAGTTGATTCTTTAGAATTCCTTAAGTATACCATCATATCATCTGCAAAGAGTGATATTTTGGTTTCCTCATTACCTACTCTAATTCCTTTAATCTCTGTTTCTTCTCTTATTACCAAGGCTAGCACTTCTAATATACTATTGAAAAGCAGTGGTGATAGTGGCAACCTTGTTCACCCTGATCTTACTGGGAATGGTTCCAGTTTATCCCCATTACATATGATACTTGCTGATGGTTTTTAATAGATACTATTGACTATTTTAAGGAAAAGTCCATTTATTCCAATACTCTCTAGTGTTTTGAATAGGAATGGGTGTTGGATTTTATCAAATGCTCTTTCTTCCTCTATTGAGATAATCATATGTTTTTTTCTTAATTTGGTTATTGATATGGACAATTATGCTAATAGTTTTCCTAATATTGAACCAGCCCTGCATTCCTGGTATAAATCCTACTTGGTTGTGGTGTATTATCTGGGGGATGATTTTCTATAATCTCTTTGATATTATTTTATTTAAGATTTTTGCATCAGTATTCATTAGGAATATTGTTCTATAATTTTATTGCTCTGTTTTTATTGCTCTGAATTTTTAAATGTTGTCTTGTTCTATGATTTTTTTTCCATTTCACAAATTCTACTTTTAAGGAGTTATTTTCTTTTTCTGTTCCCCAAATTCTGTTTTTCTGGGAGTTACTTTCTTTTTCCATTTTATCAAATTTATCTTTTAATGAGTTATATGCTTTCCCCATTCCACTTGGTCTATTTTGTACTGAAGTTTCTTCAGATAGTTTCTGTGTTGCATTTTCCCAATCCTCTTTGCAAATTTTTCATTTCCTTCCCCCAGTTTTCTTCTAGCTCTCAGATCCTTTTTAATTTCTTTTTTTAATCATTATTATGGCTTTTTATAGAGAAGACATATGTATGGGTAATTTTTCAACATTGATTCTTGCAAAAACTTCTGTTCCAACTTTTCCCCTCCTTCCATCCACTGCCTCCCCTAGATGGCAGGTAATAATATACATGTTAAATATATTAAAGTATATGTTAAATATATATGTGTCTACATATTTGTGCAGTTATCTTGTTGCAAAATAAAGATTGGATTTAGAAAGAAGGTAAAAATAACCTAAGAAAAAACAAAAATGAAAGCAAACAATAACAGAAAGAGTGGAAATGTTATGTTGTGGTCCATACTCATTGCCCAGCCTTCTTTTTCTGGGTATAGCGGGTTCTGTTTATTATAGATCAATTGGAACTGATTTAGATCCTCTCATTGTTGAAGAGAGTCATGTCCATCAGAATTGATCATCATATAGTATTGTTGTTGAAGTGTATAATGATCTCCTGTTTCTGCTCATTTCACTCAGCATCAGTTCATGTAAGTCTCTCCAGGCCTTTCTGAAATCATCCTGCTGGTCATTTCTTACAGAGCAATAATATTCCATAGCATTCATATAACACAATTTATTCAGCCATTCTCCAGTTGATGGGTGGATCAGTTTCCAGTTTCTAGCCACTACAAAGAGCACTACCACAAACATTTTTGCACATATGGGTCCCTTTCCCTTCTTTAATATCTCTTTGGGATATAAGCCCAGTAGTAACACTGCTGGATCAAAGGGTATGCACAGTTTGATAACTTTTGAGTATAATTCCAAATTGTTCTCCAGAATGGTTGCATCCATTCACAAATCCACCAACAATGCATCACTGTCTCAGTTTTCCCACATGCCCTCCAACATTCATCATTATCTTTTCCTGTCATCTTAGCCAATCTGACAGGTGTGTAGTGATATCTCATTGTTGTCTTAATTTGCATTTCTCTGATCAATAATGATTTGGAACACCTCTTCATATGACTAGAAATAGTTTCAATTTCTTCATCTCAAAATTTTCTGTTCATACCCCTTGACCATTTTTCAATTGGAGAATGGCTTGATTTCTTCTAAATTAGAGTCAATTCTCTATATATTTTGGAGATGAGGCCTTTTTCATAACCTTTAGCTATAAAAATGTTTTGTATAGGTCCCATGAACTTTCGAGAAGAAAGTGCACTCCTTTCTGTTTCCATTCAGTTTTCTCTGAAGATCTATCATACCTAACTTTTCTAGTATTCTATTTATCTCCTTAACTTCTTTCTTATTTATTTTGTGGTCTGATTTATCTAATTCTGAGAGTGCAAGGTTGAGATCTCCCACTGTTATAGTTTTGCTGTCTATTTTTTCTTGCAGCTTTCTTGACTTTTCCTTTAGGAATTTAGATGCTATTCTACTTGGTGCATATATTTTTAGTATTGATATTGCTTCATTATATATGCTACCCTTTAGCAAGATGTAGTGTCCTTCCTTATCTCTTTTAATTAGATCAATTTTTGCTTTACCTTGATCTGAGATCAGGATTGCTACCCCTGCTTTTTTTACTTCACCTGAAGCATAGTAGATTCTGCTCCAGCCTTTTACCTTTATTGTATATGTATGGCCCTTCTTCAAGTGTGTTTCTTGTAAACAATATATTGTAGGATTCTGGTTTTTAATCCAGTCTGCTATCCACCTCCACTTTATGGGGGAGTTTACCCTATTCATATTTATGATTAAAACTACTAATTCTATATTTTCTGCCCTCTTATCCCCCAGTTTTTCTTTCCCCTTTATCCCCCTCCCAAGTATTTGACTATGAAGACCATTTGCCTCACACAGCCCTCCCTCTTTAGAATCCCTTCCTCCCCCTTAAAGTCCCTCCCCTTTTCTTAAACACTTCCCTTACTATTTCTCTATTCCCTTCTATTTGCCCTACCCATTCCCTTTTTGATTTTCCCCTCCCACTTTTCAATGAGGTGGGAGACCTTTCTATGTAAAACAAATATGTCTAATATTTTCTCTCTGAGCCAAATCTGATGAGAGCAAGATTCACACTATGTCCATCCCCCTAACCTTCTTTCCTTTGGATATAATAGGTTTCCTTTGCCTCTTCATGAGATGTAGTTTCCCTCTTATTACCTCCACTTTTCCTTTTTTCTGCCTCTAGTTCCTTTTTTAATTATAACAGTAAAACCAAATTATATGTGTACTCTATGTGTATACCCGTAACAGAAATACAGTTCTCAAGAGTTCTTTTTACCTTTTTATGCTTCTCTTGAGTCCTATATTTGAGGGTCAAACTTTTTGTTTAGCTCTGATGGTTTTTTTCATAAGAAATACATGGAATTCACCTATTTGTGTCCATCTTCTTTCCTGGAAGAAAATGCTCAGTTTGGCTGGGTAGCTTATTCTTGGCTGCATACCAAATTATTTTGCCTTTTGGAATATCAGATTTCAGGCCTTTTAATCCTTTAATGTGGAAGCTGCTAGATCCTGAGTGATCCTTATTGTGGCTCCTTGGTATTTGAATTGTTTTTCCCTGGTTGCTTATAGTACTTTTTCCTTGGTCTGAGAGTTCTGGAATTTAGTCACAATATTTCTTGGAGTTTTAATTTTGGGATCTCTTTCAGTAGGTAATTGATGAATTCTTTCAATGTCTATTTTACCTTCTGCTTCTATGACATCTGGGCAGGTCTCTTTGATTGTTTCCTGAAAAATAGTGTCTAGTCTCTTTTTTCAGTCTAATAATCCTGAGATGATATCTCTCCTAGATCTATTTTCCAGGTCTGTTGTTTTCCCAAGTAGGTATTGAACATTTTTTTCGATTTTTTTGGTTTTGTTTGACTGATTCTTGATGTCTCCTTGAGTCATTCATTTCCATTTGTTCTAGTTTGATTTTTAATGAATGATTTTCTTCATTTATTTTTTAAAATTTCTTTTTTTATTTGTTCAATTGAATTTTTAATTTTTTTTTTATTTTTTTTTTTCACGAAGAATTGGGGCAAGACGAATATTGTTCCGATCAAGCCCGTTTTATTGGGTGAAATGGTACAGATATATATACCAGTGGGAACAAGGTCAGAGTTGCACAATCACAGTACAGGGTGGGGGTCCTGGGCAAAGGGTCGGTACATAGCTTAAGGGTGAACTGCTCAGGTGCTCAAGGTGAAACAAAGCTCTATGATGGGTTTTGGGGAGTGCCTAGACTTCTGCTATTCAAAGTTAGGGTGCAACTAGGAGACTCCTATTCAGAAGATTTTTGGCATAATGGGATTAGAAGATTCAACCTATTCAGGTTGCAGGTTTGGCCTTAAGTGGTTGTAATCTCTTCAGGTTGAGGGTTTTGGCCTTAAGTGGTTATAGATTAGTGACGGCTCCCAACATATCCCCATTTTTTCCTTTATAAAAAAAGAAATTAAAATGTAGAATTTCTCATTTCTCGGACCTGTGCCTGATTTAGGTTGTTCCTATGGGGAAAAAGCCTTACCCGTCATAGGAAGGATGTACAGAAACGTCTCTTCCTGGCTTAGGTTGGCTAGTCCTTGAGGAATCTTACCCGTCATTGGCTAACCAGGTCTCAAAAATTTCTATTGCTTATGAGCATCAAGAGATCACCAGTTGCAAGGCGGTGATAGTGTACATGAATGGGTTTGGCCAATGCACTATCTATTTGGGATTTTACAAAGGAAATAATTTTCTGGAAGGCCCAAAAAGTAAAAGAAGGCCAACTAAAGGCTCTTAAAAAATAAATCCCCAAAACCGAGTCTGCCAGCGCGAATTTTAACAAAATTTTAAAGCTAAAGCATCCAAATTGAATTTGAACTAGTGAGATAGGGGGTGAGGCAAAATTGCCTAAGGCAAAGTGAATAGGCGTTCCCATTATTTCAGGTATTTTGAAAAAATACCTGAAATAAAAATACCAAAAATCTTCCAAATATTCTCTCTTCCTCCCTTTTTTTCTTTTTCTCAAGGAAAGGAAAGGAATTATCAAATGACTATTCCCCATACAAATCCCAAGAGTGAATCAAAATCCCTCTACATAACAGACTAGTACATTTCCTAAAAACCCCTCAAACATAACAGCAATTTTAACAAATCCCATCCCAAATCTTAAACACAGAGCGGTAGATGATCCAGGCAAGGTTCAACAGTCAGTCAAACATTCCCAAAGTCCCTCTATCAGTCCAAAGTACAGTAGATGCAGGGTTCAGTCCATGGTCTCATTTATAAAGCTGCTGCTTCAGGCTGTGAAGTGATAAGAGGCTCTCATTCCACGCAGACTGGCTGTGCCATGCTGACAATCAAGGCTGATCAAAGTTCATCCAGGTTCCAAAAGCAAGCCAATATCTTGAGTTTGACCAATTTAGATCAGTCTAGATAGAAAGACTCAGTTCATCAGACTGCTGCAAGGCGAGTTTGCTTTACCGGCCAGGCAAACGGCTGCTGTCTTATAGACCCCTGTTAATTAAACCTTAAAGACACATATCCAGTAACAGAGAGATGACCAGGCAAAATACTTAGTTGCCCAACCATTTACAATACAATGATTACATATAACCAGACTGAAAATAGCAAGGTTTGACATTAAATTGAATTAACAGTTTCTATTGACCATTGCTCTGATCATAGAGATCAGTTACAGGAGGAAAAAGTACATAAGCAGTTAAAACTCAACCTTTAGCACATAGGATAAAATAGCCTTAACCCAGTTTTATTCCAATCAAATGTCCCAGTAACTGTCAGAGGGTGGAGCTTTAAAACTCACATTAGTTAATGCTATTTGGGAGTTATAGGCGAGTTTAACAAATTTCATTAATTAAATTTCTGATCATAAATCTTAAAAGACTTATAACCTTAATAGTAATAAGTAAGTTCACAACTTGTAAAAACAATTATATCTAGGTAGATGTTACATAAGTGAACATAAGTTACATAAGTTATACACAAGTTATTTTGCTTTTCAAATGCCCAATACATAGAAAAATATCCCAAATTGCATATTGTCCATAACAAACATTACACAAAAGGACAAAGAAAAAATTTTTTTCAGAGGCCCTTTAAAATAACCTCAGGATGACCCAATACAATCAATTTAAATCTCAGGATGACACAATACAATCAATTTAAACTTATACAGGATACCCAATTCCATTATAAGAATTCAAGAAGTTTCTTTTCAAGATTTAGCCCATCAGTTTTATTTACTTTCTTCTACCTATTTCCAGTTCTCTTTCTTTCTGTTTAAATTCCATTTACTTACAAAATTAGTACATCAGGTTAAAAGTTTTAAAATCACAGATTTTTCAAATAACCAATTCCCAAATTCCTTTATCATTGTTCTTAAAACATAAACAAATCTTTTACATCAGCAAATAGAATTTGCTTTTCTCTGCCTTCACAGAGAAGGCCTAGATATTGCAATTAAACTTTTCCAATTTAAACATTTCTTTAAATGTTAAACACATTGCTCTTCTAGATTTCCAAACTTTCAAATCCCTTTTTTATTTTATTTATTCATTTTATTTTATTTTTTTTTATTTTTTTATTTTTTTAATTTCTTCCCTTCTCTCCCTTTTTCTCAGGCTACTGCAGTCAGCCAGAGAAACAACAAACACACACACACACACACACACACACACATACACACACACACACACACACACACACACACACAAACACAAAAGAGAGAGAGTAGAGAGAGAGAGAGAAGCAGTAATAAGAGGGAATTTTATATCCTTAGAAGCTTAAATAAAGCAGGAAGATTAATGAATTGGGCTTGCAACAAAAAAACTAAAAAAGACCAAATTAAAAACCTCCAATCTAATACTAAATTGGAAATTCTAAAAATAAAAGGAGAAATTAAAAATATTGAAAGTGAAAAACTATTGAACTAATTAATAAAAACTAAGAGTTGGTTCTATGAAAAAGCCAATAAAATAGATAAGCCTTTGGTAAATCTGATTAGAAAAAGGAGGGAGGAAAATGAAATTAGTAGTCTTAAAAATGAAAAAGGGAGGACTTTCCTCCAATGAAGAAGAAATCAGAGAAATAAGTTATTTTGCTCAACTTTATGCCAACAAACCTGATAACCCAAGTGAAATGGATGACTACCTACAAAAACATAGACTTCCCAGACTAACAGAGGAGGAAGCAAATCGCTTGAATAGTCCCATTTCAGAAAAACCATCAGTAAGCATCATATGCAATGGAGACAAACTCCCAACCATTCCCAATAAGATCTGGAGCAAAACAAGGTTGCCCACCATCACCGCCACTATTCAATATTGTATTAGAAATGCTAGCTGTGGCAATAAGAGCTGAGAAAGAGATTAAAGGAATAAGAATAGGCAATGAGGAAACCAAACTATCACTCTTTGCCGATGACATGATGGTATATTTAGAGAACCCCAGAGATTCTAAAGTTATTACAAATAATAACTTTAGCAAAGTTGCTGGTTATAAAACAAACCCACATAAGTCATTCTAACAAAATCCAGCAGTCAGAGTTACAAAGAGAAATTCCATTTGAAGCAACCACTGATAATATAAAACATTTAGGAATCTATCTGCCAAGGGAAAAATCAGAAACTTTTATGAGCAAAATTACAGACCACTTTTCACGCAATTAAGTCTGATCTAACCAAATGGAAAATTATTAAATGCTCTTGGATAGGGCGAGCAAATATATGACAATATTACCTAAATTTATTTAGTGCTATACCAATCAGACTCCAACTATTTTAAATAGAGAATTAACTCTTAATTTATAAAAAAAAAGCCATTCTCCAATTGAAAAATGATCAAAGGATATGAACAGACAATTTTCAGATGAAGAAATTGAAACTATAACTTCTTGATATTTTCTAAGCCTGCAGAGGCTGAATTCTTAAAACTTAAAACAAACTTGCTAACTTTTAACACAGACAAACACAAACATGGACACACATGGATACACATGGAGCTCCATTTTACTAAGCACAGTTGCAACGGTGTACTTAAAAATTTTTCAACCAACAAAACAGACAGACAAATCACACAGAACATAGAACAGTTACAACATTAAACATAACACATACCCAAAGGATATTTTCCAGCGTCCCAGAAAATACCCATTTCAGAGCTTTACTCAAAACAGAACCAGAATAACTAGAACCAGAACCTTACGTCAAAAGGCCATTCAGACTTACTTACTCTCCCATATGCCTAATCAATATCATTGTCCACTGTAGGCCTGATTGAAGCTGAAGAACCGCTTCCTTCAAGTCAGCGGAGCTAAAGGCTCTCGCTTGGGGAAGCTGAAAAGCCATAGAAGCTTTGGGAGGAGGGTCATATAGAATCCCTTTCATTGTTTTGGGAGCCTAATTTGAGCTTAAAATTGTTGTGCTTAAGAGCACCTTTTTTAAAAAAAGAGGCATTAACCTGAATTACTTTGTTAACATAAAAATCATTAAAGCAATCTACAACTCTACAATAATCTACATTTTTTTTTTCTCATCAATGGTTCCTTCTTGAGGGAACCATGGGTAGAGATCTTATATAAAAAATTTTACCATTTCTTTTTTCTTAACCCTTACTCTTCGTGTCCTTAATGAGTCTTTAAGACTTTCTACAAATTTATCATGAACACTGACCTCTTGTCCCATAATATCGAGATCCTTGCATCCAGGTCTCTATCCCTCGGAGCGGGCGGATCCGCGGTGACCTCTCAATTTCTCTAGAACTGCGCAGTTTTCTTTCCAAGGTTCGATATGGCAATATTCTCTCCTTACCCAATCTTCCGGGCCCCATGGTTGGGCGCCAATTGCCTCGGCCCGCGAGGCAGAGTGTGTGGACCCTGGAAGAAAGGAAATAAGGAGCATAGGACAAGGGACACGAAGAATTGGGGCAAGACGAATATTGTTCCGATCAAGCCCCTCAATTGAATTTTTAAATGAGTTGTTTTGTTCTGTGGAATTTTTTTTTCCATTTTACCAATTTTTTTAAAGAATTATTTTCTCTATTTCTAGCCATATGAAAAGATGCTCCAAGTCATTATTATTCAGACAAATACAAATTAAGACAACTCTGAGATACCACTACACACCTGTCAAACTGGCTAGAACGACAGGGGAAGATAATGCAGAATGTTGGAAGGGATGTGGGAAAACAGGGACACTAATACATTGTTGGTGGAACTGTGAACACATCCAACCATTTTGGAGAGTAATTTGGAACTATGCTCAAAAAGTTATCAAACTGTGCATACCCTTTGACCCAGCAGTGTTACTACTGGGCTTATATCCCAAAGAGATCATAAAGAAGGCAAAGGGACCCATATGTGCAAAAATGTTTGTGGCAGCCCTTTTTGTAGTGGCTAGAAACGAAACTGAGTGGATACCCATGAATTGGAGAATGGCTGAATAAATTGTGGTATATGAATGTTATGAAATATTATTGTTCTTTAAGAAATGATCAACAGGATGATTTCAGAAAGCCCTGAAGAGACTTATATGAACTGATGCTGAGTGAAACGAGCAGGACCAGGAGATCATTATATCCTTCAACAACAATACTATATGATGACCAGTTCTGATGGACCTGGCCATCCTCAGCAATGAGATCAACCAAATCATTTCCAATGGAGCAGTAATGAACTGAACCAGCTACGCCCAGAGAAAGAACTCTGGGCGATGACTATGAACCATTACATTGAATTCCCAATCCCTATATTTATGCCCATTTGCATTTTTTATTTCCTTCACAGGCTAATTGTACAATATTTCAGAGTCTGATTCTTTTTGTACAGCAAAATAACGGTTTGGTCATGTATACTTATTGTGTATCTAATTTATATTTTAATATATTTAACATCTACTGGTCATTCTGAAAATTTTGATTACATCAAATTAAAAAGCCTTTGTACAAACAAAACTAATGCAAACGAGATTAGAAGAGAAGCAACAAACTGGGAAAAACATTTTCACAGTTAAAGGTTCTGATAAAGGCCTCATTTCCAAAATATATAAAGAATTGATTCTAATTTATAAAAAATCAAGCCATTCTCCAGTTGATAAATGGTCAAAGGATATGAACAGATAATTTTGAAATGATGAAATTGAAACTTTTCCCACTCATATGAAAGAGTGTTCCAAATCACTATTCAATGTATTTTTTTCCTCAGCTGCAGAACAGATCTTTAGGATTCTTGGTTCCTTAGACTTTAGCACTAAAGCAATGCAAGTGAAATGTTCTTTCATTATTATGCTGTTTTTCTTCTTTCAAATATAATGGTTTTCGGTGTGGGAATAGGTTTCTCAAGGAGGTTTTCTGGAGGCAGCCTTAGTTTCAGTTCAGATTAAATAATCACCCCAAATGTAGCCAGCCGATAAAATGCAAACGTTTATTTTCTCCTTCCAAAATAGCCCGGTTAGTTTTTCTTAGAGGCCTATCTTTCTGCTTGGTTCCAAGAGCTCTTGCCCCTAGTCCTTTGCCTCTGCTCCCTTCAGCCTCCAACCAGCACAAAGGTGGAAAATGGAATGAATCTGTCTTGCCTCCCAGAGAGGGCTTCTGGCTCTCAATCTCCCAGAGTGCTGAATCTCGTTGTGCCTCTGAGAGAGGGCTTCTCTCTGAACTGACTTGATGCTCCCCTCTCAATCTTTTTAGCTTAACTAACTCTGACTGACTCACTGAAGCTCTATTCATGCTCCTTCTCTGAGAGTGGGATCTGAAAGTGGGATTGTGGGATCCGAGAGTGGGATTATGGGTTTCCCCCCAGAGTGCTCTCTGGCCCTAAGAGCTTCTTGCTTGTATGAGCTCTCTAAAGGTGTGAACATAAGCATTCTTTATATCAGTTCTACTTAGTACCTTGTTTCAATTTCTTGCCCATAACATCTCTTCATAAGATCAGATCAATCATACTGAACCATGCTAAATTAGATAATTATTGTCTTCTATGTTCTCCGATGTTCTTCTACTGCTGCAATGCATGGTTTTTCACACATTCTAACCTAATGTAGATCTAAGTGAAAGTTCCTGGGAGGTCTCTAGATTTCTCTTACCTCCAAGTCACAGGCTCGAAATCCAGGCTGAAAGATAATTTTTATTTAAGACTTGTGGCCGGCCATCAGTCTCCGAGGTCTTGTTCCAGGACACGCTACAGCCTGACGAGATCAGCCTCTCAGTGCTGTTGCTGCTGCTGCCCGCCTTAGGTCCTGGGCATAGCACAGGTGTGCAGGGCTTGGGAAATAGCCCAAAGGACAGAAGAAAGCAGTAAGACTTTTATCCAGCATCCCTGAAGTCTAATCCAGGAACTAGATGGGAGAGGAAAGAGAAGATTCTTTAGAAATATCCCCATTATCCTCAAATTGAATCAAAGCTCCTTATCAGGGTTCCTTGTAGTTGTCATAATTTGAAAGCAGCCAGGTTTGGTGCTGAGACATCAGCACCTTTCTTATTAATGAGTTCTTTTGAGTCTAAGGGTGAGGAAATGGTCTCCATAGCAACCAGGCCTAATCCTATTGAGAGAAGTGTTTAAAAGCACCTCAGAGGTTTCTGGAATTTGGTAGATTAAGAGTCTCTTTCCTAGGGGAAAAGAAGTATGTGAGATAAAAAGGCTATATATGACCACATTTGGTATATCTGGGGTGAATCTATCATTTCCCTTGTGTGAGATAATTGCTTTCCATTGACTTTACCCCACTTGTTAAGGTAAAAATAGGGCAATTGAAACATTTAAAAAATACAGAAAAGAAAAAAAATGGAAAGATGTTCAGAGGGAAACACAGACATGCAGGAAAGTTTTGAATGGAATATGTAAAATTATATGCTAAAAAACCTCAAACCAAGTAGTATGTAATGGAGAGTCATGGTTTTATACACGATCCCCATTTTGTGTGCTGCTGTGTATTTAGAACTATTTCCTTTTGATGTTCAAGTACAGAATATAAAATGAAGAACATACTGTTGGTTGATATATTTAAAGTGAAGTTAGAATATAAGGACAAAATGCCATTTGGAGCAAACAAAAATAGAGAGAGTGGGTTGGAAGTCATTATTATCCACCTGCATGTAGAACAGATTTTAATAGGTTAATATTTCCTCCCTATTTTTCATGGTATTACTATAGTGCTGCATTGTCAATGATGTTGATTAAACGTACCAACAGATTATCACATGCAGAACATATAATAATAATGACCTTGAAATGCTGACTAATTAGGTTCTGGTGGTACCAATAAGTGGGAATTGAGCAACAAATAAGAAAGTTGTTGATTGGTATCTGCTTCCAAATCCTAATGTCCCAGTATGTGTCTGGGACCTCTTTTTGCTCAAGTCCAAGACATCTCCCTGTGCTGGAATACTCTGTGTGGTGGCTTCTGATGCCAGGAGCTCATTACACCACATACTCCCCTGGGTCCTTCCCCCAAATACCATCACCTGAGCCTAGGGCATTCTTGAGAAGGACACTGTCCTCACAAGTGCTTGGCCCATAGGTCCGGTAGTCTGCCATGGTGAATGAGGTTCCTGGAGGCAATGCTGTTTTGGGATTAATGGGGCCTCAAAACCTTCAGAGATGAGGTTGGGTGCCAATAAAAACCAACATCCCAGGTGTTGCTTGGGTTCAAGACAATAATCATTGGAGATCTTGTGGGCAGATTCTCCACACTTAGGGAAGCAAAACTCAGATTGAGTCCATAAATGACAAGAACCCATTTTTACATGCTTCAAAGGCCCTGAGGATCTGTTGCTCACTAGGGTGGGATAAATACAAGAGAGAAGGGTTCCCCCTTCTTGGAGGGTTGGCTGATCTGGTGAGAACAGTTTTGTTTTGGATGCAGGTTGGATCCTCTGTCCGGTCATACTTTTTTAGCTGGATTAGATGCTCTCCTCACATTTTGTCAGAGAACTCTGTAGACCCCTATAACTTGGGGTAGCCATATCATTCCTTGGAAGAGAAGAGAAAAAATGGACCAAAGTTTTAGGGACAGAGGCATATCTGTCTTCAGTAAGGTAAAGGATGAGTAGAAAGGGTACCTGGTTGGGCAAGAATATGATCAAATATGTCCTTCTCTGTGAAATTGTTCAGGTGGCTGGTTTAGGGCAGGGGTTCCTAGTTTTGGAATCTATGGATCTTGAATTTTCTTTTTTTTTTATTTAATAGCCTTTTATTTACAGGTTATATGCATAGGTAACTTTACAGCATTAACAATTGCCAAATCTCTTGTTCCAATTTTTCACCTCTTACCCCCCTCCTCCCCCAGATGGCAGGATAACCAGTAGATGTTAAATACATTAAAATATAAATTAGATACACAATAAGTATACATGACCAAACCGTTATTTTGCTGTACAAAAAGAATCAGACTCTGAAATATTGTACAATTAGCTTGTGAAGGAAATTAAATATGCAGGTGGGCATAAATATAGGGATTGGGAATTCAATGTAATGGTTTTTAGTCATCACCCAGAGTTCTGTGAAAACCATAATCAAAAAAAAGAGAAGAGCCTCGATATAGTCTTTGAAGAAACTGTCATGGAAAACTAACTTGGTTTTCTAGAATACAATGGTAAATTGGAAATGGAAAGATTCCAACAATCATATCTTGAAAGAGATCACCAGATGAATACTCCCAAGAATATTACAGCAAAATTTCAGAGCTCTGACATCATGGATAAAATATTGCAAACAGGCAGAAAGAAATTCAAGTACTGTGGCTTAAACACAGGATAAAACAAGACACAACAGCTTTTCCACTAAAGGATTAGAGTGCTTAGAATGTGATATTCTGGAAAGCAAAGGAGCTAAGTATTATAACCAAGAATTAATCACCTCCCTAGCAAAACTTGTATAATCCTTCAGAGGGTCAGAATGCATATTCTGAAATAGAAGACTTCAAGTATTCTTGATGAAAAGATCAAAGATGAATAGAAAATTTGACTTCCAAAAACAAGAATAAAGAGAAATATAAAAAGGGAAACAAGAAAGGGAAATCATAAAGGACTTAATGAAGTTGAACTGTTTACTTTCTACATCGGAAGATGATCCTTGTAACTCATAGGAAGTTTCTTGTGATTAGGCCAGTTAGAAGGAGTATATATAGACAGAAGCCACAGATATGAGTTGAATATGAAGTAATGATATCTAAAAAATAAAATTAAAAAATGAGAGAGGAATATTCAGGGAGAAAGGTACCTGGTTGGGCAAGAATATGATCAAATATGTCCTTCTCTGTGAAATTGTTCAAGTTGCTGGTTTAGGGCAGGGGTTCCTAGTTTTGGAATCTATGGATCTTGAATTTTCAATAAACTTTCCTATACCACTAATTTTTTTTCAATGGAACAAAAATTTATTAAGTACCTACTATGTACAAATTTTCACAAAGTCTTACTCTGATATCATTATCATAGCATGGGGATGAGCCCATTTTTTTTTCTTTTTTAATAGCTTATTAATTACAAGATATTTGCATAGGTAATTTTTCAGCATTGACATTTGCAAAACCTTTTGTTCCAATTTTTCCCCTCCTTCCCCCCCCCCCCAGATGGCAGGTAGACCAATAAATGTTAAATATGTTAAAGTGTATGTCAAATACAATATATGTATACATGTCTATATTGTTGTTTTGCTCCATAAGAATCGGACTTTGAAATAGTGTACAATTAACCTCTGAAGGAAATCAAAAATGCAGGTGGACAAAAATAGAGGGAGTGGGAATTCTATGTAGTGGTTCATGGTCATCTCCCAGACTTCTTTCCTTGGGCACAGCTGGTTTTATTCATTACTGCACTATTGGAACTGATTTGTTTCATCTCATTGCTGAGGATGGCCAGGTCCGTCAAAATTGATCATCATATAGTATAGTTGTTGAAGCATATAATGATCTCTTGTTCCTGCTCATTTCGCCTATACCACATAATTAATAGTAAGTGAAGTAAATTCTGATGAATATGCAAGTGATCACTAAACTAAGTTAATTAATTTTTTTTTCCTGAGGATATACCAACTTTTTTTCACTTTGAAAAAAGATCTTCAGGGTGTCACAGGAAATTGTCACTTGAAAAACTAGTGAGAAGAAGAGCATTATTATTATGCAGATTAGACAACAAGCTCACAGATACACTCACTACAGCATCCTTGTTGATGCAAAGAAACTGAGCCACCTTGAAGGAAATGGAGATGTCTACTAGAGCAAAAGTCTCAGTAGGAGTCAACATTCTGAGCAGTGGTCTCAGCAAGGAAGTGTTGTACTTGAGTTTGACTGAGAACAGGTAATTGATGGAAGATTAGTGGGAGGACTGTAGGCACGCTGAAAAAATACTATTTTTCCAATGTCATATAAAGATTGATTATATTATTTATATATACATATATATATATAATTATAAATTAAGTTAAATTCAATTAATATTTAATTTAAAAAAAATTGAGTTTCATTAGATCCAAAAGGCTATCAAACTGTGCATGGCCTTTGATCTAGCAGTATTGATCGGGGGATCCCTGATAGTATCTCTCTTTGACTTGGGGAGGGGCCATGAAGTAGAAACTACTTGAAAGAGAAATTTTCCTTGAACTCTTTCCTCTGCAAAAGACCCACCCCAGGCAATCAAGATAAGTAGTTTCATTCTGTTGTCCTGGAGGAGACCAGCACAGCCCCCATTGATAACACTCACTTCTGATTACACCCTTTATTGAGTTGGAGGTTATTCCAGGGACACTCATTGTATCTTTTATTCAATTCCGGAAGATCTCTGTCTGATTTCAACTCAAACTGCCTCCAGCCTCTAGCCAAAGTTTCAACTATAAAAAGGAGCAACTGGGCTCAACTCCTTGCAGAGAGGCTGAAGCAGGAGTCATGCCAGGCCAAGGGACATTCCTTGGAATGGCTGCCTGCAAGGACACTCTACCCACTGAAAAGATATTCTCTTTTCAGTGTTAACCCCTCTTTATCTCTCTCACCTATTTCCCTAACAGGACTACATCCCTCTTTACCTCTCTGCTGGGATTTCTCTGCTAGGAGATTTCTCAGCTAGGAACTTTATCTCTCTCTCTGTCAGGATTTCTCTGCTGGACCTTTACTTCTCTGTTGGGACCTTGCCACTAAGAAATTCAGTCTTCCTAGCAAAGGTTGGCTTCTCACTTCCAATAATAAACTTCTTTTTCCAGTCTTTTTGGGTTTTTAAATTCATTTATGAAGGACTTGCACCATCCAGAAGAGCGTTCCCACAACTCTCTGTCCTGCGCCGAACCTCCTCAGTATCTCTACTGAGCCTGTTTCCTAAAGAGATCTTAAAGGAAGGAAAGGGACCCACATGTGCAAAAATGTTTGTGGTGTAATGCCGGAGAAACTGAGGCAGGAGAGAGATTAGAGAGTTTTCAATAGTTTATTAATTGGAGAGTATAATTGACTGGACAGGACTCTCATCTCAAATTGTCCAGTCAGATAGAGATAAAGATATACTGGGACCAAGGAAACTGTTGAGGTGTAGATCACATGTTGAGGTCTAGATTTGGGGTACCTAAATGAAATTAGGGTTTAGTTAAGGTCTAGTGGCAGGTTTGGGTTACAGAGAGTCAAACAGAGTTCCCCTGCAACCCCTTTGGATTCGGCACAAGGAAACGGCGGTATATGAGGTCTACTAGTGGCTCGGAATTCCCAATAAAAGCATTTATTGGCCCAGAGAGCTAGATTGATAAAAGAGATTTATTATTGAATGTAGAAGTAGGAGATAGGTGAAGGTAGAGACAAGGAGGGCACTGGACAGAGGGTCCAGTGGACAGAGGATCCTCACATGGCTGCCATGTTTGGAGTCGACTTTTAAGTCAGAGACTTAGCTCGAGGGGCTTTGGGGTGTAGCCCCAAAGTTGGCTCAGATCAGGGTGGGGCTGGGACAGGTCCGGATTTTCTATTGGAATTCAAAGGGACCAGGATTTGTGAGTCAAAGGGTAATTTACATTAACTGGGGGGGTTGGGAATCAAAGATTGGAATCTTTCCCGCATCATTCCCCCCTTAAGCAGATGGAACTTAAATTCATTTAAGGAAAAAGACATGGGGCAAAATCAGTTATTGAGATAGAATTGAAGATTTTCTCCTTCCAGGATTTTCCACGTTCAGGGGTCCCCTCTTCATCCCCCCCTCAAGCAGTCACCTCTAAAGTCATGTGGGAAAAGGGGCACTGATCTCCTCTTAACTGCTTTGAGCTGGCAAGGTCATAGAGATTTGGGGTTTCATGCCAGGAGGTGAGGTGTAGGATTTGTGGATGGCAGCAGGGGATCTAAGGGGTGTTTGTCCTGGTCAGTTGTTCCCAGTCAGTTGTCCCATGTTCTCCAGACTGAAGGGCAGTTGAGAGTCCAAAGATTGAAGCTCAAATCTCTGGAGCAGGTTAAAACCGGGGTGTCATCCAGGGTGGAGATGCAGCAGGAAATGCAGCAGGTCCCTTCTGTGGGCTGCCTGTAAGAACCCATCTAACAAGGAGAAGTAGGAGAAAATGCTGGGAGCAAAAGATTATTTGTCAATAGTAAAAGTGTCAAGTAGCCTAGAGTTTAGCCCTTTCACTCCTAATTTCCAGGAAAGCTAATTTCTCCTGGGGTTGGGATTAAAGGGTGTGGACTAAGAAATCAGGGTAGCCAAGAGGCCTTGATCTCTAGTCAAGATAAGAATGCAATTTAAGCTCTTAGAAATCTTTTAACTGTGTTGCCTTTCTTTTAAAAGAGTTGGTTCCTTAATAAGCAAAGACCTTGAGCCTTCCCCCCACTTTCCCCACTCTTATGGGGGAGGGGTAGAAGGGGTCAGAGGGAGTGTAATCTCAGCACTGCCAACCCAGTTTACCGGCTCCTGAGGTGTTGGAATTGTCCTGGGATAAAAGGGGAAACAGGGCCAGACCCCAATTCCCTATCGGGGAGCAGGACGCCGGGGACCAATTCAGCCCCTGTGGTGTGATGCAGTTTCTCCAGTGTTCCTCCTGCTCGAACTCAGGACAGAGACTGGGGTCTCCTCAGACAGTTTCCGGTGCACCTACAGGCCTAAGTCTGGGAGAGATTTGTATTAAAAGGCGCTTCTGCTCCAAGTGTTTTTTTTTTTTGTTTGTTTGTTTGTTTGTTTGTTTGTTTTTGAGGAGGCAGAAGTTGCCTTGAGAAGAAAAGAGCTGAGAGTCTCAGGTTGGAGGTAAAGGGAAACCAACAAACAGGTGTAAGCAGCAGTGGCAGAAACCTTGAGGTTTGGACTCTGGAAAAAGTTGAGGTGTTGGGTGGGTCCTAAGTTTCATTGAGTTTTTTTCAGCTGTAAAAGAGACAAGTGTGCTGGGTGTGTTTTGGCTCCCGCTTTTGCCTGAGGGCACAAGTGTTAATCAGTCCCAGGATTAGAAAGAAAAAAAGCACTTTAAAGGATGGACTTGTTTGGAGAGAGACTGGAATTCAGCTAATCTATTCAGAATTCAGGTGTTGAGATTAAAGCATTTTTCTCAAGCCCAGTGTTTGTCTCTGCATTAAGAGGCAGCTTAAAATCTCCAGGGATGGGGGAGGGAAGCCAATTCATTGCAAAACCCGAAGACTTTCCCATTCTATAACGTAACCTTCATAGACGACTCTAGAAGGTGTCACAAAGGGCCTCCTAGAAGGCCGTTTGCCAAAGAAAAACCAGGATTTCGTCCCTACAACGTCTTGTAGGCTACTAACTTCCCCAAGACTCCAGGAGTCTGTCAGCAAGCTCAAATTAGCTCCAGACTTTGAGCCCCCCCTCCCCGTTATAGGAAGGTGATGTGGTGGGCTTGCCTCGGTGGAAACCTCCTAAGAGGGCCACCATCATTGAGGGCAAGGTAGTGAAGGAGAAGTGTGCTAGGAGTGGGTGTGGTGTAGTAGGAGTGGGTGTGATCTCCATTTCCATAGCTCCTCACTTAACTCTAGACAGTATGCATATTCTATAGCCCCCGGGCTCCCTGAGTCCCAGTGTCTCAAGGAATGGGGGAGGGGAAACAGGGAACAAGTCTAGAGAGCTTGAGAAAAGCACAGACAGGAAAGACAGACTTCTTTCCTAAAGGTGTTCACTGAATTCTTAAATGGCTTCAGTTTCTCCCATTAAGTCATTTCTTGCTGCAGTCAAGGAATCAGGGGAGAAAAGAAAAAAAAAAAAGCATCTTCAAAATAATTTAATTTGCCTCGACCTGGAATTTTATTCCCCAGCCATCATTCCAAAGGTCTTTCTTGAAGCTGCAACCTGGCCAGGGTTGGAGCCCAGAAAAAACCTTTAATTGTTGGCAGGGACATAGAACGCCAATCCAGAAAATAGAGCAGAGTGTGCCAAGAGCAAAAGGTTTTAGGACTGAGAAAATTAGGAGCAAGTGTTCCCACATGTAGGGTTAGGTAGGAGAGTGAGAGAGAGACAGACCTAGCCTGGGCTACCTAGGTTATCTCTCCACAAGCAGCTGAGAAAAGGTTTTAAGTAGTGCCCTGAGGCTAAGAAAAAAACAGAGAGCAGTTTAAAATCCCCTGTCTTTGTAGCCAGCCTCCATGCAAAAGCGTAATTCTGAGGCTTCTACAGTTAAAAGACTGTGCCGGGAGGGGGCATTGCTCTAACACAGGATGACCAAAGCAGGGAAACCAAGTCCCGTTTTAAAATGTATGGGCTGAGCACACTTCCCAAGGGCTGGAAGCTGCAGCTTTAGGAGCCAGGTAAAGGTCTGGGAGGGGCATGGCTCCCTTGTGCAGATTGCCAGCAAAGTTCTGTTTTAAAAGTTTAAAACCTTGCCGGAGATTTGAGGAGATTAAGATTGAGTCCCCAATCTCCCCACTGTGTACAGTACCCCAAGAAGGGGACTGGATAGGAGTATTTAAATGGCAGGTTGCCAAGCCACATGGGAGAGTCTGAAACAGGCCTGGAGTTCTACACTTCCCACTCCATGGAAGAGGGGGAGGAAAGGCTGGAGCGAGGGTGGGGGAGAAAGAGATGCCATCTTACCCAGCGCGGTGCGTCCCAAATGGCGAGGGCTCCTCTGGTGACTCTGCTCAGGAACTTGAGGGTGGGCAGCTCATCTAAGCCCCCAAATCTTGCTGGGAGAGCAAGACCTGAAGGAGAGACGGCTCACCCCTGTCCAGGGAGTAGTAGCTGTGGGCAGAGCCATTCTCTAAACTCACCCCAAGTCAGGGACCTTTCTCCTCGTGGCTGGAGCCTGACCATTAGAAACTCCATTGCATTTAACAGTGGAGTGGGAGAAAGGCTCAAACTCGGCTCCTCTTATGTTTCTCAGGTTATCTCCCCAGCACAGCGAGCACTGGCCTGGGACCCCCGAGAGGGGTGGGGTCCCCAGAACGGCCAAGTGGCTCCTTGGTCTGGGGGGGGGGTGTTAAAGAGACACTTCCTTGTGTGCCTGAGAGCAGGGCTTTCTAGTGAAGAAAAAAAAGATTAGAAATGCTTTGAGATGCAAAGGAAGGGCCTTTGTCTCTCAAAAGGATTTGGACAGAGGGAGTTTCCTCAAGTAAAGAATCTGCTCCAGGAAAGATTTTAGAGGCAGGGGAGTGTCTAGATTGTGGACAGGTAAAAACTTTTAGTTTTCCAAATACTTGCAGCCTCTCTCCTATCTATTAGAGACAGAGAGCCGACTAAAGAGGCCTTTTGTCAAACTGCAGCAATTCCTCAAGAATTGCGCCAGAGCTTAGAGCTCCCACTGACAACCCAAGCCCAACCCGAGGGCTTTGATGTGTCCACTTCAAGATTGGGAAAGAAAAAAGTCTTTTACCTTGTCCAGAGATTTTACCTGAAATGCAATTAGGGTGAACTGGAACACAGATATTCTCCCCACTACCTTTAGAGAGAGAGAGACGAAAGAAAGAACGCAGATTCTTCCCAGAAGAATATTGCCTGAACAGGTCAAAACAGATTGGTTCTGAGTGTCCCAAAAAGGTTGGGGTTCGGTTTGGTTGCCAAATTTTCTAGCTTCCGGTGTTCATTTCGTCAGGGAACCAAATGTTGAGTTCAGGAACCAAATGTTGAGGTGTAGATCACATTTTGAGGTCTAGATTTGGGGTACCTAAATGAAATTAGGGTTTAGTTAAGGTCTAGTGGCAGGTTTGCGGTACAGAAAGTCAAACAGAGTTCCCCTGAAACCCCCTTGGATTCGGTGCTTGGATACGGCGGTATATGAGGTCTACTAGTGGCTTGGAATTCCCAATAAAAGCATTGATTGGCTCGGAGAACTAGATTGATAGAAGAGGTTTATTACTGAGTTTAGAAGTAGGAGATAGGTGAAGGTAGAGACAAGGAGGGCACTGGACAGAGGGTCCAGTGGACAGAGGGTCCTCACATGGCTGGCATGTTTGGAATCTCTGCAAAGAGGGATTCCCAGTGTGACCCTTTTAAGTGGGAGACTTAGCTCGAGGGGCTTTGGGGTGTAGCCCCAAAGTTGGCTCAGATCGGGGTGGGGCTGGGACAGGTCCAATTTTCTATTGGAATTCAAAGGGACCAGGATTTGTGAGTCAAAGGGTAATTTACATTAACTGGTGGGGTTGGGAATCAAAGATTGGAATCTTTCCCGCATCAAAACCATGTTGGTCCCAGGGCTGTCATCTCAAAGAATGCAGCCCAGAATAAGAGCGACCCCCTTCTTTAAATAACCCTAGAGACAAAGACCCCAAAAAGGTGAGAAGGCTTCTGTCAGGTTGGGGGGAGATCATAACTCCTAAAAGCCCAGAGACAGGATGTCTGAATACCCAGAGATAAAGACGTCAGTGAGGTATCTTGGAATATTTTAGAGGGATATTGTAAATTCTTGAGGACAGGGGAGGGTCAAGAGTTCTGCTCTCTTGTTTATCTTGCTAGCAATTTATAACCTTAGAGTAAAAGGTCCCCAGTCTTAATGGGCTAGAATGGGTTTTTACAACTAAGGGGATTTGACAGAACAGTTAAGGAAATTGAGACAAAGGAAACTAGTTCAGGGAAACCAAGTCAGAACAGTTAAAGAGAACTGAGGCATAACAGTGGCAGCCCTTTTTGTAGTGGCTAAAAACTGGAAATTGAGTGGATGCCCATCAGTTAGAGAATGGCTGAGGAAGTTACGGTATATGAATGTTATACAATATTATTGTTCTGTAAGAAATGACCAGCAGGATGATTTCAGAGAGGTCTAGAGAGATTTGTATGAACTGATATTGAGTGAAGTGAGCAGAACCAAAAAAACATTGTATACAATAATAATAGGATTATATGATAATCAATTCTGATGGATGTGGCTCTTTTGGATAATGAAGTGTTTTAGGTCAATTTCAATAAACTTGTTGTAATGGGCTGAGGTTTGAGTTGATGCACTGAGGTCCCAAATATGTGAGGCTAAATAATAATTGGGCTATACTCTATTAATATACACGATTGGATAAAGAATGGTCCCTGCCCACTCTCCGTGCAAGTCCTGATGTGTTGTAGAGGAAATGACAATTTTGGTGGGTGGAGGCAGAGAGAGAGACAGGAAGAGAAGCTGGGTGAGATTGGGCCTGGGTTCGAGACTCCGAGTTGCTGGTTGTGTGGCTGCTGATCGAGCTAGCTTCTTGACTCAGCTGCACACATTGCTATCGCCGATTCCCTTCCACCTCTGATCGTTTTCACTGAGAATAAAGACTGACGATTTTACCCTAACCTGAATTCCTGACTCCTGCTGATTTAAAAATACACGATCTTCACAACTTGTGACTGAAAGAGCCATTTACATCCAAAAAGAGAATTATGAAGAGTAAATGTGAATAAAAGCATAATATTTTCCAAAAAAAAATAGAGTTCCAAATTTTCTCTCCCTGTTTCTTCAATTTCTCTCTCCCCAAGACAGTCAGCAATTTGATTTAGGTTATATTTGTGCAAGCATGTAAAACAAACTTCCATATTAGGAATGTTGTGAAAGAAGAAAAAGACCAAAACCAAAAATAAAATGAAAGAAAGTGAAACATAGTATGTTTTAATCTGCATTCACACACAATCAGTTCTTTTTTTTTCTGGAGGTAGATGACATTTTTCATCATTAAGCCTTTAGAATTATTTCAGACCACTGTATTAATGAGAATAGCTAAAGCTATTAAATGATATTTTATTATATTTATATTTATTATATATATAAATATTGATATATTTATTAAATGATATATTAAATGATTAAAAGCTATACTTTATCATATTTCAATGCTGCTGTTACTGTGTACAATTTTCTCCTGATTCTGTTCACATCATTTTACATTAGTTAATATAAGTTCTTTCCATATTTTTTTTCTGAAATCAGCTTGTTCATTATTTCTTATGGCACAATAGTAAACCCTAACCCTAAACCCTAACCCTAACCCTAACCCTAAAAATTCTCGCTACGGCATAATCCTTTTTATTACATCAGAAGTCTTCTTTTTCCTAGGCTTTTTCTGAGCTTTCTACCATTAAGCTTATCTCCAGCTCTAGAACTAGGAGGCTGTTGACCTCCAGTAGGAATCCACCCTCTTAATCCACTAGAAGTACCACTATTAAATACAGCTATTCTTTTAGCTTCAGGTGTTTCAATTACCTGAGCACATCACAGCCTAATAGAAGGTAACTGCAAACAAATAATTCAAGCCTTAACAACAACCATTGCTTTAGGGCTATACTTCACAATTCTTCAAGCCACAGAATACTATGAAGCCCCGTTTACTATCTCCGACGGTATTTACGGATCAACATTCTTTGTAGCAACTGGCTTTCACGGTTTACATGTAATTATTGGCTCTTTATTCTTAATTGTGCTGTAAACCTTCAGATTAACACACACACACACACTAACTCATCATAATAAGGCTTGAAAAATTAGACCTCTGTTTTTTTTTTTTTGAACAAGGAGTATTTATATCCCATTTACTCACTACAAATTCCATAACA
The DNA here is from genome assembly GCA_020854095.1 of Dasyurus viverrinus. Lineage (NCBI taxonomy): Eukaryota > Metazoa > Chordata > Mammalia > Dasyuromorphia > Dasyuridae > Dasyurus > Dasyurus viverrinus. The sequence goes on along the minus strand of CM037003.1, from coordinate 1,467,165 downwards.
CAGAAAACTCTTATACAAGGATGATGAAAATTTATGACTAATAAGAAAAAATCCCCTAGATCGCTACTGATTAGAGAAATGCAAATTAAGACAGTTCTGAAGTACTACTTCACAACTCTCCAATTGGTTAACATGACAGGAAATGATGATAAACGTTGGAGGGGATATGGGAAACCGGGGACACCAATGCATTGTTGGTGGAGTTGTGAAATGATTTAACCATTCTGGAGAGCAATTTGGAACTATGCCCATATGATATAAAGCTGTGCATATCCTTTGATCTAGCAGTGTCTCTACTGAGTCTGTATAGCAAATAGATCATAAAAGAAAGAAGGAATCACACGTGCAAAATTGTAGCAGCTCAAGGAACTGGAAATTGGGTAGATGCTCCTCTCAATTGGAAAATGGATGAATAAGTTATGATATATGAATGTGATGGAATATTATTTTTCCATAAGAAATGATCAGCAGGCTGGAAAAACTAACATGAACAAATGCTAAATGAAGTGAACAGAATCAAGAGAATATTGTACAGAGCAACAACAAGATGATCAATTCTGACACATGTGGCTCTTTTCAACAATGAAGTGATTCAAGGCAAACCCAATAGATTTGGAAAGGAGAGAGAGCCATCCACACCCAGAGAGGACTATAGAAACTTAATGTGGATGGCAACATTGTATTTTCAAGTTTCTCTTGTTGTTTGTTTGCTTGGGATTTTTTTCCTTCTTTTTTTTTTTTTCACTTTTGAACTTATTTTTCTTGTGCAGCATGAGATATATGGAAATGTTTAGAAAAATCACACCTGCTTAACTTATATTGGTTTGCTTACTATCTTGCGGAAGGGAAAGGGAGAGAGAGAGAGAGAGAGAGAGAGAGAGAGAGAGAGAGAGAGAGAGAGAATAGAAATACAAGGTTTTGCAAAGGGGAATGTTGAAAACTATCGTTGCTTGTATTTGGAAAAATAAAATACAATTAAAAAAAAAAGACTAGCTGGCTCCAAGAGTCTTTGAAGGTTTACAAAAATATTTGACGAGCTCTTTTCTTTGTACCTCTTCCCACCCCTTAAACAATGATCAAGTTTCTTTTTAAAAACACCCATGTAAATATTTCTTAGGCCTTAACATTATAACAGTATCTCCAAATAACTTGGTTAACAGTGTACAATTCTTTGTAAGCAAGAGGCAAACAAGTGAAGGTAAAATTTCTCTTTATTCATAAGCATAAATGCAAGTGTATAAGTTCTTAGAGTACTTTAGAGCATCAAGCACATTGTTACAGTCCATTTCTTAACCTAACAACATCTAGATTGCTTTTCTAACAACAAAGCTTATAAAAATTTTACCAATGTTTCCAAATTGACCACATTCTCCAACATAAGAACATTTTGAAACACAACAATGTAATAAACAATGTGATGTCATTAACATTTGAAGGAAAACCCATTATTAAAACTAAATCCCCTCTGACTTCGGTGGACTTAATTCAGTTGAATTCTTTCCGAAGGACAGAACGTCTCATCTCCATTGGCAGGTTACAATGATGACATTTAAATGCCCATATAGAAACATCCATTGGGAAACAACTGCACCTGATTAAAGAAAAAAAAAAGAAAATCAGTTAACATTCATGTAGCACTTCCCAGGGCCAGGCCCTGTGTTAAGCACTTTACCATCCTGTGATCCTCACACCAACCTTGGGAGGTGGATGCTATTATTATCCCTTTCCAGAAGAGTAAATTGAGATGGAGGGACAAAGGGTTTCTTGCTTAGGGGTCACACAGCTCATACATTCCAAATCCAAGTTAATCCGGATTTATAGCCACTAAAGGTCCCATCTCTGCTCCCAAGGCCTGCTCTCTTGTCCCTGAATAAGACAAAAAGTTATTCTCTACAAATAACAGGGGGAAGTTACCTAAAGACGCTCCAGACTAGTTCTCCTCCTTTGCTCCCTCGCCCTTCTCAGAGTCTCGGGCCAGAAGGGGCAGGAAGACTAGTAACAAAAGTACAGGAAAGAGAAGGAAGGGTAGGAAATGCAGGAGGAGCATGAAGAGAAAATGCAGCATCACAAAGAGGACGGGCGTACGGTAGAGGGGGGCATCTTTGGTCCTGTGGGGAGGAAGGTCACACTCAGTGTAAGAGGAGTTATTTCTCCCCCCAGAGGGGAGGTCAAGGCCATAGAGAATCATGGAGGGCAAGGGCATGATCGTGGGGGAAGGGGCAAGGGAAGTGGATGGGGCAAGGGAAGAATGAGAGGAGGCAGGGAAGGGGAAGGTGGAGGAAAGGGGGAGGCAGGGGTGAGGGAAGAGGGTGGAAAGGGGAAAGAGTGAGGAAAGGGGCAGGGGAAATGGCCGGGCAAGGAAAGGGGGCGAGGCAATGGAGGGGAAGGATCACTTGGCTCTGGTCAGTGGTCAGCTGGTGGGGGACCAACTCTCACCACCAGGGGCGGTACAGCCTGACTGGAGTGGGTGGCAGGTCCGATTAGGGGGACGGCTGGTTGAAAGGGGAGAGTTCTCACTGTTAGCAGACACCATGGACAATTGGGAGGACGGATGCGGGTAGCAGGACGTTCTCCAGAACAGAAGTTCAGAAATTGTAATGGGCTGAGGTTTGAGTTGATGCACTGAGGTTCCAAGTACTTGAGGCTAAATAGTAATTGGGCTATACTCTATTAATATACATGATTGGATAAAGAATGGTCCCTGCCCACTCTCTGTGCAAGTCCTGATGTGTTGTATAGGAAATGACGATTTTGGTGGGTGGAGGCGGAGAGAGGACAGGAAGAGAAGCTGAGGGAGAGACTGGGCCTGAGTTTTAGACTCTCTGAGCTGCTGGGTGTGTGGCTGCTGGTCGAGCTAGCTTCTTGACTCAGCTGCATACATTGCTATCACCGATTCTCTTCCGCCTGCGATCCGATCCTTCTTCACTGATAATAAAGACTGACGATTTTCCCCTAACCTGAATTCTTGACTCCTGAGGATTTAAAAACACACGATCATTACAAGAAATGCTGAAAGGAAACAATGGACAAGAAAGCCCGGTCCAGCCTCTCTTTCCCAGCTCCTGGAGCTCTGACCCCCAGCCACAGGTTGTTCTTGTCCACTCCCCATTACCATAGCAACGCTGCTGCTTATGACGGCCATGATGATGCTGCAGACTTTGAAGACTGATGGGAGCCCAGGCAACCAGGCCATTGGTCAGAAAGTGCTAGGCACATTCTTGGGCGGAGCGGGCAGAGCATCCCTCTGCCCTTATATTACCCTCCAGGAGGATGCTTCCTGCTGTGGGTAGGAGGGCCTGCTTCTGGTTCCCACACTCACTGCACACGGCCCCTTCCTCCCTCCCCCCTTTCTCTTTTCCTTCCATGGGAGTAATGGCGCCATTAACAATAAGGAAGTTGGCACCTAACCCCAAAGCTGAAGCAGCTTGAGACCCCGAAACAAGAAAGGGAAGGTGCAGGGTAGGATTTAACAGTTGCCTACAACAGACTGCAGAGAAAAGCAGGATGTGCGTTTAATTGTTATTTTAATACTATTTTATTCTTCAAATATATGCCAAGATATATTTCACCATTCTCCTTTGTGAAACCTTGTTTTCCAAAGTTTTCTCCTTCTCTCCAGATTCCCAAGACGGCAAATATTCACATATAGATCAAATGTGTGCAATTCTTTTTTTTAAATATTTTTATTACAGCTTTTTTTTTCCAAAACATATGCATAGATAAGTTTGAGACATTGACCCTTGCAAAACCTTGTGTTCCAAATTTTTCACCTCCCTTCCCCTTTCCCCCTCCCCTAGATGGCAAGTAATCTAATATATGTTAAACATGATAAAATTATAATTAAATCCAAATCCAAATAAATGTAAATCCAAATATGTGTGTGTTATATATATTTATACAGTTATCATGCTGCACAAGAAAAATCAGATCATAAAGGGAAAAAATGAAAAAGAAGTCAAAATGCAAGCAAACTACAACAAAAACAGAGGAAATGCTATGTTGTGGGTGTAGATGGATCTCTTCATCACAAGAACATTAAAACTGGCCTGAATCACCTTGTCCATCAGAATTGATCATTGTATTGTCTTGCTGTTGCCATGTACAATGATCTCCTGGTTCTGTTCATTTCACTCAGCATCAGTTCATGTAAGTCTCTCCACGCCTCTCTGAATTCCTCCTGCTTGTCGTTTCTTACAGAACAATAATATCCCATAACATTCATGTGCCACAATTTATTCAGCCATTCTCCAACTGCTGGGCATCCACTCAGTTTCCAGTTTCTAGCCACTACTGATAGGGCAGCCACCAACATTTGGGCAAAAGTGGGAGCCTTTTCCTCCTCTGAGATCTCTTCTGCAGATAAACTCAGCAGGAACACTGCTGGGTGAAAGGGTGTGCATTTCACGAAGCTGCTGAAGCTGGGCCCTGCAGAAAGCAGCCACCAATGTCTGTGTCTGGGCCTGAGAAAGACAGAGAAGTTCGACTTGTCAGGTAGACAATATCATTCCAATGTGTGTGTGTAGTAGTAGATAAGGTGAAGAAATTCCAAGGACATTTAACTTCCTCTTCTGTATTTTTAGTTTCTCTAGGCCTCTGTGACCTGCGTGGGTATGTTGAGTGGTAGCCAATATGTACTTCGATTTTAGACATATGTATTTAACCTCAAATGATGACATTTATCACTGTTCCAAGTTACCACCATCTGGACAATTAGTTGCCTGATGTATGGTTCCTCCCGGAACAAGGGAATCTGCTGTTTTGGGCACGAATAACGCCCAATTAAGGGGTGGGGGGCACCTATCTCTTAATGTTCTCCAACTCATGATGTAATTCTTGGTATCTAAAACCTATTAAAACTGTATACCTTATTCCCTTCTTTAGCCTTTGTACCGTGAGCACTCTCTCTTTCCCTCCTCATGGTGGAATTGCTCATTCTCATGAGAATTTATTAAATAAACAACTTTTCTACTTTTTACTTCGAGAGATCTCTGAGCAGTCATTTTTGGATAGGATTTTCTATCCCTCACAGTTTTGGGGACTCGGTCCAAGATGAGTCTTTGGGGGAGACGGCTACACATCCCGAACAGGGATAGGTGCGCCCATGGGTAGTTTTTCCGTGGTCTCTGGCTCTGAGTGTGTAGCCTCTCTCCCTCTCTGACAAATGACTCGAGGCAGAGATACTCAGTGAAAAGCAGAATTGAAAAGGAAAAGGAGAAATAGAGTCCTGCTGGGCCACAGGGGCAGTCTGAAAAGAAACACGTGTTCTTGAGGTGAGCTTGGAAAGTCTGGGGTCTATTGGCTGGGTCAAGGGAGACCTGAGGGACTAGTCCTCCTAAAAATTGCTTTGTTGGACTGCTATTGATCCAATGGTAAAGGACTTTCTATGGAGACTCTCTCGGGTGACTGTGGGCATTAGAGTAACGAAGGACCTGCGCTGACAATTTGGTTTGAGACCAAGTTGTAAGGTGGGACAGAAGCAGTCCAAAGACTTATGTCGGGGAGTTAACTGGGAAATTCAAGAAAAATAGAGCTCTGGGTCTGTCTGTGTGTGCATGTTTGTCTGCTTTGCATTCTGTTCTGTGTCAAAAGTTAGCAAGCTCATAAGAGATGAGAATCCAGCCTCTGTGTTGCAGGCAGTGGGTTAGGTAAGAAAAAGAAGTTTGAAAAAAATCTTTTTCTCTCTCTCCCTCTACCTCTACTTAACAGCTTCAGCTTTGTGGGGAGAAGAGGGAGGAGGGAGAGAAAGAAAAAAAAATTAAAATGTTTAAGGTAAAGCAAGGATTTGGTGCTTAACTCTTTCCTGGCTTACTAAATAAAAGAAGTTTGAAAGGAATATCTAGGTAGAGTTCAGGAAACCTCATGAACTAAAGTATGGGTTAATTTTAAAATAATTTTAAATTGGTATGTTGGTAACATGAAACTGCAGATATTGGAAGGGAGGAATAAAAATAGATTAAGAGAGGTAAATAGCTGAACACGGGGGCTCTCTGACTTGTTGGATCTGTGGGAAAACTAAGCGTGTTTCTAAAAAATCCTGCCAGGAGAAGAAAGAAAAATCATCATTAGCAAGTTTGCTTTCATGAAATTGGAGAACAGAAAGTTTAAGAAGACTAAATTGGGTAATTGTTTGTCTGCAACATTTAATTAAGAGTTTTGGGGACTTATATTTTAAAAAGGTACTATAATTTTGCAATTCAAATAAAATTGAAATTGGGGGAAATAATTTTGCTGTTGCCTTGCACATGTTAGATTTATTTTGGGTTTCGTTATTAAACAAAATTCTAGTAGTTTACCTTGGGGGGTCATGTTTATATCTCCCTACTTAAATGGTATACTGCTTTTTAAAGGTATTGGGCAATTTGTAAACTATAAGTTTTATGAAATTTGGCTCAAAATTAATTGTTAATATTAATGTTTAAAGTTTTAAAAAAGGTGATTTAAAGACAAGGGAAAAAGAAAGATTGATTAACAAAAGGAATTAATAGTTTAAATGGAGCATTTAGTCAGAATGGTCACAGAGAAACAGTTGTGAGACGGGATGTGTTTTTGCAGGGGGAGGGCAGCAGTGGAAAGCTTCAGCTGCTTTTGACTGAAGAAAGCAAACTGATTTGAAGGGGACACACTGCTCTTACAAGATGTTAATTGATTGAACATTTGTTTCTTTAGATACATAGCGGTTTTTGTGTTTAAAGAATATAATCAGAAATGCGATATATACTTTGACAGGGTTATTTCAAAAAGTTTTAATTGATGTTTTTAAGAACTTTTCAGATTCTTTTATGTAAAAATAGGAAGTTTTAATTAACTGTATTGATGCCAATTATGAAAAAGGGACTCCAAGGATAATAGTTTTTGCCTCTATCCTTTTGGTAATGTTTTTGTTATGGACAACATGTAGTTTGGGATTTTTCTATGCATTGGGTATTTAAAAAAAAGGCAAAATGATTGATATAATCTTCAATTTATGGAACATCTACTTGGTTACATAAGAATTGTGTGAGCATTCTGGAACAACTTTCTTATTGTTAAAAGTCTTACAATATGTAGATGATCCTCTTGTGGCAGGGAGGAAAAAGAGTGACCTTGTCCAAGTCACTATCATTTTAAAAATTATTTAGGGACGCGGGGACTGAGAATTTCTTAAGACAAATTGCAATTTGTGAAACATGGGGGAAAATATTTAAGTCATCGTATAAGTGAAGGGAGAAAAGAGATTAGGCCCTGTACGGATGGAGGGGATTCTTGGAATTCCTAAGCCTAGGATGAAAAAGAGCCTCCAGAAAATTTCTAGGGTTGGTGGGGTATTGTAGAACCTGGATTTATGAATATGCATTATTAACTAAGTCTTTAGATACTCATTTGTTAGAAGAGAAACCAGATATAGTGCAATGGGATCCAGAAGGAGAACAGTTTTGAACAATTTAATGGGCATTGATGTCAGCCCCTGTATTTTGCCATCTTTAGAAAAGCCTGTTCATTTATATGTAAATATGGGTAAACGGATTGGCTTTAGGAGTATTGGCACAATTAAGGGGAGGGCAGCGACACCCAGTAGCCTTTTGTCAAAAATGTTAGACCCAGTGGCAAAGGGATGGCCTGTTTGTATTCAAGCAGTGGCAGCCACAGCACTTTTGGTAGAAGAAAGTCGGAAGTTAACCTTTGGGGGCAGTTTAATAGTGAGTGTCCTGCACCAAGTTCAATCAATTCTGAATCAAAGGGCCGGGAGGTGACTAACTGATTCAAGGATTTTAAAAGTGAGGCAATCTTACTGGAAAGAGATGATTTGGTTCTCTCACCAGACTGTGACGTTAATCCCGCCATGTTCTTATCTGCTTCCCCTGGGGAACATGTGTCCCTTGAACATGACTGTCTAAATGTGATTGATCACAAAACTAAGATTAGGGAAGATTTTCAGGAGGCCCCTTTGTTAAAAGGTGCTCAATGGTTCATAGACGGGTCCTCAGGCCGCTGCATTTTCAAGGGACAAAACGGTTTATTATGATGCCATAAAACAGGCACAGTTCCCTAGTGGGATTCACATTTAATAAGGAGGGAATTGGGACATTTTGTGAGAAAAGACTCAGTGCTGGGGTACCCTGAAGATTGGGGGTGCTGGGCAATGGTTTTTGGTAGCTTCTCTGAAAGAAGTCAGGCTCAAACCATCTCAGATCAAGCAAAGACACTGATTTCGACATTTACTTAAGTAATGGGTAAAACACACTGTGAACCTCCTCTTTAAGGGGGGGGGGCAACCCAGCAGAGTGATGTGAGGGTTTATTCAGAGAAGGAAAAGGAAGCAAAAAATAGGAGAATTTTGGCAGCAAGTTAGATGATCTCAGTAGATTTTGCACTTCCTTTACAATCCAAGGTTGGGTATGCATGAGAAAGGTCCCTGGGAAAAAGGTAAAAACCCTTTTGTTCTGGAGCAGGGGCAGCACCCTATACATGGAAAAAGCAAAAGATCCTTTTATTCCCATGGAGTCTCTCAGAGAAAGTGGTAGAATTACTGGGGCTGCAGCATCAGCTAAGACACCATGATTCCCCTCAAAGACCTGTGACCCAAATTCATTTGGGGCCAGGAATGAATGTCTCCTTTTCCATAACCATTTCCAGTGGATAAGGGGCAGAGAACTGCTTCTGCTTAAAGGCTTAGTCATGAGTGAGTGGGGCTGGATGGGAATTGCAGCCCAGGAGTACCTACAGGTGGGAGGAGCAGCATCCACAGGTGGGAGGAGCAGCATCCACAGGTGGGAGGAGCAGCATCCACAGGTGGGAGGAGCAGCATCCACAGGTGGGAGGAGCAGCATCCACAGGTGGGCTGACACTTCCAGAGGCTGAGGTGCTGACAGATATCTGTCCTGTAAGTCCCTCCTAAATCTGATTAAGACTTGTCTGGAAGACACAAATCTTATTAAACTGCAAGGACAAAAGTAAAAACAACATAATAATTAGGAAAGTGTCATTAGAGAGGACATTAAATTCCCCAGGAGCTTGTTCCCAATCCCTATGAATTTAGCTGCTGAGGAAGTTCAAGTATCCAACTGACCTTCTTGAGGATCGGTCAGCCCATAGACCAGTTTGTTGGAGAGTGTGGATGAAAACACACCAGGAAGTATTGGCCAGAGCACAGAGACCCCCTTCGGAAGCAAAGAGGTGATCTAAAGTGAAGCAGTTCCCAAGGTGTGAAGGGACATTTGGAAACCTTTGAGGGGCTGGGAGTTGTTCTGAGTGACTTTCTGGATGATTAAGACTAGCAATGACATCATTAAGTTCCAAATAACCAAGGTATGGGACAAAGATGGTTCTCTCTTTTCCCCAAAAGCCATCAAAAATGGCCAAAGTGGAAAGTGTGTATGGGACATAATATTAGGTGGGGGGTAGACTGAATAGGAAGGGATGTCAGGTGGGCATTGAGGGAGCCACCAAGTACAAACAGCCAGGATAAGAACAATAGAAAAGTAGATGCAGCACGGGTAGAACTGAAAAGGGAGATGTTGGGGATAGAAGAGTTTTATCATCCCTTTATGAAAAAACCATTCCATCTGTAATTGGAACGTGCTCCTTTATCACCACGGCATTAGACATAGTGAGACTTACCAAATCTGGGGCAACAGTGAAGCAAGGAGAAGAATCACCAAACCTGGGAGTGAAGTGGTCTCTGGAGGGCGAGTGGTCACCTGTGGGAAATATCCTCTACAAAACTGCCCTAAAATTCTCTTCTCTTCCTCAAGCACAACAGAAACGTTTCTGATGCAGTTTCAATAATGAAGAGAAGAGCAGCCAGGTCTTACAATATCAATAAGCAATTATTCTTACATCATCTTGAAACATGTAAGGACTTTGTTTCATAGAAATTACACACACACACACACACACACACACACACACACACATGCACACGCACATTTTCCTGAGAGTTCAGTTTATTATGACTGCATATTTTAGGACTGAAAACAGCAATGTCCTACATACTTACATTGCACTCATATTTTCTACTGATCACTTGCTCTCATTATAAAAAATTGCTATAAAAGGAAAAGCAAGAACATGATTATAACAGTATCAGACTGGTCCTTCTGGCTTAAGTCTAAAGGCACATGGGTGTGGGAATAAAGCATTCTTGTGTCTGTTGGACTTGAGGTAAGAGTCACTGTCTACAAGCAATCATGCAGTCACCATATTATCTCATACACAGACTGAGGAAAAGTAAATTGGGAGACCTTCTGACTCAAAGAACAGAGTTGGGAACCAGGATGGGAAGGGTCTCACGATAATGAAGCCAAAGGTTGTCCTCTCAGCTTTTGACAGATACAGACCTCCACCTCTAAGTGTCCAGGATCACACCCCTCTGAGTAGGCTGTGACAGCTCTTTCCAATGATGAGTGACTGGCTTGATGAGCCATCAGACAATCTACGTGAATTCAAAGCTCAAAGCAGTATCAGTTAGTCCTAAGAGATTTTGTCTCCAATAGCAAGTTTCATTCTCAGGGCTTCAGCTCTCAAAGATCACATACCCGAAATAACAGTTATTGCCCATAAGCTTATGTAGGGAACATTGAAAGACTAATCACAGAAAACCCACGACATATTTTGATATCTAAAAGATGGTTTTCAGTTCGATCATTACAGAAAACGGTTTTTATCATATTTTATTTTTCCAAGGACATGCAAAGATAGTTTTCAACTTTCACCTTCAGAAAACCTTGCATTTCAATTGTTTTTTTCCCTCCTCCCTAAGATATCTGGCAATCCGAAATAGGTGGAACATGTGTCAGTACCCTAAACATACTCATCATGTTGCAGATACAGAGGAAATCAGATGAAAAGGAAAAAAAAAATTGATGAAAACTAAAACAAGCAACCAAAGAACAGCAAAAACAAAAGTGAAAAATACTGTGCTCTGATCCACATTCAGTCTTTGTAGTCCTCTCTCTGGATGCAGATGCCACCTGCCCACCCCAAGCTTATTGGAGTTGCCTTGAATCACCTCATTGTTGAAAAGAGCCAAGATCATCCCAGGTGATCATCACACAATCGTGCTGTTACTGTGTAAAGTATTCTCTTGGTTCTGCTCACTTCCCTTGGCATCAGTTTGCTAACCTTAGACTCCTCTTCCCCACATCTCTTTCAACAGTGGGAACCTCTGGAAGGTGACTCAGGACAACCATTAAATTAGCCTTATGACAATAACAAGGTTTGCCAGCATGCTCCTATGTAAAAATGTCACTTAACATTTTTCACTTGGTTTTCTTCTCATACCTAAACTAACCCTGGCGTAAAACCCAGTCATTCAAAAACTCTTCCATATCATAAAAAGATCTGTAGATTCACATGAATCCCGCTCCTTGTTTGGGACTTTCCTCAGCCATAACAAGTTTTTCCAGGGCTAACCCTAACCCTAACGCTAACCCTCTCACAATATGGTGTCAAGAACCTTAGCAAGTTTACAAATTGAGGGAAATAGACAAAGACACAGAGAAGGGGCTGAGCTTCTTGCCCCTCCATGCACACCCCCTCTAGCCTTAGGCCTGTTAAGGGCTCTGCTCTGTGACACCTCCCCCATCCTGGCAAGGGCTGGGGGATACATTAATTGGGGAGCATAATTTCATACCTACAGCCAAGTGCGCTGAATAAGCAGCAGTCACCAATTTTACATTTAACACTATGGCAAGAAGGACAAATATCTGAATTGACCATCTTACAATGTTCATAAATAACAGACACGTTGGCTTAGCTGTGAGTCCCTCAATTTATAAGCAGGGAAATGTAGATGGATTAGTGGATTGAGAAAAATTTTAGGGCTCAGACCACGCTGGCCTTGGGGCCATTTGCATTTCCCATCTGCAGCTGCTGGGTTGGGGAGATGCTTGGGCAGGGTTGCTAGGGCCCTGTTGTAGTTTCTGCCTCCCCTTTTTTGCCAGATGAGGCAGAATTTGAGTTATCCTACAATTCTCCAGTATTCTCTTTTCTTATTCTGACCTGAGATGATGAGGAAATAGAGGAACATTGGCTATGATGATCTTAATTTGTCAACTGCTTTTAAAAACTTTTTAAACTTTTATAAGATTTCATCCTTATTTTAGCTTAATAGAAATTCTACAGGCTGCTATGTCAGAAATAACTGAGATGTTTCACAACGGGAACTACCCCACAGTCTCAGGAGCTCTTACCTGCAATCTTAAAATGACTCATTGTCAGTCTCCTTAATGAATGATAGCAAAATCTCCAAAATGTGCTAAAGTGCTTTTTTTTTGCAGTTGCACAACTTAGGTACCTAGCTTTATATCTGTAGCCCCGACTTGGTCAGTGCTGGGATCCCAGAAGAATTTGGATTTTTAAAAAAAATCTAATATGGGAGTTGGTGATGCTATTAAATCTTCCCCAGTGTTCTTTCTAAGTGAACCCTGAGGACAGAATGGATTTAAAAGCAACTTCTTAGAAGCATGTCAATACAATTATTTCCAACCTGGTCTAAATGGTTCAATAAACAGACAAAGACTGGGACCTACCAAATGCATTATACTATATAAATATTGCCTGGATACCTAAAATGAATCCATACAGAAACAAAAGTAGAGATGAAATTCTATAATGAATATTGATGCAAAAAATTTAAAGCACTAAAATACAAAACCTATTACTATGCAAAACACAAGAAACATAGGAATAAATGGGGCTTTCCTAAAACCAGTAAGTAGTATCTGTCTAAAATAAAGAACTAGTGTTATTTGTAATAGAGACAATATAGAAGAGTTTGCAATCAAAACAAAAGTAAAGAGAGGATATGAAAAGGATAATCTCTAAATCACTTAATATTGATAACATGAATTTACTTTAATATCACTTTTGGAGTTTCTTTTCCTTTTGAAGACCTAAGCAACCATAAATCTTCTTTAAGTCTTAATTTCCAATTACAGTTACTTGATGAATCTTTTAATAAATGTAATAGTAGATAAGTTAGAATGAGCCTAAATATATCTTAAAAGAAATAAAATAAAATAACCATCTTTTAGTAAGTTAGTCCTTTTCAGTGAGCTAAACAGATCCATAGCAGAAATCCTTAAAGAAACACTGAAGGAGACTTTTCAAAAGAATTCACAGAATGATAAAATAAATTCTAAGTCAATGAAGTATTGAACTGAAGAGTTATCCTCCCTTAAAATCTCCTCATTATGCTCCTGACATGCCCAGCAGCTGACTATTGTCAGTCTTCCTAGACCTCTTTAAAATTGATGAATCTGCATCATGAAGAGTTCCTTTTTTTCTGTTAGAAAATAAGCTCTGTGACCTTGCAGTTTCTCATACACCACTGAGGTCTGAACTGACCTTATTTAAGGGTAATTTGCTGACCTTGCTATTAAATAATTTTCGACAAGAATCACAAGTTTTTCTTTTGGAGACATTAGAGATATTCATGGTCATTACTATAATTCCATACTGTACCAGAAATGTTTGCTATAGCAGTAACTCCAAAGAAAAGAAATGGAAAGTACAAACAGCAAACAGGCAAACAATAAATTATAAATTTTTTTTTTTTACAGATGATATGATTGTTTCCTTAGAGAATGCTACAGAATCAATTAAAATTTAAATGAAATGTTTACCAACATCAGCAGGACAGGAGAGTGTAAATGAACCCAAGCAAGTTATCAGTATCATATAAATTATCAATAAAATCCACCAGAAAGGTATAAAAAGATAAATTCCATTGTAATTATATGTAGTATGAAAGAAGTAGAAGTCAAGCTGCCAAAACACAGATAGCAACTCCATGAACTCAGGTCACTTTTTACCCAAATAAAAGCAGCTCTAATTCAGTGGAGAAATATGAATTGCTCATCGCCAGGCCAAAAATGAAACACTGCCTATATTAACTTACTAACACAATGCAACACAAATCAAAATAGCAGAGAATCTCTTGAGAACATTAAAAAAGGATAACAAAGTTCGTCTGGATGAACAAAAATTAAGACTATCAAGAAAATTAATGGGAAAATTGGGAAGGAAAGGGCATAGCAGTACCAGGTCATAAAACTACATGAGCAAGCCAGTATCATTAAAAATATATTATTGAGTAAGAAACAGAAGACTGACCACAGAAACGGATTAGGCACGCAACATACAGAAGCAAAAGAGCACATCATCCATTTGTTTGACAAAGCTAATAATCCCAGTTATGGAAAAATTCACAATTCAATAAAAGCTACTGGGAAAGTTGGCAAGTAGTGTAACAGAATCTAAGGTTGGAAAAAGGTTTCACAGAAAAGACAGAGGGAAGCTGAAAATGGGTATATTCCTTGGATGTATTGGCTCACATCATAAACAGAGAAGCACAGAAGAAGAAGGAAAAGAAATCATGACCAAGCAAATGACAGGTTCAAAAGAAGCAAAATGGACAATCTGGCTTCCATAAAATTAAAAAAGCTTTTTCACAAACAAAAATCAATGCAGCTAAAACTAAAAGAGAATTGAGAAGTCGAGGAGGGGGCAGAGCAACATAGTCCATAACTTTTTTCAACCATTCTACAGAAACTTTAGATAATGTGAATTTACCCACGAATCTTTAAAAAGCTAGAAGGAAGGCAGGAAGGAGGCTGACCCTGTGGAGCCAGCACATGGAACTGAAAGGAAGACCATGCCAGGAAGCACAGACTTAGAAACCTGTGGCAGAGCACAGATGTGGTGCCACAATGATGGCCAAAACACCCAAATGCAAGGGCCAGACTCTTAGGTGGGTGGGTGGGTGCATTGAAAGCAAGTTGTCCTGCATCAGTACTGGAGGTCTTAAGGCAAACCCGGATCCATCAGTGGTGGTGGCTCTCTCTACAGATCTATTCTTCTGCTTTCTGCTGGAGAGGGTTTTTAAAAGGTTTTTTTTTTGGGGGGGGGGCATTGGTGATAGGAGGCCACAGAATACCGAATTGAAGGGCAGGAGTTGAATGAGATCCCAGTATAGTACAAAGGTGGTTTGGGGAATTCCTTGCATAAAATCCAATTTGCATAACAAGAATTGAAATAAAGCAACATCTGTCTGTAGTACATTCAGGTCCTATTGAGTTTTCTCTAGAGGAACTTGATATCTAAGTTTTCTAAGTCATCTAAATTTTATTACTTTCTTCGACTTTTTTCTTATTTATTTTATGATTGTATTTGTCTAGGTCACACAGGGAAAGTTGAGGTCCCCTGCCATTATAGTTTTATTGTCTATTTCTTCCTGAAATGCAGTTAATTTTTCCTTTAAGAATTTGAATCCTCTTTTCTGACTCCATTGACTGTGGTTCCCCTAAAGAAGAATTAGGTTGCACACTAATCCCTTTCACTGAGGCCTCATTTTGCTCTGCATTTTTTTCTGATGTCATGATTGCTTTCTTTATATTTTATCCTTCATATGAGATATAAAAGTTTCTGCTTTTAGCCTTCTATTTTAACTCTGGTTCTCTCTTTTTTTCAAATATGTTTCTATTCAAAATACAAAAAAGAAAAAGAACACAGTCTGAAAGTCTGGTTTCTAATTAATTTTACTGCCCACTTGCATTTAGGAGCGAGTTCATCCCATTAACACAGTCATATTGTAGTTGATTCTGTTTTTCTCTCTCTTTTTATCCCCATTCCCCGTTAATTTCTATTTTGCACATGACCACTGCATTCTAGTAACTACCCAGCGTTTATCACCACTTTTTCCTTCTACTCTGCCATTTGCCTACTTACCTTTAGGGTAAAATAGATTTTTTTGACCCATGGAAGAAGTACCTATAAATACAGATATCGATATTTCCCCTCTTTGAACCAATTTAGAGGATGGAGAGCTCCTGCCTTTCAATTCGGTACCTCATCATTTTCCACTCCAAGGCAAAAGCTCTTCCTTGAATGCTTATTTTATGGGATCATGTCCTCCATTATTTCTCTCCCTTCTACCATCTCCCAGGGCATCCATATTTCTCAACTATCTGTTTTACATCATCCCCAGCTAGATGGTTCACTTGCACAACCTCTTTCTAGCTTGAATGCTTCTACCTGCTTCTACCTATTTAAAGATAAAATTCTTAGCAGATATGGTTATCATCTTCCCTTTTAGAAGAGTACACAGTGTATCAATAATGAGTTACTTGAGAGGCCTCTATGATATTTACCTTTGAATGCTGCTTTTCAGTCTTCAATTTGAGAGTCACATTTTCTTCTCAGCTCTTGTCTTTTCATCAGGAATGCTTCAGCGGCTTCTATTTCATTAAATGTCCAATTTTTCTCTTGCCGTGCTTCCCCAGAGAGGAAGCCTGTAGTAAGTGGAATGTTCTCAGAACGAGTGTCTCCTGCCACAAAGATCTTGTCCGCTGAGTGATGTCAGTCTAGATGTATTTCCATAGAGAGCAATCCTGAAGTAACCGGTGTAAGACAGAAACTGGAAAGCCTCTCTGGGCAAAGGAACCAACCTTTATTAAGGGAAACAAGGTGAGGATGGGCCATAGAGCCCACCCTTGTTTCTTTCAAAAGTTGGTTCCTTTGCCCAGAAGCCCTTCCCAGTCTCTCTCTTACACCAAAATGTGCCCAGAGAGAGTGTCTTCCTCCACAACTGTCTTTTCCTCTGAGTTCTGAGAGTAGATGTGCTTCCCTGAGAGGGTAGTAAGTGAAAGGTTCTCATAGAGTGTGTCTTCACCCATCAGTATCTCATCCACAGAATATTCTGACATTAGATGTGCTTCCCCTGAGAGTAAGCCGGTAGTAAGTGAAAGGTTCTCAGAAAGATTATCTCCTCCATCCACACGTGTCTTTTCCTCAGAATCTTCAGAGATTAGGGGTGCTTCCCCTGAGAGGGTAGTAATTGGAATGTTCTCAGAAAGATTGTTGCCGTCCACAAGTGTTTTTTGTTATGTGTGTTCAGAGATCAGAAGTTGTTCAAGCCAGAACAAAGCTTCACAAGGAAGAGTGCTTTCAGAGAGATTATCTCCTACCACAAGTCTTTTCCTCTGAATCTTCAGAGATTATCAGGTGGGACAAGCATTTTTCCATCCATGTTTAGAGATTAGAAGTGCTTCAAGCCAGAATGAAGCTCCAGAAGTGGGAGTGCTTTTAGAGAGATTGTCTCCTACCACAAGTCTTTTCCTCTGAATATTCAGAGATTATCAGGTATCACAGGTATTTTTCCCTCCATGTTTAGAGATTAGAAGTGCTTCAAGAGAGAATGAGCCTCCAGGAATGGGAATATTCACAGAAAGATTATCTCCTACCACAAGTCTTTTCCTCTGAATATTCAGAGATTATCAGGTATCACAGGTATTTTTCCCTCCAAGTTTAGAGATTAGAAGTGCTTCAAGAGAGAGTGATCTTCCAGGAATGGGAATATTTACAGAAAGATTATCTCCTACCACAAGTCTTTTCCTCTGAATATTCAGAGATTACCAGGTATCACAGGTATTGTTCCCTCCATGTGTAGAGATCAGAAGTGCTTGCAGAGACAGTGATCCTCCAGAAATAGGAATGTTCCCAGAAAGATTATTTCCTACCACAAATATCTTTTCCTCTCTGGATTATATAGTTGTGTTGATTTTTTCATTCCTAAAACACAAAACACCATTCGTCACACGGCATGACTCTCAGGAAGCAGAAGGAGAGGGAGGGATACATGGGATACTGTGATGTAAGAAATGGAAAACAGCCTTGCATATCTTTAAATGAGGTGAAGAATGTAAGAGGTATTAATGAAAAAGTGGGGAGGAGGAACCAAAAGGATTGTTCATGCAGCGTGATTCCTTCCACCTCTGCAGCTTGAGCATCTGGGCTTGGCTTGAGACCTCCAGCACTAAGAGGGGAGCTTGTTAGTGGCTCTGCCCACTTATCCTCCTGCCTGGCATCTGCTTGTGTGTCTCCTGTCCATCCACGCTCAGGTGTCATGTGTCTTTCCTCAGTCCACATGTTACCTATCCTCACCTTTGTGGGGCGGTGGCTGGCTACACCTGCCTGGTCCCTATACTTCTCTTGCTTCTCAGTACCCAGCGTCCATGTGTGCTCGAATCATCTCCTGGCCCCCTCCCTTCCCAGACTCTTGATGCCCTTCCTGTCTCCTTTTTTCCCTTGAAGCCAAGTCCGGGGGTAAATTCACTTTACTTTAAAATTGCTTGACTAAAGCTTTGCTCAATAGTCCACTTACAGAAAGAGAGAACTATCTATAGTTGGTAAAAAACAGATGGCATAAATCCAAAGCAGTTTGGCAGAATTTTGAGAGAAGATCAATATCTCATACCACAGAGTAAATTAAACTATAAGAGAATGATGATTTCGCTAGGATAAATGAAAGAATAAACTGAAACCTGAGGAAAATTATACTTGAAATCACTAATAATCACTTTAGCTTAAACCTCCAACTCATTAATGTATTCATTCAGTCAATCGCTGTGAATTTACTCCTCCAATGTGCTGGGCACATACAAAGACAGAAGGGCTAAGTAAGAAACAAGAAGCACATGTACATCCTAGTACTAGGTCCTGGAGATGCAAAGACTATTAAAGACACAGTCCCTAACAAGACAAGCTTAGGATCTAATAAGACAGAAAATGTATAAATGTACATGAAGAATAAATACAAATTCAAAATGCACGGCAGTCCGGGAGCAAGGCTTATAGAAGTTGGAATCAAGAAAGGTTTCATGATATAGTTGATGCTTGAACGGTGTTGTAAGAACTAAGGATGGAGGGCCAGTTTTAAAGTCAGGAAGGCTCAAATCTTGCTTTAGGCCCATGCCAGCAGCATGACCACGGTCACGTCATCTGACCTCTAAGTGCCTCAGACAACTCTCAGATCAGGGACGCATTCAGATGGATAGTCAGGCTTGTTGAAGAGGCAGAAAGGGCAAGGAATGCTTGCCTTGGAAACTTTGACTTGTCCTTGCCCAAGGTCACATGCTTACTAAGTGCCTGAGGCAGGCTTTGAACAGAGGTCTTCCTGACTCCAGGCCTGGGGCTCTTACCCTTGAACCACCTAGATGGAATCCCCAGAAAACTGCTGTGAAGCCATTGTGGAGGAGGATGCCATGCAGCCAGGGAAGGATAAAGAAAGAGCTCATTGCCACTGCACTGAATTTTTGCAGGTTCTCCGTCCATTCTAAGTTCAAGATCTGCCCTGCGGAAAACTCTAGCTGTTGTGTCTGAGATAGGACCTTCCCAAATGTCTTTGTGGGGTGGATGCAAGGGAATACGAGCAGGACCTATAATTCCACAGAGAATGCAAACGACCTTTAATGGAAATAGGAAGAAAAGTTCCAAGTAACCCAAAATAAAACTTGTTCTTGATAGCCGGTCACTCTGGCGTTTAACCTTTTGTGTCCTGCTCCTAGGTAATAGCTTAATAATTGTGTCCTTGCCCAATGCATATTTGGGGATTATCAGTCTCTCCTGTAACAGTCACAGGGGTGGTCTCATGTGTAAATTTTCTTATACAACACAATTTGCCCCAGTAATCCTGAGAAACTGAAATATATATATATATATATATATATATATATATATATATATATATATATATTCCATGCTGGTGAGATCTGCTTCTTTCTGTGGAATCCAAGACCTTCCCATTGTGGTGTACTATAATGTGTGCCATTCCTTGGCTGGTCTGTGTCCTTCCAAGATTGTTTCCTCTCAACTATAGACAGGAGAGACCCAGGGAAACCCTCTCAGCATTGAGTTTAATTTGCCTAATCTGGCACTGACATGAGGTAGAGTTGTTAAAGACTCAATAAGGTCACACAAATGTTAAATATGGAGACAGGACTTGAACTCGGTTGTTTCTGATTCTCACCACTGGACACAGAGCAACAGGTTGGCTTATGAAGCAGTAAGGTACCTTTTCAGGGTTCCAAAAAGCTATGAGGCTTTAAATTCACCTTCCCTGACTCCAACAATTCTAATCTCTCAGTCTCTCTCAATCTCTCTCAATCTCTCTCAATCTCTCTCACAAACACACACAAACACTTCTGGGTTAGGCTTAATATTCATTTCAACCAGATTTTACCTGCATCCACAGGTATAAATTTCAATCAATCGACATACATTGAGCATCTTTGGTGTGTTTCATCTTATATGTTGGGTTTTTATGAGATGGGGCAGCTGTGGAATGTCCCCCTGAAATATCTCATCTTCAATGAGGAGATTCCTCAATCAGCTGGTTAATGGGCACACCTGGGGAGCTTTGAGGTTCCAGGTATAGCAGGCAAGCTGCCCCAGGCCCACAGGTGTTACACATGTGCATACCTTTTCCTCAAATGCCACAAACAGCTGGGATCAATTTTCTTTTCTTCTCTAAAACAAAAAATGAGATTTGTTACCTCACTCATGGCATGGCACTCACGAGAAGATGGCAAAATCCATGGGATACCCTGGTGATGGAAGAAAAAGGAAAAAAAAATAAATAGAAATGATTAATGGAGGGAAGGAGGAAAAGAAGGGTTTGGGATTAGTAATTATCAGCAACAGATCTCAAACTACACTAAAAATCTAAGATATTGAAATCAATTGTGGTTGTTTAGTCCTGTCTGCTTTTTCCTGACCCTATTTGGGGCTTTCTTGGCCCCAAATATTGGAAGAGTTTGCCATTTCCTTTTGTGGTTGATTTGACACATGAGAAACTGAGGCAAACAGAGTTAAGTGATGTAGAGAGGCCAGGAGCTAAGACTCCATTCCAGGTTTTGAGTCTTAGAGTAACTTGGCTCATTAAAACTCCCTTATTGAAATAGCAGAGAGTGCTTGTCAATATAATAAATTAATAATCTAGCGGCTGAAGCAAAATGCAAACACTCCTCTTTGGATTAAAAGCTAAACCTTTGATCCTAGAACAGGAAAGAAAGACCAAAAGGTGACTCAGGGTATTTGGAAGAAAGATACCTGAGACAGTGATATAATAAACTCTACTCTGATGTGCATCTCAACTATTTACATCTCTGTCTAAGTACCCAAGATCCAGGGCTTAAGGGGTTTAATCATTTACATCATAGTAGAATTTTGTTAGGCTACGGGAATTTTAAAAGAGTGCATGTCTTATCAAACCCATGAGCATTTGAGGTATGTGTATTTGTCTCTCTGACCAATAAACTTTGAAGAGTCCATAAACAGGACTTCTCCGCCTGGCCCCCATATGTCACATCCTTCATCTCACTACAGGAGCTGGACTCCAACAGTGGCGGCCAAACTAGGGATGGAACATGGACAGAGCTTCCATGGAAGGGTGCTCATTTAGACATGTGGGTACAATTCAGGTAATTGGGGAAATTAAAAAATAAAAAGTGAGGATAAAGTGGGAAAAAAAGGAGATCACCAACAGGCACTTTATCACTGGAAATAATTTAGCATTAGAAATAGTTTATCACCAGGCTGACACAGATGAAAGATATCAAATAAATAGAGAATATAAGGTATCAGATATCATATAAGAATATATATAATAAGATGCAATTTATAAAATTGATTATTGTCCAGCTGATATCAACAGAGCCTACATATTCAATCTGGAATGAGGCAAAATAAATCAGATAGCAGGGACTGAGAATAGTATCTGAAAGTATTAGTTAGTTAAACGGAAAAGGACTGGGAGATCTTCCAGTTTCTATAATCTCTATTTTGGTATATTTCTCCAACCCTCAGAGACA
Source organism: Dasyurus viverrinus (assembly GCA_020854095.1). Lineage (NCBI taxonomy): Eukaryota > Metazoa > Chordata > Mammalia > Dasyuromorphia > Dasyuridae > Dasyurus > Dasyurus viverrinus. The sequence continues at coordinate 1,445,536 of CM037003.1, read as the reverse complement.
GATCCCTTAAATCCTTAAAGTACATTCTTTTATCAGTACTTTGGAGGAAGACAGGAGGGTAGAGACTATAAAGTCTAAATGCTTGAAGAGAGAAAGAAGTAGGACTTTTCCACTTCCCCTAGGCTTCCTATTGGGATCTCTCTCATAGACACAGACCTGAAGAAAAGTCAAATTCTTATACCTAGGGAACTAGTTCAGGAAACGCTTTAAAAGAGAAAGGGCTATTCCTTTCAAAATACAAATAGTAGAGCTCATGATCAAAATAATTCAATTTAAATCAATAATTCAATTTAAATCAAAAAGAGGCTAGCCAGTTTTTTTTAGTTTGTTTGTTTTATTTTATCAGTAAAGTGAGGCAATTTAAAACTCCATTGAAACAACCTGCCGTTAAAAAATGCTAATACTAATTTAAGGGGCATTAGCTGTGGTAAAATCAAAATATCTTACTTGCACCTTTCAAGGGATTGCTTAAAAATCAGAAAAACTTAAATATTTAATTGTTCTTTTGTCAAATTGTCATACATACTTTCAATGTGAACATGGAACATATTTTCTTTCCACTAGAGACCCACTAGAGTCAGTTTCCAAGCATTGCCAAGGTTTAAGTTTATTTTGAATTTTTAAGAAAATATGTCTTTGCTACAATTCTCACCAGGATAATTTTTTCTTAAATAGAGAGATAAAAAATAGGTTGGTATTATTAATACCTTGCCAAAATAGGAAAAGCACCAAAATAAAAATTTAAAAATATGTATATATTAAAAAAATTTTTTTTTGGGGGGGAGCACCAGAAAGTAGGTGTTCTGGATCCAATCTATCACTGATTTTTGTCCAATTCTAAAATGGAAACTGGAGGGGATAATTTGGTTAATTAATCTAAATGATTATCAGGAATTAGTGAGGGATATTAATTGGATAAAACTGTATTTGAAATTGGTAACAGATGAACTGGCAAAATTATTTCCAATTTTACAGAGCTATCCTAATCCAAATTCTAAAAGAAATTTCACCAAGTAAGCTGGGATCAGTTACAAGCAGTGGGAGTTAGGCTTCCTCCCTTGTTATTTGGCATAACAATTCTTGTTATTTGGACAGCATGGCTGAGTTTGGCTAACCAGTCTAAGAAGGGCTTTTCTCTTTGGCCTCAGATGGGGGTAATATTGATTCAAGGAGCTTTAATGATTGGCAAGTTCTATTGAATAGGTACTAAGGTCCAATTGATAATACTTTTAGCTACCAATTTTACAATTTGTGACTAAACATCAACGGGTATTTCCATAAGTAACAAACGTTAGCCTCTTTGTATATGTAATCCATCTCTCGGGACTGTAGAATGTGCCTTAAATCCCCTGGAAAGATGGGTTTGAGAGGCGAGGCTTGAAAAAAGCCCTAAACTGAAGATGACCCTGCAATACCAAACCTTTCTTGCTTACTTAAAAAGACCTTTGTCTCTTTTTCTGTAAAAACCCTCCTTAGCATAAAAATAGCAATGAAAACTGTATTCGAGATCTCTGACCCCCTACCCTTGTCTTTGAACACTTTTACTAAATAGGTTTTTTAATACTTTGCTTCAAAATACACAGTAGGAGTTATATGCAATTATTGCGACACTATATACCTCTCAAGATCTTCTTAATATTTTTCAGATAGCAAATTTTCTGTTTTGTTGAAACAGCCCAAGTCCTGAATATTCTGCTAGTTAAAAGATTTCACTGTTAAGTGATTTTTTTTGCGTGTAAAAGAATGGTTGATGCTAGCACAAGTGATAATGGTGATAAGATTTTTTTTTAATTTTTCAAGTTTATGGTGTCATATAAAGTTGGGACAATTCTCTTCCATGTCATTTTTGTTTGTGTCCATGTTTGTTTCTGCACAGAATGTCCACGTCATATGTGTGTGTGTTAGCTAGATTTTGTTACCTGAAAAAGGTCTAAAGCAACCAGCCAGAAAAAACCTCTCTGCTGTAGTTTGTATGCCGGAAATTTCCTGAAAAATAGGGCCTAATCTTTTTACTGTGAATTTAAAGCCTCTGGCCAGAGGTTGAAAAAATCCACAGAAAAATGATTAGAAAATAAAATTAAAATAATATCTTACGGATTCTCAAAAGTTTTGTGAGTAAAACACCTTAGTAAAAGTTGCAACATTTTGAAAAACTTGATTATGGAATTTGGAAATTAGTCAAAAATAACAATTAGGAAAATAGCAGTTTTTACTAACTTCTCTTTGAATCTTTTCTTGTCCGGAATAATCTCCCACTCCAGGTGGGAGTGAGATTCTGGAGGAACTGCTGATGGCACTGTCCTCCTTATCATTATTTCCTAACTTCTCTCATATGCAAAAGCCTTAATAGAGGTAGACTCAAAAGCTTGCAAAAAATTCCCACCCAATCAAGCTTGGAGGAATGCAGATGGGGTGGGGGTCAAACTCCACCATTCTCAGAATCCTGCCTCCAGACACCGCAGCTTCATCAGCCTCTGTCCAGCAATTGCTTGAGAAGAATCTGGGTGTCCCTGGCAGCACTCAGCAGCATGAAGTATGTAAGACACTCAACATCTTTTCTTTTTTTGTTAATTCACCATTCTTTATTTCAGTTACAGAAATGGACAAGCTATGTAATCTCTGGCAAATTAATTTATATCTGACCAATTTTCTGATCTGTAAAGAAAACTAATGGTGATTGTTGCTTCACAAAAAGCAAATGATAAATGAATGTTAAATTGCTTCATATTTTGATAACTCTAGGGGTTTTTAGATGTGACCAATATGCAACGCTAATGTTGAGAGACAGAATTTTTTGGGTGTGTAAATTACATTAAGCAAATTCAACTGGGCCTCACTAGGCCTAGGAAGAAAGCGTATGGAATCTCTTTCTCTTTTCTTGTTCCTTCCCTGACCTGAACAAGGGATAAGAGGGAGAGAAAGAAAATACAATTTGTTATTTGAGATATGATGATAAAAGTGGTTTAAAGGAACGTTAATCAAAGCCCATTATAAGAATATATAAAGTGTAATCTATTTGCATATTTAGGAAAACAGAAAAGCAGTTCACAGCTAACTTAAAAACTGTCAAAAAAAAAATCATCCTGCTTTTGTTATCTAGAATTAGACTTCTCTGGGCCCAGACACACAAAAAAAATGCATCTTAACCCTTTCCTGGCTCACCAGGAAAAATGATTTGTCTGAAATTGGAAAATATTCAAAATGGATAGTCACTTTGTCCAGAACATCTGACTGATATTAGGAAATTTCATGAATTAAAGCCATATAGATCTCATGTGTGTGAGAGACACACACACACACACACACACACACACACACACACGCACACATTACCTTGCCTTCTCTCTAAACAAAAAAGCAAAATCATTGAAGACAATGAAAATTATCTCTGAGGACTCAGCAGTTTAGAGACAGAATAGATGTGGCAACTATTAAGAAGGTGAAAATTCAATTTAGCCTTGTTCATCCTATCTCGAATTATTTTGTAAATGTAAATTAAGGAATTAGGTAGGTTTCCTGGATGCTAAAAAATTAATAGAAAAAATATAACAAAAACTATTGGGTTATTTTCAGGAAAATGTTTTTAAAAATTGTTATCTAAGTTATTTGGAGCTATTGTCATCATGTTAAATCTAAATCTGATAATTAGTGTATACAGCAGTGGTTCTCAAAGTCTGGTCCAGAGCATCAATCCTTTCAGAGAGTCTACAAATTCATAATTAGTTTTTATTTTTAATGTGATCAATATGTATAACTATAAAGCACATAAACAAAAAACTCTTCGGAGAGATCCTCAATCATTTTTAATAGGATAAAGATATTGAGAACAAAAGTTGAGGACCACTGGCAGCCCATCAAAACAGGATGAATGTTGGGAGTTGGGCAACAAACAGTTCAGCTGAGGCCCCTGCCCAAGTTTTATTTCTCAGCGTGGCTGTTTTTTTAAACATTCAGAATAGAGAAGGTCATCAGTCCTGAGAAATCATGAGCCTGTTTAAGAGATACAGTGACATATGTAATAAGGAAATTATATACAAAAAGTCTGTAAGTTCATTTAATGGTCGATCCTTTACACCAGGATGAGTTTAACATACGAAACAAGTTAAACAATCTTTTATGTGTTTAAGTCTGGAAAACTTTTGCTGAACTTTGGTGAAAGAGAGAATTCCTCTAGCCTTAAGTTGCAGTTAGTAGAATTTGACATGGGAAATAAAACCTCTTGGGACAGCAAATGGGGGGGGGGAGGGGGAGAGAGGGAGAGAGCGCGCGTCCATAAAGGGGAGGAAGAAGAAAGGGAGGGGCTGAGGCAGGGGCAGGGAGGGGACACCTACCTCACTCACTGCGGCTTAGGCTTCTCAGGACCCTCAGGATCGGTGCGTCCGGAAGATGAGGGAAGATGGGGGTAACGGAGGGGATCCTGTGAAGACGGAAAGGTGGGGAACTGGATGAGGGGCGCACAGACCCCCATCCTCTCTGGTCCTAGCACATCCTCATCTCCAGACAAAAGAGACTTACAGAAATGGCGATTGGGAAGGGGCGGTCCTGTGACGTCACCAGGGTGGGACTAGTCTCCTCCCCGGGCACAGAGGGAAGGGAGGGGAGAGCAGTGTCCAGGACAGGGGAGGGGGCACTTGGACATTAGCCCCAGAGTAGTTGCAGGGCCCCCTCCCAAGTCATTACTCTCGGCCCTCATCACCTAACGCCGCTAGGGGAAGGGGCCTCAGTGCATCTTCCACCCGGAGGGGAGCCCGGCGCTGACCAAGGTCCTACTTTCCGGAGCCCAGGCAGCTAGGGGTGGGTGTGAGGGGGAGCAGCTGAATTGAGCTTGGGGTGGTTGAGGGGCGGCCGGTTTTCAGAAACTGAGAAGGGAGCGCCCCAAAGGCTCCTCGCTGCCGGCCTGGGCCGCACCCCAGCCCGGGAACCCGCAGCCTTCCAGACTGAGGCCTGAGCCCGCAGGAAGCACCAGGCAGGGGCAGGCGCGAACAGGCACACTCCCACCCACCCACACCCACTCCTCCCACGGACAAAGACACAGACACGCCCAGGAGCTTAGCTACATTCACATCACACACACACAAAGGTGTCCATACTCCCAGGACCTCATAGCCACCCTTACCCACATCCTCCTGGGCAGGAAGGAGAGCCAGTTGGGGAGGAAGGGGCTTCATGGAAAGGCTGGAATGAGACAAGAAGAAAGGGAGGGGCCGAGGCAGGGGCAGGGAGGGGACACCTACCTCACTCCCTGCGGCTTAGGCTCCTCAGGACCCTCAGGATCGGTGCATCCAGAAGATGAGGGAAGATGGGGGTAACGGAGGGGATCCTGTGAAGACGGAAAGGTGGGGAACTGGATGAGGGGCACACAGACCCCCATGCTCTCTGGTGCCAGCACATCCTCATCTCCAAACAAAAGAGACTTACAGAAATGGAGATTGGGAAGGGGCGGTCCTGTGATGTCACCTGGGGTGGGGCTGGTCTCTCTAACCCAGAGCATAGTGGGAAGGAACAAGAAAGAGGAGGAAAGGGTGGGGGAAAGCTCTGGGACATAAGCCCCAGAGTAGTTGTGAGCCCTAGTCTGGGCCCTCATCACCCAGCCCCCCTAGGGAGGAGACCGCAGTTCATCTCGCACCCGGAGGAGGGCCCGGCGCTGACCAGGGTCCTAAATTCCCTAGGCCGGGCTGCCCAGGGGACAGCAGCTGAGCTCTGCTTGAGCTGGTTGAGGGGCGGCTCTTTTGCAGAAACTGGGAGGGGGAGAACACGATGCAGAAGAGAGAGGTCAAGGAAGGAGGGTCCTGGGCTCCAAGGAAAGGAAGAGCACAATAGCTCAGCAGCATCTGCAAAGCCCCAGCCCTTGAACAGGACTTGGATTCCTGACAACCCCCAGCTCAGAAACAGAACGGGATGGTGTGGGGGAAGGGCAGCTCTCAGGCTCTTTTGTCTAGGCCTGAGGAGACAGATCAGAATGCAGGGGAAGGGACAAAGGGCCACCCACACACGCATGTGCATCTGCCCCCCTCCCCCCATTTATGTGTGTGTACTCTGCTCTGAGTCTGGACAAAAGGGCACCACAACCGCCTTTCTGGCTCAGTCTCCTCTACCAAGTGATTTCATAAAGTTCCTCCTAAAACCGTTAGTGAAAATCGGGTCTAGAATAGGCAGTCAATAAAATTTGGGTACTATGTGTCAAGAGCTGAGCTAAGTAAATGCTGGGAATATAAAGAAAGGCAAAAAGTCGCCTCTGGGAGAAAGGAGCTAAGGTATGGGGAAAATGACATGCATACAACTTTGGAGAATCATTCTATGTGCAGTATTGTGAAGGTTTTCTTTGGAGGCAGCCTTAGTCTCAGTTGAAATAATTACTCCAAAATCCAGCCGGCTGGTAAAAATGCAAACGTTTATTTCTCCTTTCAAATTAGCCTGGTTAGTTGAGGCCTATCTCTCTGCCTGGCTCCAAGAGATCTTGCAGCTTTGTCCTTGGCTTCTGCCTCTGCTTTCTTCAGCCTCCAGCCAGCACCAAGTTGGAAGATGCAATGAATCTCTTGCCTCAAAGATAGGGCTTCTGGGTTCCAAGAGCTCTCTCTGACTCCAAGTAAAACTCTCTTGGCTCCCAGAGTTTCTAGTAACTCCTCAAGTAACTAACTCCAGTCAGTCCCACAAGAAGAACTAACTTCAAGCTTCAAAGGCTCCCTATATTTATGTGATCTCCCAAAGGTTCCCTCCACCTTCTGGAGGGAGAGGGATTCTGGGTTATCTCCCAGAGTGCTCTCTGGCCCTAAGAACTTCAAGGGAAGTGTGACTTGGGACTAAGCTCTACACCTGTGAACTCCATTAAGTACTTAGATACTTATGAGCTCTCTAAAGGTCACTTAACCCTAATTGCCTCAGGAAAAACAAATAAAACAAACAAAAACAAACAAACAAAAAAAGAATAAGCAGGTCAAAGAGCAAAACTGTAATTTCATTAAAGAGAATGCCAACAATGAGATAATACATCAAAATTGGTGGAATGCAATCAAAGCAAGTTAAGCAAATGGTCTTTTTACAAAGCATTACTTCAAAATATCAAGAAACAACAACGACAAATTAAAAAGAAAGAAAGAAAGAAAAAGATCATAGAAGGCAGCATGAAATAAAATTAAAAAAAAAAACTAGAAAAAGAAGAAATTAAAACTCTCTATATATCAAAATGGAAATTCAGATAACACTGAAAGTTTTTAAAAGGTAATTACATAATCAAGGTAAGAGTTGATTTAAAGGGGAAAACAACAGCAAAAGCAATAACAAAGTACATAAGCTATTTGATTTAAACAAAAGGAAGAAGAAATGAAAAATGAGAGAAAGGGTGAATTCATAAGCAATGAATATGAAATTAAACTATTTATTAAGAAGCATTTTGCATAATCACATCAGATAATCTATATGGATGAATTTTTTTTTAAAAATAAAAATTGTCCTGCAAAATTATTTTGTATAATTGCATCACTGAGAATAATTAAGTTATTCATGGTGCATCATCACAGAATACTATTACTGCTATGTACAGTGATCTCCTGGGTCTGCTCATTTCACTTTTCATCAGGTGAGTAAGTCTTTCCATGTCCTCCTTTATCCATAGATCTGATAGGTACATTTTAACTTGTTTACCTGATTTACTAATCATATTGATGAGATCTAAAATGTCGGATGTAGTTAGCTGTAGTGTTCTGCTTAATTTTCTGGAGGTCTCTGGACCAGCCTTTGTTTCAGCAGATTAATCACCACAAGAATAGGTGTTGAAGTCCAAAGTCCAAATTCTTTATTGTCTCCTGGCCTGGGGTCCGGCTAGTTTTTCTGTGGTCTTCAGATGGGCCTTGGTCTCAGTGGAGGAAATGCAGGAGGATAGGCCATCCACTGTGGTGGTGTGAGATGGAGTGAATCTCCATCTTGGCTCCGATAGCTTGAGCTCCTGCCTCCAGTCCTCTGTCTTCTCCGAGTCTGTCTCCAAGCCTGTACCAGTCTCTCCCAAAGTGCAGGAAGTAGGAGAGCCACTAGAAGCCTGATCAGAGATGCAATGTCTCTGGCTGAGTTTGTCCCAGCTTATATGCTCTATTTTAATTACATCATCATAATTGTGAATCTTGTAGAACTATATTAAGTACTGAGCACATGCACTGCATTAGAGAACTGTTAATCACCATGCTAAACTGGATAAGCATTGTCTTATCAATTCCACCGGCTTAACACCTTGTAAGAATCCCTGTTTCAAGTTCTGGCCCATAACAGTTAGCAGAGGACTTGATAAAATTAATCCCTGAGGCAGAGAAGAAGAAGGCACTGATAGAGTTCAGTTTAGCTCCATGGTCCCAATCCTCTGGGGAGTTCTGACAGTCAGAAATCCACATTATGTAAGACCCCTGAAGTTCACCCTCTGTAGAGTTCTAGAGCATTCTCACCTTGGTCATCCTATGGCTGCTGCCCTCCTTTTAATCAACTCCCCACTACACTCTGCCTTGTGATGTCTTGCTCCTTTCCAAGTGGCATTTGCAACTCCACTATATTTCTCAATCCCATTTTTCCTCCTTACACCTAATACTTTTAGGGTGCTAAGTTCCTTTGCATAGGGAAAGGATGCTCCCTTTCTACTGGGTTACTGTGAATTCCACTGAAGAACTTGTCTTTCAGAGTCTCTCCCACTTTGTTTCATATTTATCATCCCTGGTGTAAATTGCATCCTTTCATTTTGTCTGTAACTTATTGCCCTAAATAAATCTGCGTTTTGCCAAAAAGAATGACCATTGTGAATTTTTCACAAGACCGAAATCCCAACTTTTGGTGCCTACCATCATTACCCACATCAATATCACTGTTTATATCAAAATAATTGTACCCATTTTGACATTATCTTAGTATAAAATGTGACATGTTATCAACATTTAGTTTTCTCTAACTAGTATTCCCGACATTGTCACACAATGAATTATCCTGCTGAAGCTTAGCTCCTTCACTTTGCCAAACACTGCTTAACTGGGGTCATTTCTTATTGTGTGTTGTATACCTAATCTGGTCCACTGATCCATCCTTCTATATCACTGCTTTGGAGTACACGTTAAAATCTTGTAGTGTTTTGCCACATTCCTTCCCATCCTGCCCCCTACCTCCCCCTCAGTGATTCCCTTCTTCACTTTATGTTTTCTTTCAGAAGAATTTGATCTTATTGGGTTTTTTTGTAATTGTATGAAATAAATCTTTGATAGTTTGATTGTTGTGACCTTGAATAATTAAATTAAGGTAAATAAAAATGTCTTTTTTTCTTGGCTCAGGCTATAGATGAATTACTCACATTTGTCCTGTGATTTAGCTGTTTCTTTATTTTTGTAAAAAAGTACTTTCTCACTGTTTTCATGTAGTCAGTGGGTTGGTTGTAGCAGGGAACCTTCAATATATTTTCTATTATTTGCAATTATTTAAAGGAGCTTCTCTGTCTATATCTTTCTGCTTGGTCTTCTTGGTAGTATAGAGAAATTCTGAGGAATTACACAGGTTTATTTTGTATTCTGCAGCTCTGCTAAAGTTGTAAATTGTTTCTCCTAGTTTTGTGGTTCATTTTATTTTGATTCTCTAGTGTGCTCTAAGTAAACTATAATACCACCTAAGGGGGGTTAGTTTTGTCTTCTAATTGCCTATTTTTATTTTTTCCAATTGCCTTTTCCTATCCTTTTACCACACCTAATCTTTCTAGTATAATTCTGAATAATTACAATGATAATAGACAGCCTTGTTTCACTCCAGATCTTATTTAAAAGACTTCAGGTTTATTCCTGTTTAAAAGAATCCTTCTGCTTAATTTTGAAAATATATTAATAATATATTAATATATATTAATTATCCTTTTAATACGTTTCTATTGGGTCCTATGCTTTCTAGTGTTTTCTGCTAGTGTATGAGATTCTGACGAAAGGGAGTACAGAGGCCATCTCGACCTTTAATGCACAATTAGTTTTCTGTCACCTTGTAGAAATGCCCTTGTTGAGCAAGGAACAGTGATGTTGGCATGGGAAAAGGATTGGCCTGAGGGACACAGTGCAATTGCTCATAAGCAGGGATGCCTTAACAGACCTTTTGCCTGTGAGTGAGTTGCTGAAGTGGCTGGATTGGCTCTCCTTCCATTGGCGATATCATGCACCAGCAAAACCCACAAGCTGATTCTCTGAATGTTGATTGGGGATTCTCTTTTTCACATGCTGATTACTGCTTGCATATATATATATATATATATAAGGCTGTGCTGCATAATAAATTAGAGCTTTTATTCTTCATGTGTTGATAAAATTTTATGATTTTTGTTGGTTTTGTTAATTGCTTTGGTCACTTATGCTGGTGATTTTCCTAACATTGAAACAGCTTTGCCTTCTTAGAATAAATCCCATGGGACATAGTGTTTACTCATGTCCTATGATTTAAATGCAAATATTTCATTGCCATTCATGAAGGCAATCTGTCTACAATATTCTTTCTCTGTTTTTGTTTTCCTCTGTTTAGCTATCAAAACTCTAGTTGTGTAATAAAAGGACTTTGAGAGGAAATCTTCTTTACTTATTTTTTCAGAAAGTTTTTGAGATATTGGGATGAATTGTTACATATATATTTGTCAGAATTCAAATATAAATAAATGCTTCTGTTCTTGTGAAACATGATGCTGAGTCTCACAGGGTAGTTAATTCTTGGTTGAAAATATAAGTCCTTTGCCTTCTAGACTATGGTATACCAGGTCCTCTGATCCTTTACTGTAGAAGCTGTCAGAACCTACGTAAAACTAACTGTTGCTCCTTGATATTTGAATTCTTTTTTCTGAAAGCCTGCAGTACCTTTTTCATGAGATTGTAGTTCTGGAGTTTTGAAACAATGGTTTTTGAAGTTTCCCTTGTGTGCTCTCTTTCCAAAAATGATTGATTTGTCCTTTCAATGAGTATTTCCTTCTCTAACGGAGCAGTTGTAATTAATGATCTGTAGAAGAATGCTATCCAGTCTCTTTTTTTGGTCATGGCCTTTAGGTAGGCCAATAATATTTAAATTGTCCGTTCTAGATCTATTTTCCAGGTCAGCTATTTTTCCAGTGAACTATTTCCTATGTTCGTCCATTTTTTCATTTGTTTTAATTTATTTGTCAGATTCTTACTGTTGCACACAGTCTTTGGTTTCCATTTGCTTCCTTCTAGTTTTATTGAGTGATTTTCTTCAGTTATATTTTATATCTGTATAATGATTTTTTTTATTTTTATAGAGATATTTTTATATCTCTATAAAGTCTATACAGGGGTAAAAACAGGATGGAGGAAAATACAGAGCTGGTAATCATAAGTGAATACAAATGGGATACCATAAAATGAAAGTGATTAGCAGAGTGGATTAAAAAACAGAATCCTACAATATATTGATTATAAGAAACACATTTGACACACAGAGATGCATACAAAATGAAGGGGAAAAAAGGCTGGAACAGAATTTATTTTATTTCAGCTGAAGGGGAACAAAAGAGCAGTAGTGATTTTGATCTAAGAAAAAGCAAAAGCTAATATACATCTTATTAAAAGAAATAAATTAGGAAAGTACATTATGATAAAGAGTACCATCCACAATGAAGTAGTAACAATACTAAATATGTATTAACCAAGTAGTAAATTTGCCCGATTTCTAGGGAAAATTTTAAGCTAGTTATAGGAAAAATTGATAACAAAACTATAGTAGTGGGAAGGCTCCACAGTCTTCTCTCAGAATCAGAAAAAATCTAACCACAAAATAAAAAAGAAACAAACTAAGGATATTTTTAAAATACTAGAAAAATCTAGAAATTAGAATATTAGAAAACTATTGGGGAAAATAGAATAGGGACAGAAAAGAACACACTTTTTTCCCAGCTATATGTGGCACCTACACAAAAACTGACCATGCATTAGTGCATAAAAACTTCATAACCAAATGTAGAAAGACAGACATAGTAAATGCTTCCATTTTATTTTTTAAAATACCTTTTTATTGACAGAACACATGCCAGAGTAATTTTTTACAACATTATGCCTTGCACTCACTTCTGTTCCGATTTTTCCCCTCCCTCCCTCCACCCTCTCTCCCAGATGGCAAGCAGTCCTATATATGTTAAATAGATTACAGTGATCTGGGATACAATATATGTGTGCAGAACCGAACAGTTTTCTTGTTGCTCAGGGAGAATTGGATTTAGAAGGTATAAATAACCTGGGAATGCAAGCAGTTTACAATCATTTCCTAGTGTTCTTTCTTTGGGTGTAACTGCTTCTGTCCATCCTTGATCAATTGAAACTAAGTTAGACCTTGTCTTTGTTGAAGAAATCCACTTCCATTAGAATACATCCTCATACAGTATTGTTGTTGAGGTATATAATGATTTCCTGGTTCTGCTCATTTTGCTCAGCATCAGTTCATGTAATTCTCGCCATCCTCTCTGTATTCGTCCTGCTGGTCATTTCTTAAAGAACAATAATATTCCATACCATTCATGTACCACAATTTACTCAACCATTCTCCAATTGATGGTCATCCATTCATTTTCCAGCTTCTGGCCACTACAAACAGGGCTGCCACAAACATTTGTGCACATACAGGTCCCTTTCCCTTTTTTAGTATCTCTTTGGGGTATAAGCCCAGTAGAGACACTGCTGGATCAAAGGGTATGCACAGTTTGATAACTTTTTGGGCATAGTTCCAAATTGCTCTCCAGAATGGCTGGATATGTTCACAATTCTACCAACAATATATTAGTGTCCCTTTTTTCCCACATCCCCTCCAACATTCTGCGTTCTGACAGGTGTATAGTGGTATCTCAGAGTTGTCTTAATTTAAATGCTTCCATTTTAGACCACAATGCAAGAAAAATTATATGAAATAAAGGCCCAAGAAAAGATAGACTAAAAATCAATTGAAAGTGGGTCAGGCAACAAATTACTGAAACAATCCATAATTTCACCCAAGAGAATGACAATGATGAGACAACATACAAAACAGGATGCACCCATAGCAGTTCTTAGAGGAAATTTGCTATCTCTAAATACATACGTGAATAAAAGAAAGAGGAAGTTAATGAATTAGGCATGCACCTAAAAATGGTAGGAAAAAAACAAATTAAAACCCTTCAATTAAATATCAAATTAGAAATTCTGAAACTCAAAGGAAAGAGTAATCAAATTGACACTAAGAAAAATATGGAACTAATAAATAAAACTAAGGATTGGTTTTATGAAAAAAACAGTAACATAACTTTGGATAATTTGATTTAAAATAAAAGGAAAGAAAACAAAACATATCATCATCATCAAAAATGAAAATAATGAACTTATTTCCAATGAAAAAATTAAAGCAACAATTAGGGCCGATTTTCTCCAAATGTATGGAAGCAACACTAAGAATGTAACTGGAACAGATGAATATTTACAAAAATATAAATTGCCCAGATTAAGAGATGAGGAAACAAATTACTTAATAGTCTCATTTTAGAAAGCCAAACTGAAAAAGACATTAATGAACTCTCTAAGAAAAAATCTCCAGGGCCAGATGGATTACCAAATGAATTTTATCAAACATTTAAAGAACAATTAATTCCCAAACTTTGGAAACTATTTGGAAAAATAGGAAAAGGAGGATTATTGCCAAATACTTTCTTTGACACAAATATGGCCCTGAAATTGCAAAACAATCTCCCTAATAAATATTAATGCAAAAATTTTAAACAAAATGTTAGCAAAGACATAACAGTAAATTTTCAGCAGGATAGTACATTATTACCAAGTGGGATTTATAGGAGGAATTCAGGACTTGTTCAACATCAGGAAAACTATTACCATAATTAACCTTATCAACAACAAAACCGACAAAAATCATATGATGATTTCAATAGATGCAGAAAAAGCTTTTGACAAAATAAAGCACCCATTCCTATTAAAAAACACTAGAGAGCATAGGAATAAACAGTGCTTTCCTTAAAATAATAAGCAGTATCTATCTAAAGCCAAGAGCAAGCCAGGGCTGAGCCAAGATGGCAGAAAGGACACACGCTTCTTTCTGAGTTGTTGTTGTTGTTGTTGTTGTTGTTGTTCTTGTTGTTGTTGTTGTTGTTCTTCTTCTTCTTCTTCTTCTTCTTCTTCTTCTTCTTCATAGCCTTTTATTTACAGGTTATATGTATGGGTAACTTTACAGCATTGACAATTGCCAAAATTCTTGTTACAATTTTTCCCCTTTCCCCCCCCCACCCCCTCCCCCAGATGGCAGGTTGACCAGTAGATGTTAAATATATTAAAATATAAATTAGATATACAATAAGTATACATGATCAAACCGTTATTTTGCTGTACAAAAAGAATCGGACTCTGAAATATTGTACAATTAGCCTGTGAAGGAAATCAAAAATGCAGGTGGGTAAAAATATAGGGATTGGGAATTCAATATAATGGTTTTTAGTCATCTCCCATAATTCTTTCACTGGGTGTAGCTGGTTCAGTTCATTACTGCTCCATTGGAACTGATTTGGTTCATCTCATTGCTGAGGATGGCCAGGTCCATCAGAATTGGTCATCATATAGTATTGTTGTTGAAGTATATAATGATCTTTTGGCCCCCTGAGATCTCCTTCTACCCTCACACTAAATACAAAATTCAGCTTCTGAAATAGTGCTAGATTGACAGAATTCACAAATATTGAGAGTGCAGTAAATTATCAGCAAAAGATAATTTTTAAAATTGCCAGAAAAGGTCTGTTTTGAATGGGTGTGGCCATGGAAAGAAGCCAGACACCGACACAGAGGCCAACGAACACTGAGCAGCCTGGAAGTGGGGTGCAGTCTCCACCAGTTGCAGAATCTACAGGGAGGAATCTACCACAATGTTGGATACTCTGCCCTGATTGAAAATCAGTATATCAGCCAAGAAGTTACAGAACATCCAACACAAACAGAAAAGGTAAAAAGTGAAACCCAAAGCAACAAAGTCTCATGGGACCTGGCCACACCCACCCAGCACCAGAAGTTACTCAGCCCGATCCCAGCACAGCCACTGATCCCAGTGCAGACACTGGCCCTTCCTGGTCTGTAGAGGAAGACTGGAACCTCCTTGCTTTAAAAGCAAATCCAATTTAAAAAAAAAAAAAACAAAAGAGTGAAAAGGCAAAGCGACCTCTAACTGTAGACAGCTTCTAATGTGAAAGAGAAAATTTCAAACTCCATGGAGACTAAAAGCAGATTGTCTCCTGATGAAGCCCCAAAGGGTGATATAACCTAGTTCCCATCACATGAGGCTCTCCTAGAAGAAATTTAAAAGAATCTTAAAAGAGAGCTAAAAGAAAAAAGGGGTAAGGAAAGAAAAACTTTGCAAGAAGATCTGGAAAACTCATATAACTCATTAAAAGAAAGATTTGATAAAGTGGAAAAAGAAAAGAACTCCCTGAAATGTGAAATTGAAAAGGTAAACTCTCAGGGAAAAAAAGAATTTTTGAACTGGAAAAAGAAAATAACTCCTTAAAAAATGTGAACTGGAAAAAAAATCCATAGAACAAAACAATTGATTTAAAACTTCAATTGAACAATTACAAAATGAAGTTAAAAAAGTAAATGAAGAAAATCATTCATTAAAAATCAGGATTGAACAAATGGAAATGAATGTCTTAATAAGACACCAAGAATCAGTCAAGCAAAATCAAAAGAGAGAAAGAGAGAGAGAGAATAGAAAAAATGTTAAAAAAATTTTTTAAATTCCTGCTTGGGAAAACAACAGATCTGGAAAATAGATCTAGGAGAGATAATCTAAGGATTATTGGGCTCCCTGAAAATCATGTTGAATGTAGACACCATGTGTGGAATGTAAAAAGACCCTTACTCAAAATGACTACTCAGAGATCCCTTGAAGTAGAAAGCAGAAAAATTGTTTATTCTCATGAGAATGAGCAGTCCCACTATGAGATAAAGGAAAGTCACAGAGACCTAGAGAAACTAAAAATACAGAAGAGGAAATTAAATGTCCTTGGACGTTCAGCTGCTGGAAGTTCTTCACCTTATCTTTACTACATAAGCTGCTGGAAGTTCTTCACCTTATCTACTACTACTACACACACACAGCTCCCCCCTTCTAATATGTAAATGATTTTTATCATATTGTCTCTGAAGAACTTACTCATTGCTCAAAGTCAGTTAACAGACTTACACATTGTTTGTCAAGTTCACTATCAAAATTATCTCCTTCCAGCACCCTCCAGCCTCTTTTCTGGAGGGTCATCATCTTAATAGCATCTTATGGATGCAATAATTTCAAAAGGGACCATTGGACTATTCTGGTTATTAATGTAATGCCACTGATTTCAATTAGTCCATACCATAAAAGTCGTTTCCACCAGCTACCATCAAACCAGGACCACCAACTATTAGAAAAAGGGCATTTCCACTCCTGTGCAGGCACATGAACTATTCTGCGAATGCCTTTTGTAATTTCTTTTACCACTTGCCCATTATAATCAATTTGCATGCAACAAGTGGACAAATTTAATTTTCCACAGACCCCTCCTTCCTCTGCTAGCAAATAATTTAAGACTAGTCAATACTGTTAAACAGCTTCTTGTGTTTGAGTGGCTTGATCAGCTAGCAAATCAAGAGCTTGAGCCGTTATCTCCAGCACCGCTAGGAGTCTAATTAGCCTATTTAATATATATATATATATATATATATATATATATATATATATATATATATATATTGGTGTCCTATACCCCAAGCTTTCATCCTGAGTCCATGTGGCTGGCCCATACCCTTTGATGATTCTTTCTGGGGTCCATGTATTTCCCCATCCATTAGCATCACCTGTTTGAGTCAGAGAAGTATCTATGCTAGTTAGGGAACAATCTAAGCCTTGTTCTTCTCTTTTTAGATTATCATATAGTTGTATCCCTGATTGTTTGTCACTATCTTCTGGAAGGAAGAAAAACTTGGGCCTCCTTGTACCTATATAATAGCAACCAGTCCTATTCCTTGGGAGGTGAGTATAAGTCATTTGACCACAAATCCAATGTGTCTCCTTAAAGCTGGGTTTTTCTCATGCCAGAAGATAAAAACTCCTGTTGAGGGTGAGAAATTTCTAACATCGTAGGGCCTAACGGTCCTCCTTTCATGGTTTTTGAATTACACTTCCAAAGTTGTTTTTTCAGGCATCCAAGTGCAATGACAGTCATTTTCCCCAGTAAAATCTATATTACTCCAGAAGTTACCCAACATTCTTCTAATAGTTCCATTACTATTTTCCCACTTTCATCTTATTACAGTACTAGCAGTACCTGGATCTGTACTGTTTAACCTTAAACATCTCCATAAATCTTGGGGTGTTTGACAAGTTGGTTTCTTTCTAAATTCTGTCAAGCATTCTTCACTCCCCTCTGATGCATGACTACATTTATACTACGTACATAACTGACCCATCGTCACAAACAATACTTGTTTTATTCTATCTATTTTTATATTTACTACAATCTAGAATATCTACCTTTTCTGGCCGGCA
Organism: Dasyurus viverrinus; assembly: GCA_020854095.1. Lineage (NCBI taxonomy): Eukaryota > Metazoa > Chordata > Mammalia > Dasyuromorphia > Dasyuridae > Dasyurus > Dasyurus viverrinus. The sequence goes on along the minus strand of CM037003.1, from coordinate 1,427,998 downwards.
GGTAAAGTCCATTTGCATTTACTTTCTCTCATCCAAGGCCCTGTGCCTGTTTGATTTAAGCCATGTCCTCCTGGGACAGCATTAGTTAGTTTCCACTGATGTTCCTCCTGATCTGACCAAAATCCTGTACCAACCTGTACAACTGATCTATTACTCAATATCCAGGCTGGAAATAAAGGGACAGGTACTCAGGGCTATCGTGTGAGTTGTTTGGGTCCCCCACATATCCAGCAGTCAGTCAATTTAAAGCTGGTGGCTATTGTCTGGATCAGGGTTTGAAAGGTATTTTCATACCCCACTGCTCTCGAGGTACCAGTACAAAGGTGTACCCACATAAAATCATACATGCATATAAAAGGCACAGTCTCCAACCCCTTGGGTTTGGTTCACACCCCCATTCTTCCTAATGGTATATAATATCCTAATTCCTAACAATACAGTTAAGCAAAATGTAATATCTAGTACAAACAAGAAAAGTCCCAAGAGAGTTCCCCAAATGATGCAAGTCAAAAAGATTTTACATGCACAATTCATCAGTCTTTGCTAAATTTCCTGTAATTTCAGCCACACTTCCAAGGTTCCTGGATCAGTCTCTACTGCCCACTTCTTTGGCGCATCCACAGGACCTTTGACTCGAGTGTGATGTGTCCAACCTCTCTCTTTGGTGTGTATCGCTGTATCTGAAGTCAACAGGATCTGGAACAGTCCTTCCCAGCTCAGGGTCAGCTTGCCCTCCTTCCACATCCAAACCAGGCCCCAGTCTCCAGGCTAGAACTTATGCGCTGTGAATCCTAAGGGAAGAGTGTGAGCAATAAGCCCTTTCAGTTGTAAAGTATTCAGATGTTGCAGTAAAGACCTGGCATATTTCCTTAAAAACAAATCCTTGGTCTCAAATATTGGATCCAAGGAAGAATTTTGAATCCCTTTTGGATAAGGGTGACCATACAATAATTGATAAAGTGATAATCCCACATCCTTTTGGGGTTTTATTCTAATCTTAATAAGGCAAGGAGAAGGCACTTGGTCCAGGGCAATTGTGTCTCAGCCAATTTAATCAGTTGCTGTTTAATTTCCTTATTCATCCTTTCCACTTTATCTGATGAGGGCAGATGCCATGGGGTATGATATTTCTAGAGCTCCGGCTACAGATCAGAGGATTTTAGCTGTGAAATGGGTGCCTTGGTCTGAATCTACCTGCTCCACCATCCCATACCCTGGAATGATATATGCGCAAGGAGGACTTTTACAACTGCCGAGGCAGTTGCCTGGGCAAGGGGGAAGGCCTCAACTTAAACAAACACTGAAGGAGACTTTTCAAAAAAATTCACAGAATGATAAAATAAATTCTAAGCCAATGAAATATTGAATTGAACAGCTATCCTCCCTTAAAATCTCCTCATTACACTCCTGACATGCCCAGCAGCTGACTATTGTCAATCTTCCTAGACCTCTGTAAAATTACTGAATCTGCATCATGAAGAGTTCCTTTTTTCTGTTAGAAAATAAGCTCTGTCAATTTGGAACTATGCTCAAAAAGTTGTCAAACTGTGCATACCCTTTGATCCAGCAGTGTTACTACTGGGCTTATATCCTAAAGAGATTATAAAGAAGGGAAAGGGACCTGTATGTGCATGAATGTTTGTGGCAGCCCTCTATGTAGTGGCTAGAAACTGGAAACTGAGTGGATGCCCATCAGTTGGAGAATGGCTGAATTAATTGTGGTATATGAATGTTATGGAATATTATTATTATGTAAGAAATGACCAACAGGATGATTTCAGAAAGGCCTGGAGAGACTTACACGAACTGATTCTGAGTGAAATGAGCAGGACCAGGAGATCATTATATACTTCAACAACAATACTATATGATGACCAGTTCTGATGGACCCGGCCATCCTCAGCAACGAGATCAACCAAATCATTTCCAATGGAGCAGTAAGGAACTGAACCCACTACGCTCAGAGAAAGAACTCTGGGAGATGACTAAAAACCATTACATTGAATTGCCAATCCCTCTATTTATGCCCACCTGCATTTTTGATTTCCTTCACAAGCTAATTGTACAATATTTCAGAGTCTGATTCTTTTTGTACAGCAAAATAACAGTTTGGTCATGTATACTTATTGTGTATCTAATTTATATTTTAATATATTTAACATCTACTGGTCATCCTGCCATCTGGGGGAGGGGGTGGGGGGTAAGAGGTGAAAAATTGGAACAAGAGGTTTGGCAATTGTTAATGCTGTAAAGTTACTCATACATATAACCTGTAAATAAAAGGCTATTAAATAAAATAAATAAATAAATGGGAAAAAAAGAAAAAGAAAATAAGCTCTGTGACCTTCCAGTTTATCATACACCACTGAGGTCTTAGCTGACCTTATTTAATGGCAATTTGCTGACCTTGCTATTAAATAATTTTCGACAAGAATCAAAAGTTTTTCTTTTGGAGACATTAGAGATAGTCATGGTTATTACTATAATTCCATACTGTACCAGAAATGTTTGCTATAGCAGTAACTCAAAAGAAAAGAAATGGAAAGTATAAACAGCAAAGAGGCAAACAATAAATTAAAAAGAAATGTTTTTTTACAGATGATATGATTGTTTCCTTAGAGAATGCTACAGAATCAATTAAAACTTAAATGAAATGTTTACCAACATCAGCAAGACAGGAGAGTGTAAATAAACCCAAGCAAGTTATCAGTATCATATAAATTGTCAATAAAATCCACCAGAAAAGTATAAAAAGATAAATTCCATTGAAATTATATGTAGTATGAAAGAAGTAGAAGTCAAGCTGCCAAAACACAGAGAGCAACTCCATGAACTCGGGTCACTTTTTACCCAAATAAAAGCAGCTCTAAATAAGTGGAGAAATATGAATTGCTCATCACCAGGACAGAAATGATAACGCTGCCTATATTAATTTACTAACGCAATGCAATACAAATCAAAATACCAGAGAATCTCTTGAGAACATTAAAAAGGATAACAAAGTTCGTCTGGATGAACAAAAATTAAGATTATCAAGAAAATTAATGGAAAAATTGGGAAGGAAAGGGCATAGCAGTACCAGGTCATAAAACTACATTAGTTAGCCAGTATCATTAAAAATATATTATTGAGTAAGAAACAGAAGACTGACCACAGAAACCGATTAGGTACGCAACATACAGAAGCAAAAGAGCAATCATCCCTTTGTTTGACAAAGCTAATAATCCCAGCTATGGAAAAATTCACAATTCAATAAAAGCTGCTGGGAAAATGTGCAAGTAGTGTAACAGAATCTAAGGTTGGAAAAAGGTTTAACAGAAAAGACAGAGGGAAGCTGAAAATGGGTGTATTCCTTGGATGTATTGGCTAACATCATAAACAGAGAAGCACAGAAGATGGGAACGAAATCACAACCAAGCCAATGACAGACAGGTTCAAAAGAAGCAAATTGGACAATCTGGCTTACATAAAATTAAAAAAGGTTTTTCACAAACTAAATCAATGCAGCTAAAATCAAAAACTTAGTGAGAAGGTGGGGGTGGGGACAACATAGTCCATAACTTTTTTCAATGAATCATTCTGCAGATACTTTACATAATGTGAATTTACCCACAGATATGGAAAAAGCCAGAAGGGAGGCAAAATGGACAATCTGGCTTACATAAAATTAAAAAAGCTTTTTCACAAACAAAAATCAATGCAGCTAAAACTAAAAGAGAAGTGAGAATTTGAGGAGGGGGCAGAGCAACATAGTATATAACTATTTTCAACCATTCTACAGATACGCTATATAATTTGAATTTACCCACGGATCTTTAAAAAGCTAGAAGGAAGGCAGGAAGGAGGCTGCCCCTGTGGAGCCAGCACATGGAACTGAAAGGAAGACCATGCCAGGAAGCACAGACTTAGAAACCTGTGGCAGAGCACAGATGTGGTGCTCCAATGATGGCCAAAATACCCAAATGCAGGAGCCAGACTCTTAGGTGGGTGGGTGGGTGCATTGAAAGCAAGTTGTCCTGCATCAGTACTGGAGGTCTTAAGGCAAGCCCAGATCCATCAGTGGTAGTGGCTCTCTCTACAGATCTGTTGTTCTGCTTTCTGCTGGAGAGGGCTTTTAAAAGGTTTTGGGGGGGGGCATTGGTGATAGGAGGCCACAGAGTACCGAATTGAAGGGTAGGAGATGAATGAGATCCCAGTATAGTACAGAGCTGGTTTGGGAGAATTCCTTGCATAAAATCCAATTTGCAAAATAAGAATTGAAATAAAGCAACATCTGTCTGTAGTACATTCAGCTCCTATTGAATTTACTCTAGAGGTCTTTGATATCTAAGTTTTCTAAGTCATCTAAATTTTATTATTTTCCTCGACTTTTTTCTTATTTATTTTATGGTTGTATTTGTCTAGGTCACACAGGAAAAGTTGAGGTCCCCTGCCATCATAGTTTTATTGTCTATTTCTTCCTGTAATGCAATTAACTTTTCCTTTACGAATTTGAATCCTCTTTCCTGACTCCATTGACTGTGGTTCCCCTAAAGAAGAATTAGGTTGCACACTAATCCCTTTCACTGAGGCCTCATTTTGCTCTGCATTTTTTTCTGATGTCATGATTGCTTTCTTTATATTTTATCCTTCATATGAGGTATAAAAGTTTCTGCTTTAGCCTTCTATTTTAACTCTGGTTCTCTCTTTCTTTCAAATATGTTTCTATTCAAAATACAAAAAAGAAAAAGAACAAATACAATCTGGAAAGCTCATTTCTAATTTATTTTACTGCCCACTTGCATTTAGAAGTGAGTTCATTCCATTAACACAGTCATGTTGTAGTTGATTCTGTTTTTCTTTCTCTCTTTTTATCCCCATTCCCCGCTAGTTTCTATTTTGCACATGACCACTGCATTCTTTTAATTGCCCAACGTTTACCACCACTTTTTCCTTCTCCTCTCCAATTTGCCTACTTACCTTTAGGGTAAAATATTTTTTTGACCCATGGAAGAAGTATGTATAAATACAGATATCGATATTTCCCCTCTGAACCAATTTAGAGGATGGAGAGCTCCTGCCCTTCAATTTGGTACTTCATCATTTTCTACTCCAAGGCAAAAGCTCTTCCTTGAATGCTTATTTTATGGGATCATGTCCTCCATTATTTCTCTCCCTTCTACCATCTCCCAGGGCATCCATATTTCTCACCTATCTGTTTTACATTATCCCCATCCAGATGATTCACTTCCAAAACCTCTTTTTAGCTAGAATGCTTCTACCTGCCTAGTAAAGATAAATGTCTTAGGAGATATGGTTATCACTTCCCTTTTAGAAGAGTACATAGTGTATCAATAATGAGTTACTTGAGAGGCCTCTATGATATTTACCTTTGAATGCTGCTTTTCAGTCTTCAATTTGCGAGTCACATTTTCTTCTCAGCTCTTGTCTTTTCATCAGGAATGCTTCAGCGGCCTCTATTTCATTAAATGTCCAATTTTTCTCTTGCTGTGCTTCCCCAGAGAGGAAGCCTGTAGTAAGTGGAATGTTCCCAGAACGAGTGTCTCCTGCCACAAAGATCTTGTCCGCTGAGTGATGTCAGTCTAGATGTATTTCCATAGAGAGCAATCCTGAAGTAACCGGTGTAAGACAGAAACTGGAAAGCCTCTCTGGGCAAAGGAACCAATCTTTATTAAGGGAAAGAAGATGAGGATGGGCCATAGAGCCCACCCTTGTTTCTCTCAAAAGTTGGTTCCTTTGCCCAGAAGCCCTTCCCAGTCTCTCTCTTACACCAAAATGTTCCCAGAGAGAGTGTCTTCCTCCACAACTGTCTTTTCCTCTGAGTTCTGAGAGTAGATGTGCTTCCCCCAAGAGGGTAGTAACTAAAAGGTTCTCATAGAATGTGTCTTCACCCATCAGTATCTCATCCACAGAATATTATGACGTTAGATGTGCTTCCCCTGAGAGTAAGCCGGTAGTAAGTGAAAGGTTCTCAGAAAGATTATCTCCTCCATCCACACCTGTCTTTTCCTCAGAATCTTCAGAGATTAGGGGTGCTTCCCCTGAGAGGGTAGTAAATGGAATGTTCTCAGAAAGATTGTTGCCCTCCAGAAGTGGACCAAAAGGACATCACTCTGTTAGAGTCCAGTGACAGTGTATCTGACTGTGACCAATCAGAGCACTAGGGAACTCTAAATGCTTGGACACAGATTGGACACAAATGGTCCATGTGAACATTTCAGGTAACTTGTTAATTTTTCACATCTCATGTTTCTTTTGTCCTAATTCAATCCTGCTTTGCTCATAGAGCATAGCACCTTCTTTGATAAGGGCATGTCATGCTGGGTGGTCCTGTCCCAGTGTCTCCCATATTATGCAATCAATTCCAAAGTTCTTTGTTTTTCTAGTAATTTATTAATTTTTAATACACATTACTTTATGAATCATGTTGGGAGAAAAAATCAGAGCAAAAGGGAAAAACTATGGGAGAGATAAAAAAAACAGAAAAAAGAAGTGAACATAGCATGTGTTGATTTACATTCAGTCTCCTTAATTCTCATTCTGGATGTGAACAGCATTTTCTCTCCCAAGTTTAATGAGATTGTCTTGGATCACTGAACCACTGAGAAGAACCAAGTCTTTCATAGTTGACCAATGCACATTCTTGCTCTTATTGTGTATAATGTATTCCTGGTTCTGCTTGTTTTGCTCAGCATCAGTTCATGTAAATCTTTCTAGGGCTTTCTAAAATCAGCTTGCACATCATTTCTCATACAACAATAATATTCCATTGTGTTCATATACCACAACTTGTTCAGTCATTCCCCAGTGGATGGGCATCCACTCCTTTTCCAATTCTTTCCTACCACCCAAAGAGCTGCTACAAACATTTTTGCATGTGTGGGTCCTTTGCCTTCCTTTTTCATTTCCTTGATATAGAGACCCAGTAGAAACACTGCTGGGTCTAAGAGTATGCACAGTTTGATAGCCCTTTGGGCATAGTTCCAAATTGCTCTCCAGAATGGTTGGATTCTAACATTCTTAAGAGAGACCTTGAGAGTATCCTTTTATCACTTTTTCTGACCACTTTGTGAGCACTTGCCCTGTGTGAGTTCTCCATAAAATGTATAAAATATTTGGCAGGTATACATTGAGCATTCCAAACACTATCGCTGGCCCAGCAGAGTTGCGTTCACTGCAGTAGAGCTGGAACACTTGGCAGTTTAGTTTGGGGAAGGCCCTCTGTGTCCAATACCTTTTACTGCCTGGTGATCTTCAGGATCTTCCCGAGACAATTAAAATTGGGGCGATTCCGTTTCCTGGTGTGGTGCTGGGATATTGTCTAGGTTTCAGAGGCATACAACCACAGGGTCAGCACAAGGGCTCTGCAGACCTTCTAGAATTTCCTAGAAGGAAATTCAGTGAAAGGATGAAGGAATTGTCTTAGTCCCAACCTTATGGGCTAGGCAGTTTGCCCTATCTTAAGCCTAGGATCTTATCTCGCCCTTGTTGACCTGAGCTCACTAAAGTTCGATGTGGTTACATGTGAAGTGCTGCCAAAGGAAGTGAGCTTATCCACAGCATTCAGAACTTCTCCACTTGCTGTACCTGGTGGTTTCCCCTATGGATGGTGTGAAGCTTCCTGATGGAGGACCTGGGATTTCTGGCCATTGACTGCTAGGCCACAATGAGCGCAAGAGGCAGAGAATCGATCCACTTTGTAACATCTCTGCTTCCGAGGCGGCACTGGGTGCCCAGTCACCTGGGGACAAAAAGTCCTGCAACAACACTCCTGCCACTTTAGTTCTGGTGTGTAGCCTTTTTAAGTTGAAGGACTGACCATCAGTGCGGTAGCTGACCTTCATGTTGTTTTTGTCCTTGTTGAAGGGGTTTGACATGGTTGAACACATCGTGCTCAAGCTGAAGTTTACAAGGTAGGGGGTCCCTGGCTCAGACAAAAGCTGACTGAAATTTTTCAGATTATATGACAAAAGGAAGTTTTGCCCCCAGAATTCAAGGATGCTTCCACTGTCCATCTGTATAAGGTAAAGGGAATTGTTTGTCCTGTGACAATCTGGGATTAGAAGTTGTGTGTAAAGCATGTGCAGAAATGCATGCCAACTATTTCAGAATCACCTGAAAGATGTTCCCATTGTTTAAAGGGTTTCTCAGAGCAGGAGTCTCTGTTTCTGTCCATTTGTTCAGGTTAATAACAGAATGTGTTTTACTATAGACAACTTTTTGTATAACCCATTCTCTATATATAATTTGGGATTGTCACATTTGCACATGTCATCCCAAGTCTTTTGTTGTTTATTACTAAGCATCTTGAAGCAAAATCATTTATATAATGTTGAATTTAGGGATGAAAAAGCATCTGCTTACCATGAGTACTAGATAATATCAAGATAAATTGTGATTTTTCCCTGTCTCACTGTTACCTATGAGAGATTATAGTCAATACTTGTTATTCCGAAAATGTGATCCTTGAAAACTAAATCCACCAAAGCTCTCCTTACTGGAAATTGCTGTTTAAGACCTCATGAGACTGTAACTGAAATTATTCTGAGAATGACTCCAGTGTGCTGTTAAGTCAATGTTCTACATTGCCAGCAACCTTAGGGGGTTGACATTGCATACTGTGGCTGTAGTTCTCTTGGGAAAGATTGGGAGGACTCTTGGCCTGAATTGTGCAAGGATTCTCCTGACTCAATTTCTCCATTTCCTGTTTAATGGAAAAATATCCAACCTGGATGACTTTAAGCTTGGTTCTCTAACTTTTGCCTGGAACTGACATGAAGTTAGAGAGGTGTTATTCAGTACAAATGCAACTAAATAGATTTTTTTATGTTATTCCCAGACTACATCCAAGTTACCCTAGTGAGATATGAGTAAAAGATTTGATGTATTTGGTCTAGAATTTTAGTCTTTTCTGTATTTTAAACAAGTAGGGAATTAAGTGCTTAAGTTTTATCATCTGCCTGTTACTGGTTAGATATTCTTGTGAAAGAGAATGTACTTTAATTTTTCTTAAGGGCATAGGGAATAATTAGGCAAATGATGCAAAGACTTGGGAAACCAGAATATAATTCTGCTATTTAATGAAGTTAACATCATAACTGTCTGTGTTCTATGGTAATGAAAATGATAACAGCCTACTTAGTTATTTGAAGAGAAGACTGACTTGTGGTCCATCTTAGAAAGAAATCCATTTTTACTAGGGGTTATTCATTTGACATGGCTAGGAGTTGAAAGTGTTTGATTATTAAGTAACATACTTGATATGCACTGTTTTGAAATTGATTATTCAATGTATTTAATGTCACACCCCAGAACCAATGATAGTTGTAGTTTGTCTGGCAACTTTTACATGAATTCATATTTTTTATTATATATATATATATATATATATATATATATATATATATATATATATATATATATATATATATATATTGGAATCCTAGTGTCAACTCAACTTGAAACAAGGTGAAAACTCAAGGGTGATGTCAGGGTCCTGGTGTTAACTCAATAGAATTGATACAGTGCTTGTTAGTTCATACCTTAGAGTGAATCCTTGCAGGGTGATGGGTTGCTAATACTGATAGACAATAATGCTTGTGGTCACACCTCCCTTGAAGTTCTTAGGACCGGAGAGCACTCTGGGAGTTAATCCATAATCCCTGCCTCCAGAAGGAGGAGTTAACTTTTGGGAGATCATACATATGGAGGAAGCTCTTAGAGTTTAGAAGAGTTACTCTGGAACATTGACTGGGGTTGGAGAGGAGCAATCTGGGAGGAAGCCCACAAGCCCTCTCTTTGAGGCAAGAGAGATTCATTGCATCTTCCAATTTGGTGCTGGCTGGAGGCTCAAGAAAGCGGAGGGAGAAGCCAAGGACAAAGCTGCAAGAGCTCTTAGAACCAAGCAGAGAGATAGGCCTGAGCTAACCGGGCTATATTGAAGGACACAATAAAAGATCTGAACTTTTACCAGCTGGATGGGATTTTGGAATAATTATTGATTCTAACTGAAACTAAGGCTGCGTTCAGAAAACCTCCCTGAGAAACCCTCTCTCCCAGAGAGAACTATTATTATTTTAAAGGACAAAATCACCAACATATATATATATATATATATATATATATATATATATATATATATATATACACACACACATATATATATATTTATTTATTTATAAGTTATATGCATGGGTAATTTTACAGCATTGACAATTGCCAAACCTTTTGTTCCAATTTTTCCCCTCCTTCCCCCACAACCTCCCCCAGATGGCAGGTCGAACAATACATGTTAAATAGGCTAAATTATAAGTTAAATACAATGTAATTATACATGTCCAAACAGTTATTTTGCTGTACAAACAGAATTGGACTTTGAAATATTGTACAATTATCCTGTGAAGGAGATAAAAATGCAGGTGGACGAAAAGAGAGTGATTGGGAATTCTATGTAGTGGTTCATACTCATTTCCAAGAGTTCTTTCTCTGGGTGTAGCTGGGTGAATTCATTACTGCTCTATTGGAACTGATTTGGTTCATCTCATTGTTGAAGAGAGCCACGTCCATCAGATTTGATCATCATACAGTATTGTTGTTGAAATATATAATGATCTCCTGGTTCTGCTCATTTCACTCAGCATCACTTCATGTAAGTCTCTCCAAGACTCTGTATTCATCCTGCTGGTCATTTCTTACAGAACAATAATAATGAATTCATTTTTGTATTAGAGCCCATCTTCTTATAAAAATTAGAAGACTCTCATCCTCCTAAGGGATGAATGAACAATGCCAAGCATCAAAATTGGGTTCTAATTTTCTGTTGTATCTGAGTTTCTGTGGTCTATCAAGTGGGTAACCTAAAAATGTAAACTCTCTGATCCAAATGGTTCACATTTGATTTCCTAATAGTAGCGATGTAAGGGTGAAGCTAACTTTCATGATTTTGACCTGGTTACTTTACAAAGAAAATTATGATTCTGCTAAGCTCAATTTTGCAGGAGATTTTCTAGCAAAAGGAGGACCTCTGCAAGTGACCTTAACAAGAGAAGCCAGTTAGCTGGAAACTGCTCTGAACACTACACCCAAATCAGAGGGGTGCATCATCTATCTGAAGGTATCCCGAAAACCAGATGGCTATTTGAGACAACCCCAAATGGACAGTTGAATTTTATTAATTGTTTTCCCCCTGGGTGCCGTTTATATGTAAGGTCTCCTTAAAAAAAAGCCACAAAATCGAGGGGAAAGCATTGCAGCAGGTTTAGAACTTTTGATGAAGAACATGAGATACCTTCAGGAAGAAAGGTGGTTGCCAAGTACAAATTGAAGCATTTGTTGTTGTTTTCTTTGTCAAGGCCAAGGCTAAAATTCATTTTGCTTGACTATGTGTTTGTAATGTATTTTGTTCTTCCTGCTTTTTCAGAGGGATAGGTGAAAGAAGATGCTGAAGGAAGGAGAGAATTTGGACCTGAATATAAAATACAAACATGTTTCAATATAAATGTATTTCAAATCTTGGTCACTGCTCTGAAGAAATCTACAGCCATTTGTGACAGAAGATCAAATGCCACCGTGAAAAAAAAGTATCCTTGACCCCAACAGAGCCGGGGCTCTTGGTCTCAGCCACCCTAAGCATTCATGACCTCTGAAACTTCTGGTTCATTTTAAGACAGCCAGGGCCATAAATTGAGAGTCAGGCTTCTGTTTCCCAAGCTCTGACCCTTGATACTCCTATTCCAGGGCCGTGTGGGGGATCAAAGAGAGGTTAGGCTTGGTTTAATACTGAAAGGACAGTTTGCCTTTGAACTAGGATCCACAGAACAAATCTCAGAGCTTGTGTTTGGAGCAGGTGTGAAGGATCTGAAGGGCAGTGGAGGATCTGACTTGTCCTAGAACCACAGTTCCATCTCCTGAGGGGACAGGGATCTCAGGGAGCAGATCCCAGTCCCTTTATCTTCTTCTGAGCCAGGAGCACCCTGCCCACCTAATTCCCTCTAAGCTCTCTAAAAGATGGGGGTATGGCTCTCAGCTTTCATGGTGAAAGGAAACTTAACAGCACATCTTAGGGCAGCATGGCATGGGATGGGTTAGACAAGACTGAAACATGATAACCAACAGAGTGAGAAAGGGGGCTGGAAGAGAAGTGGGAAATGGACAGAAAGGGGGCTACGGACCTACCTAGATGGGAAAAAAAAAACTTTGAAACCATGGAACCACAAAAGACTGGAGATGGTGATGGGACGGTAGTGTGAAAAGCATTGTTCCCGAGATTATAAATGAATTAGAGGAACATAGGATAGTTTATCTCTCAGACTTGTGGAAGAGGAAGAGATTTGTGCCCAAAGATGAACTAGAGATCATTATTGATCAAAAAATAGAAAATTTTGATTACATCAAATTAAAAATACTTTGTACAAAGAAAACTAATGCAAGCAAGATTAGAAGGGAAGCAAGAAAGTGGGAAAACATTTTCACAGTCAAAAGTTCTGATAAACGCCTCATTTCCAACATATATAGAGAATTGACTCTAATTTATAAGAAATCAAGCCATTCTCCAATTGATAAATGATCAAAGGATACGAACAGACAATTTCCAGATGATGAAATTGAAACTATTTCTAGCCACATGAAAAGATGCCCCAAGTCATTATTAATCAGAGAAATGCAAATTAAGACAACTCTGAAATACAACTACACACCTGTCAGATTGGCTAAGATGACAGGAAAAAAATAATGACAAATGTTGGAGGCGATGCAGGAAAACTGGGACACTGATGCATTGTTGGTGGAATTGTGAACAGATGCAATCATTCTGGAGAGGAATCTGGAATTATGCCCCAAAAGTTATCAAACTGTGCAAACCCTTTGATCCAGCAGTGTTACTACTGGGCTTATACCCCAAAGAGATACTAAAGAAGGGAAAGGGACCTGTATGTGCCAAAATGTTTGTGGCAGCCCTGTTTGTAGTGGCTAGAAACTGGAAAAGGAATGGATGCCCATCAATTGGAGAATGGTTGGGCAAATTGTGGTATATGAATGTTATGGAATATTATTGTTCTGTAAGAAGTGACCAGCAAGATGAATACAGAGAAGCTTAGAGAGAATTACATGAACTGATGCTAAGTGAAATGGGCAGAACCAGGAAATCATTATATACTTCAACAATGATATTGTATGAGGATGTGTTCTGATGGAAGTGGATTTCTTCAACAAAGAGAAGATCTAACTCAGTTTCAATTGATCAATGATGGACAGAAGCAGCTACACCCAAAGAAAAACACTGGGAAATGAATGTAAACTGTTTGTATTTGGGTTTTTCTTTCAGGTTATTTTTACCTTCTGAATCCAATTCTTCCTGTGCAACAAGAAAACTGTTCAGTTCTGCACACACATATTTTACCTAGGATATACTCTGACATATTTAAGATGTATTAGACTGCTTGCCATCTGGGGAAGGGGGTAGAGGGAGAGAGGGAAAAAGTCGGAACAGAAGTGAGTACAAGGGATAATGTTGTAAAGAATTTTTTTTTCAAAATAAAAAAAAAATTTGACTACAAATACAAGTTAGAATTTAAGATGTTCTTAATTTCATCCTATTTTATTAACTCAGAGATATTTCAGTATCAATTTATTATTTACTAGTTGTACTATTGTACTTAAATACTTCTTGAATTATAGATATTTATCATAAAAGGCAAAAGAGAAATATGGTTATAACAGTGTCAAATATCACAAAGGCGATAATTCTTTAGCTCTGTTTGATTCCAGGCATATAAAGGAAATAGCACATGGGGGAATAAATTCAAGAGAATCCTACTTTTTGGCCACATCAAAATCATTCCTAAACTTTTCTTAGGCACACGTCATTTTCTATTATTGACATTGTGACAATCCAGATAACTATCCCTGTAATCAAAACTCAAAAGAGTAAATGGTAACATTACAATCCTCCTCCCCCAAGATAGTAAATTGTGTCCCCCAAAATAGTCTCCCCAAGCCCAGCAGAATTTCACTAAGCCCAATTTAGGGCCTAAATATCTTTCCTGAGTTTTCCCTAACAATCCGCATTTCATTTATCCTTTATTTATAAATTAAAAGTAACCATATTTTGGGGCTTCAGACACAGCAAATATCTGATAATTGACTCATTAATATGTTGAACCTACACCTTTAAACCACCCTCTACATTTTCATAGTGGCCAAAAATTTTAAATGAAAATTTACTATTATAGTAGAGTCATTATAATTATTATTCATTTTGCAACAAAAAAATCTCATTCAATACTTAACAGTTTTCAAATACTCATTTTTGCCACGTTTTTAAGTGCTTAATTCACAATCTAAGGACATTTAGATCAAAAATAGTTGTTTTGTCTAACAGCATTTTTGTTATAACAACCACTTAAATTTCTCAATATAAGAGAATTTAGAAAAACAACAACATAGCATGTATTATGACATAATACATATAATAATATAATGATCACCATATCCTTATCACTATGTTAAGTTAAGCACTTTATAATCATGAAGGAGATGAGGTGAGATCTTTCAAGACAGTTGTGATAATCGAGTAAGGATTCATCTACTTCAGAGTTTGAGTAGGCCTGAAGGACTTTGAGCATTGATCCAAGGGCATACCTATGTCCCCTTCCTGCTATTCCCATGACATCATTTTCTCCCTATTTCAGTCAAATATGGGCAACTATATACTTATTGGTGAAGTTCAATTTCTTGGGTTGTTTCCTCATTTAGAATGTAAGATCCTCAGCCAATGAAAATAAGAGTCAGTGATGGGAAGGGGTATTTGCGTTATGGATTAAAAGGGCTAACCCTGCCCCAGAAGGTGCTTCCTCCCTTTGATTGTCTGCTCAGTGTGTGGAATGCTCTTCTTTCGAAAATGTATAATAAACTTTGCTTTGCTTCTAGACATCTCTCCAGCTTTTTTTTTTTTTAATTAAATAGTGACCCCCTCACCATTTCTGAACTCCACAGTTTTGAGGGCTAGTCTGGATCACATTACTTGGTGAGTAGGCGAACTCTAGAGAGATAGCTGGGTGGCGCCCTACCCTGATTTAGGCAGCCCACCAGCATCCAGGGACTTTTCCTTGATCTCAAAGGTAAAGTGGACCCGAAGTGGAGAAACTCAGAGCAAAGCAAAGGGAGAAATTTCATGGCAAAATTCCGACCAGTTTGGTGTAGGACATATCAGTCAAGCAATTTGATGTGCAGCAACCCAGAGGTAAGCCTCCTGTGAACCCCTTGAGTCGAGTTACAAATTCTGGAGGGGTGATCTGGACAGGATATAGGCCAGGGCTTCTTAGGTGACTGGGGTCTTTTGGTGACAATTGACATGTTTGGGCATTTGGAATTTAGATTCCATCCAAATTCATTGGGTGTGGCCCAGTCCCAGCCATCCCTCACAGAGAGAAATGAGAACAATGATCAGAAAATACTGGTAGATAGTTCCTTGGGAGATAAATTAAGTAACTGGAACAAACTACCAAAATATATAAGGAAAAAGCAAGAAAAAGATCATAAGGTGTTGTTTTGTGTTGGGTGACAAAGATATTGATGGAAGCACTATTTGGCCTAAGTATGGCTCCCTTGCAGACTGGGTATGCCAAAAACTAAATTTGTACCTGAAAGGGAAAGAGAGGATTTAATTCTATTAGCCCCTTCAGGGACCTTCAGGGCCTGGGAGGAAAACTTATGTCTATTTTGAATTCTGTCTTCTCACAAGAGGAGAGGGAACTAATTAGAGGTGCAGCTATGAAGCAGTGGGACAGGAGAAACCCTCCAGCTGCAAGAGTAGTTTCAGCTGACCAGAAATACCCTTTAGTAGATCCCAATTGGGATCACAATAACTCTGTACATTGAGGAAGTATGTGGGGTCAAGAGAGTGAAGATGGTAGCTACTTTCCTTTCCCTCCCACGTGTCCTAACTGCAGCAGGGCCACCATGTGGGGCCAGAGGAAAGAAACTGCTATTTGGTGAAATTCATTATTTTAAATATGATGGCAAAAGTATGTTTAATTGTAATGGGCTGAGGTTTGAGTTGGTGCACTGAGGTTCCAAGTACTTGAGGCTAAATAGTAATTGGGCTATACTCTATTAGTATACATGATTGGATAAAGAATGATCCCTGCCCACTCTCTGTGCAAGTCCTGATGTATTAACATGCATGAATGGATTAAGAATGGTCCCTGCCCACTCTCTGTGCAAGTGCTGATGTGTTGTATAGGAAATGACGATTTTGGTGGGTGGAGGCAGAGAGGAGGACAGGAAGAGAAGCGGAGAGAATTGGGGCCTGAGTTCGAGACTCTCCGAGCTGCTGGGTGCGTGGCTGCTGGTCGAGCTAGCTTCTTGACTCAGCTGCATACATTGCTATCACCGAATCTCTTCCACCTGCAATCCGATCCTTCTACACTGACAATAAAGACTGATGGTTTTCCCCTAACCTGAATTCCTGATTCCTGAGGATTTAAAAACACACGATCATTACATTTAATATTATTGGGAATTTAAAGCTGTGTTTGGGATTTTAAGTTAAAAAATAGGTTATTAAAACAAAATGTCGGTAGCTTACCTTAGGGGAAGTTGTGGTTGTATCTCCCTACTTAGATGGTATGTTATTTTCTAGAGGTATTATAATGCCGGAGAAACTGAGCAAGACAGAGATTAGAGAACAATTTAAGAATTTATTAAATGGAGAGATACACTGGGACCAAATGGATCCATGGTTGGTCCCAGGGCTGAACAATTCTATCATCTCAAAGAATCAGCAAGATTTTTATAGGATAACAAGAACAATGACATAATGGGTGAGATACCTGGATGGGGATAACCTAATGGGGGGAGGCACTTGGATGACACAATGGAGGGAGGTACTGGAGAGGTTACTGATATTCTAATGATGTCTAAAATGGAAACACCTTTATCCTGTCAGACATTAAGAAGGAATGATTATAGCCTAAAGATAGAAGACCTTCATCTCATCAGACATTAAAAGGGAAAGGTTATAACCTGAGGCAGAGTAACTAAACAGGACAATTGCAGAAACTGGGTCAGGACATTAAAAAGGAACTGTGGCACAACAATAGGTGTGGAGAAGATGATATGGATTTAAAAGACAAAGAGGGAGGGAGGGAAGGAGAGAGAAAGACTTTGTTTTGGTAGTCAGAAGGGGAAGTGACTGGTCTAAGAGAGAGGGATGTGGGTAAAGAAATAAACAACTAGAAAAAGAAAGCAAATTAAACAAAGAAACTAATAAGCAAAACTCTAAAGAGAAAGGGGTAGAGGTGACCAGGGGTAAGAAGGAAAAAACTGTTGAGAATAATATATGTGAAAAAGAAAATGTTAAAATAACTGAAGAAACATAGTACTCAGTTACTCCAGGGGGAGTAATTCTAACTTAAGAAACAAAACAAAACAAAAACTAATGTTATCAATAAAACCCCAAATATTTATTTAATGCTATTTAGATACTAGATATTGTGTTCAGTGCTGCAGATAAGAAAGTCCCAACTCTTCAGAATTTTCAGAATAAAGGGAGAGATAATGGTTTATGATCTAATGGGAGGCAAGGGTCACATAGCCTAATGGAGGAACTTATAAAAGAAGGGAAAATTTTACAGTTTGTTAGTAGAGTCAAATAGAGAAATAGGAAAACAACTAAGAGAGAAGAAGTGATAGATTGGATAAGAAAACAAAATTTTACAATATATTGTTTAGAAGAAACACATCTAAAACAGAAAGATACACAGAAATAAACTGAGATGGAGCAAATAAATTGGTATGCTATGCATCAAGTAATTTTAAAAAAGTAGTCACTGCATTAAGAATCTGATGAAGCAAAAGTATTCAAACAATAAAAAAATAAGAAATCTCTATTAGACTTAAAAGAACCATAAACAGTAAACCAGTAGCAATAATAACTAAGTTAGATGATCCCAATGCCTTAGCATTCAATTTCTAAAGGAAACATTAAGTGACCTAAAAGAACATATAGACAGTAACAGAGAAGTAACAGGAAATTTCAATATCTCTCTGTAGTCTTGGAACTGGATTGAGGAACACTTGTGTTCAAATATGGTGTTAGACACTTCCTGTGTGATCCCGAGATAAGGGGAGAACATCATCTACTGCACTGGCTTGTTGTGAGAATCCAATTGATGTGTGTGAGAGTCATGGTTCATACTTAGAAAGAATTCAAAGAGATTCTCTTATAATCACAAAAGAATTTATTAACGCCATAGCTGACAGATTAGTCTCTAAAGGGAATGTAGCAATTAAAAATATTTTGGGGATAAATTTATATACTGAAAATTTGGGGCTTAGCTAGCAGGCTAACAGAGAGATAAGGAAGATTTTCATCCAGGTAAAAAGACAAGATGTCTTTTAGCAAAGTATTATCGATGAGACAGGATGAGGTTTTTACAGAGGACAAATAAAGAGCAACAGATAGATTTTATTGTTCCATATTCTTTAGCTAGGTGTGTAGTTTTGAGTAAATCCTCAATTCTGACATTACCTCTCCC
This sequence comes from Dasyurus viverrinus, assembly GCA_020854095.1. Lineage (NCBI taxonomy): Eukaryota > Metazoa > Chordata > Mammalia > Dasyuromorphia > Dasyuridae > Dasyurus > Dasyurus viverrinus. The sequence goes on along the minus strand of CM037003.1, from coordinate 1,409,462 downwards.
TTTCTGTCTTTTGGGAAAAAAAATTTTTGGGAACAAGGGCTGGGGACCCATCAAAGTGAGATAATATTTGTAAAAAAGGTTAGCACTCTGCATGGCACAAAGTCGGTGCCTAATAATGGTTTATTGATTAATATAGTTCAAGTTTGGAATATTACACTTTTTTTTACAACCAGTCTACATTGAAAAGTATAAAGGGCAAAACCAGAAATACTGAAATGCAAATGAAAAGGCCTTTGAGATTTACACAAAAGGGTATGAGGCTTCAGTTCATCAAATGCATATGAATGGGTGGTGTTTTTTCTGTGCCATTTAAATGGCTTTGCTAAGAAAGTAAGTTTACTGGCTGGTTGTTAACTGCCAAACATTTAGGAAGAGAAAGAAAAACCAAAGACGATCCCTTTTCTCAAGAATCTCACAGTATACTAGTAAAGGCAATAATATAAACAGTTGAAGAACAAACAAATCATAAACAGGATAAATTGGAAATAAGAGAACAAATGCCCAAGTATTGAGGAGGTACATGAAAGGCTTCTTATAGAAGGTGGGATTCTGACTTGGACCTTACAGAAGCCAGAGAAGCCAGAAGGCAGAGATGACAGGAGAGAGCATCGCAGGGAGGAAGGGCAGCTAGTGTTGGGAGATGGAGTGTCCTGTGCAAACAGCAGGCAGGAGGAGGGTGTCACTGGATCACAGACAATCTGGAGGGATAGCGTAGAAAGAAGGCCAGAGGTCAGGTTGTGATAGGCTTTGAATGCCAAAAGAATTTTATATTTGATCATGAGGTGATAGGGAGCCACTGGAACACCTTGAGGTGGAGGGAGGATGAAATAATCAACCCTGTGTGTGAGGGAGACTACTCTGGCAGCAGCTTGGCGGATGAACTGTAGTGGGCAGAGATTTGTAGCAGGATGACCAATTAGCAGCCATTGTGGTTGTCCAGGCATGAGGGAATGAGGGATGTCTGCCCTGAGTCTTCTCTAGAATAAACCACTACAGTTTCTTGAGGTGGTAAAGGGTGGATCTTTCACAAAGAGATATTTAGACTTGATGTCAGAAGCACCTACTTCACACTGATTAGGAGAATCCCAAAGTAAACTGAAGATCAACGTGTCTCCTGCCCCTCCCTTTTCAGTTATTCTGTCCTGTCTGCCCTATGAGTGGCACCTGGTTGGCAGTTTAGTGGAGCTGACTGGCCATTCTCTGCAGGAGATGTTTCCCCAAGTGGTGGCTGTGAGAGGTGGGCTGGAAGCAGTCTGGCTGCTCTAGAGCATGCTGCCCCTGCAAGGACTCTTATGTGTTTTGTGTGTATTGGGACAGTTGGGTCAGCTGTTGCTGCTGATAGTGATGAGGAAGATGGGCTCTGTCTTTCAAATGCTTTCTCCCCTCCACAATGTCTGCTGGAAGTAGCTTTGGCAGCTTGGGGATCTTGTTCTTTCCAAAGTTCCAGGGTTCAGGGCACAATTCTGTCTCCATCTGAGTCTCTGGGGAGATGCTTGACTAGGTGCTGATGATGTATTGCCTTGTCTGGCACATGCTAACTTCGACCACTCCCTCATTTGCCTTTGAAAGGTAACTACCACCACTGCCTAAAACAATGAACAGATCTCAAGCAATCAGAGCATGTCTTGAAGGACAATTACCAGGCATTATTCTTAATATGCAAAATAGTCATGGAGAGGGTTTTCATGAAAACTCCATCTTGTCAAGTTTTTCATTATATTTTTGACATTGTCTTTAGTTTTTTCCCCCCAAGAGTGGGGTGAAGCCAGGATGGCAGCAAGTTGAACGGTCTTTATCTGAGCTCTCCCTGATGTCCCTCAGATCAACACCAGATCAAGCCTCTGAACTGTATTTTGAGTGACAGAACCCATCAATACTTGGAGTGTAACAAATTTTTAGTAGAAGATATTTTGGAAAGACTTCAGGAATGTTCTGTTTCAATTGGGCAGGGGGAGAGGCAGGCCAGTGTAGGTGCGGCACAAGGAGAAAGCCTTGATTCTAGTGGGAGCTTTTCGCCAAAATACAGCAGCATTGACTACTCTGTTCTCCTTTAGAAGCCAGAGGATCAGCAGACTACCTGTTAGACCTCCAACATAACTATAGAAGGCAAATAGTAGCCAGCATAACGTAGCAATTGGTCAGGCCCACCAAGAATGGCAAGGAAACTGGTAGCACCAACCCCCGGGCAGCATGAAGCCACTGTCACCTATAGAGGAAACTTGGAACAATCTTCTCTTTGCCCTAAGAGCAGATCTCTACCTTTAAAAATGAGCAAAAAAGCAAAAAAAGATGCTCTGATTATAAGTATCTATAATTATGGAATTATGGAAACAAGAACAGACCTCAATCCCTGAGGATTCTAAAGGCAAATCATGAAGCCTCAGAGCGGGATATGAATTGGTCTCCAATTCAAAAAAGCTATCTTAGAAGAATTAAAAAAGTATCTTGAAAAGACTGTTAGAAATGAAATGGGGAAAGGAAATAAGAGCTTTGGAAAAGGAATTGTCTGCAGAAAACAACTCTTTAAAAATACAATTGATGAAATGGGGGGGAAAACATATTGAAGAAAACAACTCATTGAAAAACAGAATTGGTGAAATTGATAAAAAAATCCAATGAACAGAACAACTTATTTAAAAGTTCAATTAGCTAAATGGAAAAGGTGGTTAAAAAAAAAAACTTACTGAAGAAACTAAATCCACTAAAATTGTAATTGAACAAATGGAATTGAATAACTCAATGAGACATCAAGAATCTATCAGACAAAACCAAAAAAACTGAAAAAATAGAAGAAAATGTAGTTTTTTTCCCCCCAGAGAAAAATTGGTGGAGGCTATTGATTACTTAGTACAGCTACAATCACACGGTCAGTGTTCAAGTCAAGAATGAATGAATGGATGAAAAAGCATTTGTTAAATACTATGTGCAAAGAACTATACTAATCACTGTGCTACACACCTCCATTGCCAATCCCCACTTCCATTTTCTGAACCCCATAAATCTATATTCATGTATCCAATGTTATTATCCCCACAGAGTGTCTAATTTGGTAGAATTGTCCCTCCTTATTCAAAAGGAATGGAGAGAAATAAGAAGAACTGAGCCAGCCCATCTAATTCTGTAATTTGCCCCAAGGGTGTTCTTTCCCCTTCACTCCTTTATCACCTCACCATTTCTTGGTACAACTTAACATTATGCTGAACATTCAGCAGATTCTCCATAAAAGATTTGTGTTCTAAAGAAATTTGACTGAAAATCTAGTAATGGTGGTGATTGTTCTTTGTTCTTCCAAAGGACCAAAATGACATCATGTTATACTCAAGATAGTCTGTCCAACTATGCTGGTCAGACAAATACAAGCTCAGAATACTCTGCCACATGTCAGACACAAAGGACACAAATAGTCCCTATGAACATTTAGGATGAATTCTCTAATTTTGTGCATCTCATGCTTCTTCTGGGTTAATTCAGTTCTGCTTTGCTCATAAAGCATTCTCTGATGAGGGCTGGGTAGTCTAGTGTCTCCCATGACATACAATCAGTTCTAAAGTTCTTAAGAGATATCTTGAAAATGTTCCTGTATCCCTTTTTCTGACCACCTTGTGAGTGCTTGCCCTGTGTGAGCGCTACATAAAATAGTCTTTTTTGCAAACATACATTTTCCATTCAAATAATGTGGCCAGACCAATGGAGATCCACTCTATGCAGTAAAGTAGGAATCATTGGCAGTTTAGTTAGAGAAAGGACCTCAGTGTCTGGTACCTTATCCTTCCAGGTGATCTTCAGAATCTTCTTAAGACAATTTAAATGCAAACAATTCAGTTTCGTGGCATGACATTGGTATACAATCCAGGCTTCACAGACATCCAACAGCAAGGTCAGCACAACAGCTCTGAAGATTTTCAGTTTGGCGGTCAGTCTAATATCTCTTCTATCCCACACTTTCCTTTGGAGCTTCCCAAACACTGAATTAGCACTGGCGATGACTGGGTCAATCTCGAATCAATGTTGACAAACCTGGAAAGTATATTGCCAAGGCAAGTGAGCTTAGCCACAGCACACAAAACTTCTCCATTTTCTGTAATGATGGCTCCACATATAGATGGTGTGGTGCTGACTGATAGAATACATGTGTTTTCTTGGCATTAATTGTTAGGCCTAAATTAGCACAAGCAGCAGAGAATTGATCCATACTTTGTTGCATCTCAGCTTCAGAGACTGCATTGAGTGCACAAATCGTCTGCAAACAAAAGAAACATGCACCAACACACCTCCTCTTTACTCTTGACTTGTAGTATTTGCAAGTTGAAAAATTTACCATCAATGCAATAGTTGAGTTTAATGCTATGTTCCTCCTCATTGAAGGCATTTAATAATATGGCTGAAAACATCATGATAAAAAGTGTGGGGATAGGAATTTATTGTTTTGTAAACCCAAACACGCGAATTTCCTGGATAAGAACTTCCTATTTGACAAAAATCACCAAGAAAATCAGAAAATAGTATGGCAGAAACTAGGCATTCACCAATATCTCGCACCTTATACCAAATTAGATAGAAATGAGTTCATGATCTAAATATAAAAGGTAATACTAAAAGCAAATTAGGAGAGCAAGGGATAGCCTACTCATCAGATCTGTGGATAAGTGTGAAGATTTTCTGGAGTTAGCCTTAGTCTCAGTTGAAATAAATAATTACTCCAAAATCACAGTCAGCTGGTAAAATTGCAAACGTTTATTTCTCCTTACAAAGTAGCCCGGTTAGTTGAGGCCTATCTCTCTGCCTGGCTCCAAGAGATCTTGCAGCTTTGTCCTTGGCTTCTGCCTCTGCTTTCTTCAGCCTCCAGCCAGCACCAAGTTGGAAGATGCAATGAATCTCTCTGTACCTCCAGTCAGTTCAACCAGAAGAAGTAACCTCAAGCTTCAAAAGCTCCCTATATTTATGTGATCTCCCAAAGGTTAACTCCACCTTCTGGAGGGAGAGGGATTCTGGGTTATCTCCCAGAGTGCTCTCTGGTCCTAAGGAAGGTGTGAATTCCGATATCTCTTTCTAGACCCTGAATCTCCCAAACTGTGAACTCCATTGAGTTCTTAGAGCTCTCTAAAGGTGTGAACACAAGCATTGTTTCCATCAGTTGTACTTAGTGCCTAGTTCAAGTTCTAGCCCAAAATATCTTCTTCTAAGATCAAATCAACTCCAATGTCTTAACACTTTGTAAAGAATCCAACAGAGAAGGAAGGAATTTATGCCAAAAGAACTAGAGAACATTATGAAATGTAAAGTGAATGATTTTGATTCCATTAAATTGAAAAGATTTTCCACAAACAAAATCAATGTAGCCAACATTAGAAAGGGAAAAGAAAGCTAGGAAATAATTTTTATGGTCAGCATTTTTGATAAAGGCATCATTTCCAAAACATATAGAAAATGGAGTCGAATTTATAGGAGGACAATCCATCTCCCATTTGATAAGTGGTCAAAGGATATGGAGAGACAATTTTCAGAGCAAGAAATTAAAGCCATTTATAGTCATGTGAAAAAATGCTCTAAATTACTGTTGATTAGAGAAATGTAAATTAAGACAATTCTGAGGTACTACTTCCTACCTGTCAGGATGGCTAATATGACAGGAAAGGATATTAATTAATGTTGAAGGGGATGTGGGAAAACTGAAACACTAATGCATTGTTGATGGGAGTTGTGAAGTGATCCAGCCATTCTGGAGAGCAATCCCAAAGACATCATAGTAGAAGGGAAAAACTCCACATGTGCAAAAGTTTTTATAGTAGCTTGTGATGTTCTTTTTTTTTATATTATATGATCATTCTCTGGGAGCAGGTTTCTTGGGGAGGTTTTCTGGAGGCATCCTTAGTTTCGGTTCAAATCAATAATCACCTCAAATGCAGCCAGCTGACAAAACACAAACGTTTATTTTCTCCTTCCAAGTCTTATCTCTTTCCTTGGGCCTGGTTAGCTTTCTTAGAGGCCTATTTCCCTCCTTGGTTCTAAGAGCTCTTGCAGTTTGTCTTTTATCTCTTCCAGCTTCTGCCTTTAGCTCAACTCAGACTTGTGGCTTTTCAGTCTCCAACTGACGCTCCCCTCTCAATCTTTTCAACTGATTCTCCAATTGATAAATGCTCAAAGGATATGGACAGACAATTCTCAGATGAAGAAATTGAAACTATTTCTAGCCATATGAAAAGATGCTCCAAGTTATTATTAATCAGAGAAATGCCAATTTAGACAATTCTGAGATACCACTACACATCTGTCAGACTGGCTAGGATGACAAAGAAAGATAATGTGGAATGCTGGAGGGGATGTGGGAAAACTGGGACACCGATAACATTGTTGGTGGAATTGTGAATGCATCTGGCCATTGTGAAGAACAATTTGGAACTATGCTCAAAAAGTTATCAAACAATGCATACCCTTTGATCCAGCAGTGCTACTACTGGGCTTATACCCCAAAGAAAAGAAGGGAAAGGGACCTGTATGTGCCAGAATGCTTGTGGCAGCCCTCTTTGTAGTGGCCAGAAACGAAACTGAGTGGATGCCCATCAATTGGAGAATGGCTAAATAAGTTGTGGTATATGGATGTTGGAATCTTTACAAACTGTTAAGTCATTAGGGTTGATAGAGACAATAATTATCTAATTTGGCATGGTTCAATATGATTGATTTGATCTTAGAAGGAGATATTTTGGGCCAGAACTTGAAACAAGGTACTAAGTACAACTGATAGAAATGATGCTTGTCTTCACACCTTTAGAGAACTCATAGAAACAAGAAATATTTAAGTACTCATTGGAGTTCACATGTTTGGGAGATTTCAGGGTTTAGAAAGAGATATCTGAATTCATACCTCCCTTTATCCCTGCCTCCAGAAGGCAGAGTCAGCCTTTTACACTCAGCATAAATACAGCTCCACTGAGCACTCGAGAGAATTATGTGGGAACATTCCCAGGGGTCGGAGAGGAACACTCTGGGAGGAAGCCTACAAGCCCTCTCTACAAGGCAAGAGAGATTCATTGCATCTTCCACCTTGGTGCTGGCTGGAGGCTGAAGAAAGCAGAGGCAGAAGCCAAGGACAAAGCTGCAAGAGCTCTTAGAACCAAGCAGAGAGATAGGCCTGAGGTAACCGGGCTATATTGAAGGACACAATAAAAGATCTGGACTTTTACGAGCTGGATGCGATTTTGGAATAATTATTGATTGTAACTGAAACTAAGGCTGTGTCCAGAAAACCTCCCCAAGAAACCTGCTTTCTCCCAGAGAGAACGATCATCTTATTATATTTAAAGAAGAAAAAACACCCACATATGAATATTATGGAATATTATTGTTCTGTAAGAAATGACCAACAAGATGATTTCAGAAAGGCCTGGAGAGACTTACATGAACTGACACTAAGTGAAATGAGCAGGACCAGGAGATCATTATATACTTCAACAACAATACTATATGATGACCAGTTCTGATGGACTTGGCCCTCTTCAACAATGAGATGAACCAAATCAGTTCCAATAGTGTAGTAATGAATTGAACCAGCTACACCCAGTGAAAGAACTCTTGGAAATGAGTATGAATCACTACATAGAATTCTCAATCCCTCTTTTTTTGTCCACCTGCATTTTTGATTTTCTTCACAGGTTAATTGTACCCTATTTCAAAGTTCAATTCTTTCTATACAGCAAAAGAACTGTATGGACATGTATATATATATTGTATCAAACATATACTTTAACATATATAACATATATTGGTCAACCTGCCATCTGGGGGAGGGGGTGGGGAGAAGCAGGGGAAAAATTGTAACAGAGAGTTTTGCAATTGTAAATGCTGAAATATTACCATGCAAATATCTTGTAAATAAAAAGCTATAATAATAACAATACAGAAGTTTAGCTGGTCTGTGCTGAATTATGTGCAATAATTCAGTTTTCCCATTATCACCAAATATTATTGATTCTTCCTTAACTTCCCTAGAGTGAAGTTGAAGAAAATTACAACAAGTGTGGTACCTCTCTTATTAGTCATGTTTTTTCCTCTAGTTGTGCCAGTATTTTTGTTGGGGATTGAGGGGTTGGAGAGAAGGGAAAGGGAAAGCCTCAGAGCACAGGGTTTTGCAAGGGTGAATGGTGAAAGCTATCTTTGCATATATTTTGAAAATAAAAAAATATTATTAAAATAATTGTGGTCAATATAAAATAGTTGGGGCAGTAGCCTCACTTACTATCTGACTTGTATCTTGAAGTATCCAAAAAAAGTTAGGGTTATGTTGGGGTCCTCAGCTAGTGCAGACCTGCTGACACCAGCGGGTGTCTGAACACTTACCCAATTATCGCCGGCTCTACAACCTTCAGACATCTCTGGATATGACAGAGCAGTCTGACACCACTTATGCAGTTAGAGAATCTTTATTGCTTGGTTATATCATCTTGTCCCTTCTTCGTCTTCCCTGCTTCCCTGCTTCCTCTCTCTCTCTCTGCTGTCCTGTACTTATACCCCTCTCACCTGGAAACTTGCCAAGTGTCTCAGCAACAAGTATGTGTTTAGCTTGTGTACCCAGGAGCCCAACTCCTGAGATGGTGGGGGGCGTGCGATCTCGATTTGATGCATACTCTATGCTTGTACTGGCGTTTCTACAGGGTGTGCCCTGGACCTTTAGCCAGTGAGGCAGAACTCACACCAGAGGCCTCAACATGAGCTGACTGAGATCCAACCATCCAAAGACCAAAAGGGTCAACTTGCACAAGACTTATCTTTGCACAGACTTGTTTCTTATGCAAATGGGGCATTGTTTGCAAGCTACACAATGAAGGGTCTCAAGATTGATGCAGAGTCTTGTTATTCTGTTCCCTAGCATTCCTGTTGTTCGTTTTCCTAGCAGGGTTAAGTATTTGTAGAAGCCTTGGGCATGTAGACAGTCATTCAACTGCATGTCTTATTTAACACTAATTAAGTCTTAATCAAACTTGTGATAATTTGTTCAAAGTTAAGAACTATTATTAAAATGATCAGCCATTTTCCTTGTATTTATTCTTCTAAGATTTATTCTCATCGATGGACAAGAGATGCATGGAAGACCGAAAAAACTCAATATCTCCACTGATACTGAACCTAATCCTGTATCAGATGACCTTTAATAGGAATAACAATGTAACTGGAAATTTTAATAGAGCTGATTTAGTCTGAATTCACATTGACACTAGAGGATTTTATAACTCCCTCCACTTCATACATGGTACATTTGTAGGCATTAGGAAAGGTGCCATTGACAGAGTGAAGATGTGATAGAGAGTGGTCAGTCTATTAGAGGACATGGAATGGTAGGTAGAGAGAAGACAGAAGGTTAGCCTTGGTAGGAGTCTCTTCATGTGAGGCAGGGGTGAAGGGGGGAATAATAGCAGAAGGAGACTGTGGAGCTCATGGAAAATGGCTTCCGTTTTTTTTTTTTTCCTGTAAAATATGAAGCAAGGATTTGTGTGGGGGGGGTAAGCCATGGGAAATTTGAGGGGAGCTTCTTTGGAAGAGCTGTTGTGGAGAGGAGGAAGACGAGTTGATAAGGAAGATGTCAGAGGATCACCTGACAGCAGTGAGGGCTTAGTTGAGGTTGGGTGACTTAAATTTGTAGTAGACCCAGTCAAAACAATTTCATGATTTTGTCCACCTTCTTTCAGCAATGCTGGATGATGGGAATGATCAGGGTTGATCAGGGTTAGGGATTCAAGGAAAGAGGACAGAGTTGAAGTGGCTCACCAAAGAGTCAAGAGGGGCAGGGAAAATGGTCTGGGAGAGAACTGAGGAATTAAAGGCCATGCTGTGAAATGAGAGTAAGCTTTTGTAAGGGAAGGCAAAGGGAGAGGTGAAAGATAAGGAGATTTCAGAATTCTTGAATGTGGGGGTGTGCATTTGTGGCTGATGCAAGATTAAGAGTGTGATCATCTTTCTATATGGCTGAGATGGGGTGGAGGAGGTTGATCTTTGGAAGAGAGTAGGAAGGAAATGAGTGGTTGGGATGTTTCAGAGAAATGTGTGAGTGTGTGTGTATACACTTACACATATACATTCATACAGAGATACATAAATATACATATGCACATATATACATGCATATACCCATATAAATATAGACAGACACACACATATATATATGTACATACACACATACATATATACATGCACATACACACGTGTATGGCTGATGTAGACAATAGCCCCTAGGATTTTGATTAGGAAGTAGAGAGAAATTTCATTAGCCTTAAAGGAGGAAAGGTTACTTCATGACGGAAGCAGGGGGAGAGCCCGGACGTCCCAATAAAAGATTTCACAGATCTTCCCCAGTAGACAAAAGCAGAGCATACCCTTTTGTACATGAAAGAGAACCTTGAAAGACGGCGGTGCAAGCCCAGCTTTCAGATCAAACCGGGAGCTCACCTCCACTCAAGGCATTTCACTCTAGGTGACATTCTCTCCAACTAGCAGTATTTCTTAGAGGATACTTTCCAAAATCACAATGGAAGAAATCGAGCGCAATACTCTCATAATAGTGAGGATTTTAAACACGGAGCCTGAACAAGACTTGTTGCCAGGCAAAGGCCCTTCATCTATGTGAATGAGAGAGAAACAAAAACGTTTCATCCGTCCCTTCTTCCCCAGGCGTACTTGGAGACTAGTCTGGGGGAATTAAAATCCGGTCCATTCCCAGTCACACAACAGGCCCTTATTCTTGATGTCTCTGAGCCTTGTGCCTGGGCTATTAGGTGGGGGAGGTGCGTGGCTCCTTACAAAGCAGGATTATCGAAAGGAGAAGGCAGGAGATGATGGTATTAGAACAAAAAGAGGGTTCCTAAGGGGTCAACTGTGACTGTGTGTGTGGTGTGACTGTGTGTATGTATGTGTGTATATGTGTCTGTGACTGTGTGTGTCTGTCTGTATGTATGTCTGTGTTTCTGTGTGTGTGTGGTCTGACTGTGTGTGTGTTTCTGTATGTGTGTGTGTGGTGTGTGCCTATGACTGTGTGTATATGTATGTGTGTGACTGTGTGTCTGTGTGTGTGTGGTGCGACTGTGTGTGTGTGTCTGTGACTGTGTGTCTGTGTGCCTGTGACTTTGTGTGTGGGTGTGTGTCTCTGTGTGGTGTGACTGTGTGTGACAATGTGTCTGTTTATTTCTGTGTCTGTGACTGTGTGTGCATGTACGTGTGTGTCTGTGTGTGTGGTGTGACTGTGTGTCTCTGTGTGACTGTGTGTGCATGTATGTGGGTGTCTGCGTGTGTGTGTGGTGTGACTGTGTGTGGTATGTCTGTATGTGTGTGATTGTGTATGTGTGACTGTTTGTGATTGTGTGTGTGTCTGTGTGTGATTGTGTGGGGCGTGTCTGTGTGTGTGCACGGGTGCCTTTCCTTGCCTGCTTACAGCACAGAATGATGGTAAAGCTCTTGTTTCCTTCAGTTTCCCCAGTGTCACTTCCGTCGACGTGGGGGGTCTCACTTTAACCGGGACTCGAGGCTGAATCCATCCCTCTGGCATGTCCGGCCCAGGGGACTTTGGCTGTCTGTGGGTCTGGACCTTTCTTTGCCCCGGTGACAAGAAGGCACTGTGGGGACTGGCCTCTGGGGTCCCTCCCGGCATCAGACCTGAGACCCAATGATCCCCACGAGGCCCCATGGGGGCAGGGCAGCCTGAAGGGCCGTCTCGCCAGAGGTCACCCTCTGGTTTCAAAGTCTTCCACGTGCCCCCCTCCCTCCCTCCCTCCCTCCCTCCCTTCGGTGACAGCCTAGGGTGGCAGGACAGATGCCAGTGGAGGAGGCGGGAGTAGGAGGCGGGCACCCTCCTGTATTTCTAATTGCATTAAGGGTTCTAAGGCTTGCCAGAGAAGCTGAGAGGTAAAGGGTTTGGAGGAGCTTTGGTCCCTTCTTCAGGAGCTCACAGGCCTCCTGTGGAGATGGGACAGGCAGAAAGAAGGGCCACAGTCCCACAGGATAAGCCTAGGAGACGGGCACAAAATCCTCCATGAGATCCCAGGAGGTGAAGGCTCTTTGGCCCGTCAGGGAGAGACTTCTGGACTAGGGGGAATTCCACTTGGGCTTGAAAAGATGCCTAGAAATGTGGCCATTTGTGGTTCCAGAAATGTGGTTCCAGGGTCCGGAGGGGGGCCGTCAGTCGTGAAGGGGGAAGGGAGGCCCAGAGAGCTTCCTGCCCAGAGGGACTGTTTCTGCCTGGGACATGGAGTGGGCTCTGTGCCTGTGAGATCAGGAAGAGAAGGACCCCGTTCCTCGGGGAGCCGAGGACGGGCACAAAGCTTGGACCTTCACTCGGTGGGCAGCGGGGTGCCATTGTGCAGCTCGGAGCAGAGCGGTGCCGTGACCCGAGGAGTGCCCGAGTGACCCTACTTCTGGAAACGATGGGAAGGAGAGACTGGAGGAGAGTGTGAATAAGGGCAGAAGGTTCTGTCATCGGCACTTGGCGCAGTAGTTCAGCCCTCGTTGTGTGATGTGAGGGAACATACTGGAGGACTGGCCTTGGGGAACTGGCGATGGGATGGGAGAGAGCCTGAAGCAGAAGGACTTGGCCACTGGGGTGCAGGAGGCACGTGGCACATATCTGGTGAAAACTGCAAGAGGGAAAGGCCGTTGGCTCTGTCCTGTGGGAGGGCGGTGATGACTCGGGAGAGAACAGTTTGAGGGGGGCCAGAAATGGGAGCCAGCCTGCAAAGAGATGAGGATCCTGGCTGTTGCCAAAGTAGTCCTTGGGGCATAGACAAGTTTGTTGTGAATTTGGTAGGTTCAGGGCAGAAGGAAAAGGTTTTTAATTTTTTTTTTTTTATAAGACAGGGGCCACTTGAGACTGTAGGCAGCAGGAGGAAAGGTCTAGGGAGGGAAAGACTGAAGATGATCATAACCCCAGCACTGGCCTTTATGGAGCTCCAGGGGCTGGTCAAGGTGTCTTTTTCATCCCTGCTCTCATGTTGATGCAATTTTTGCTGTCTTGGTCTCTAAACTGTGGGTCTCAGGGACTGCACGAAGCAGTTACAGTGATTCTTAAAACACTGAATCCCAGTGAGGACCCACCACCTGGAAGTTCTTGGGCAGGGGCCTGCTCCTGATGCAGGGAAGGTAGAGGTTTTATCCCCAAATCCTAAATGCCAAGGGAGGGGAAGGGGGATTACAAGACACTACCCCTCCCCCATGAGAAGACCACTCCCCCTTCCCCGGAGCGTCTCCAGATCTCCTCTACCAATGAGAATGCGGGGACTTCATCCTGAATGCTCTGTCACCCCCCCCATCCCCACAATTGTATGTTGGCCATATGGAAAGCGGGGGTCATTGCCTCCTGGGCCGTGAGGGCCTGAGACCTGCTTTGTTTCTGCTGCCGCAGTCCTGGCCAAAGAGAATGTTGGCTGGATGGTGCTCCTTGGCTTGTGTCCCGGGGTGCCTTGGGCAGACCATGGACACCCCTCTTTTTGTGTGCCTTTTCTGCTTTGTAAGGAGGGAGCCCACACACAGAGGGGCCTGGAAGGCCTAGTTTGGCCGGGGTGTGGAGGACATGAGCAGGGATCACAGGAGAGGGGCCTGGGAAGAGGGTAGCAGAAGTCCGAGGGTGGGGAGGCCGGAGAGGCGCACGCCTTTTCCCGGCTGTTCCAAACATTATCTTGCCCCCCCCCCAGCCCACAGTCAACGCCCTGGCCTCCACCATCCCCTCTCCCTTGTAGGCCCAGCCCTCCTCCCTTTCATCAAGGGAACTGAGGCCGCCAGCTGGATTCCTCCGAGCTTCTTGGGGTGCCCACAACCATCTTCGGCCTCTGCTACCCGTGTTGGGACTCCCCACGAAAGCGAATCCTTCCCCCAGTGCCAGGTGGACCGTCGCACCTCTTGTGGCTTCGAGAGTCACCCCCTGTCCCTCCTTTCCCAGGGCAGAGGCAGGAAGGACCAGCCTCAGTCCCAGCCCCAGGGGTCCTAGTTTGGGGAGGGGTCTCTGAGAACCAGTCTTCTGTAAAATGAGTCAGCGACGCCAGTGGTTCCTGCTGACAGGGGCAGCTGGGAGGCTTCATGGCTACCAGGGATGCCAGCCTTGGGCCCAGGAAGGGGGGTCCTCCTTGTCATTCTGTCCCTCTCCATGTAAAGTCTCCTCTCAGTAATCTGGTTGCTAGGAGATGCTGTCAAGCCCCGCCCCCTTCCTGCACCCTGGGGTGGGTGGGAGGCCGTGGTTGTGGTGCTGATTGGTGGATGAATGAGTCAGTGCTGGGCAGACTGCTGCAGGGCGCATGCTCTCCACGGTGGGGACAGAGAGGGCACAGGAGAAAGGGGATCTCTGGGGGAGAAGGTGCCCCTCCGTGATCCTTTGAATCTGGTGAGTGAGAAGTTTGGGGTCTCTGAGCTGAGGGTCTGTAATCTGGCTCCCTGCTTATAATCCCCCCTTTCTTACTTCATCTCCCTCTCCTATACCCTCTCTGCTCTGCTCTGTAATCTGGTTGCTTAGGAGATGCTGTCAATCTCCCCCCCCCCCCCCACCCAGGGCAGGCGCATGCTCTCCAGGGTGGGAGCAGAGAAGGGACGGGAGAAAGGGGATGGATGGATGGATGGGACTGGTGCTCCTCTGTCCCAGATGATGGGCACCTGGTGAGTCACAAGTCTAGGGGCCAGAGTCTGGGTTCGGGGATCTACCTCCCCTCCCCTTCCTCCTTCTCCTCTCCTCTTCCTTCTGCCCTTTGCTTCTCTACGTCCTCTGCCCTTCCCTTCTCTTCTCTCTTCCTCTCCATTTCCTCCCTCCCCTCCTCCACCTTTCTCACTCCTTGTTCACTTCTCTTCCCCTCAGTCCCCTTTTCCCTCTCCCTCTCCCCCATTTTTCTTCCTCCTTTATCACCCCTCACTCCTTTTCCTCACCTCTCTGTCTCCCTATTCTTCTCCATGCCCCTCGCCCATCTTTTCCTTCTTCCCTCTTGTTCCCTTCCCCCTCCCTCCTTCTCTCCTGTTCTTCCTCTTCCTGGCCTCCCCTTCTCCTTCCTTTTCTCTTTTTCCCCTCCCCCATCCTTTCTTTCATTTTCTCCTTCTTCCTCCTCTTTCTCCTTTCTTCTCCTTCCTTCCTTCCTTCCTTCCTTCCTTCCTTCCTTCCTTCCTTCCTTCCTTCCTTCCTTCCTTCCTTCTTTTCTGTTCCTTCTCCCATCCCCCTTCATCCTCCCCACTTACTTTTCTCTCTGCTTTCTTTTACCTCTGCCCCCCTTTCAAAGCTCCCGTATCTTCCTCTTTCTTGTAACTCTTGTATTGGCTGTAAGTGTTGATTTTGATTATGATTAACTATTTAGAGCCTTTTCTTCATGTTAAGCCTCCATGCACCATTAGTATCAATTCAGGCTCATCATAATGAATGACTTGGGTGAGTGGCTGAAGTCTGACAGTATTTTGTTTAACATTTGGAATCCGTTTTTGTGGAAGATATGGACATGCAGTTCTTCTGCACGTGCTCCTGCCATGGATTAGGTGTTAGGAGCTGATCATGGAAGAATTCTTGGGGAGTGCTTGCTTTCTCCACCTTTGAGAATACTTTGTGCAGAGCAGGTACCAATAGCTCTTTGCAATAGTGGATGGAATTCTCCTGTTAAGCCCCAGGACCCTCAGGGTTTTGACTCTTCCTTTAGGGTCAGTTCTATTTCTCTTTCTGAGCTGGGGTTTTTGACCTTAGTTGGGTCTGTGTGGGTTTGGTATTTAACATTTTTGAAAGCGTTCCCCTTTGTCTTCTGTATTCTAGTGGTGGCTGTTTTTTAGTGTACACTTGGAACTGACTATTCTTTTTGTTCCTTTTGGCGATTTTTTCTTGCTCCGCGGCTACTTTGTTGCTCTGATTTCCTTTCTTTTTAATCCTATCAGTCAGCTAGTAAGTTTTCATTAAGCACCTACAGGCCCTGTGCTAAGTGCTGAGGAGGTGGAAAGAATAAAAGGAGATGGTACCTGGCCTCAGAGTTGACAAGGTCTTGGGAGAAAATAACAAAGGAAGCTGAAAAGCTGAGGCTGAGCTCAGGGGAGCTGGGGAAGGAGGGACCCAGGCCGGTCGAGGAGTGCAAGCTGGTGGAAGGGAAGAGAAGATTGGTCTGGGAGCCATCTTGAAATGGGATATTTCCTTCCATTTCGGAGTTTCCCAGTGCAGCCCTGCACTGGTAGGGGTAGAAGGCACGGTGGCAGCGGGAGTACCAAAGCCAATGTCTCCCTGGATTGTGAGCGTCCTGATGGGGGATTTCCTGGGGCCTGCTGGTGTCCAGGGTGGTGGGAAACTGTCACTGTCTGCAAAGAAAGAGCTTTTACTGACTGTTTCCATAGGAATTTTTTGTTTGTTTCCAATTACTTTTCCTCTGATTTCTAATGGCTCCTATTTTGTGCTTATTTTAAGATTATGTGTTTACTTTTTCATTTTCTCAATTTATATTCTGTTCATTACTTTTTGTGTTTTTTGTTTTTGTTTTTGTTTTGTGTTTTTATATCTGTAGGGTTATGATGTTCCCCTTGGGTAAATAGAGAGGGACAATGAAATGTGCTGTCATTGTATTTCTGTGATTTCTTGCAGTTTTTTTTTTCTTTGTAAATTTGGATGTTAAGATTTGGAGCATATAAGTTTATTATTGATATTTGTTTATTTCTATGGTTCTTTTCAGCATGATGTAATTGCCCTGATTATCTTTTTTTTACCCTTTTTTTTTCTTTGATAGTGTGGTTGCTGCATTACTTTTTTTGATTCACTTAATACATAGCAAATTTTTCCCCAGGTCCTCATTTTTATTCTGTGCAGATAGATTCTGTCTGCTACATCACCAGTTTCTTGTACATCTTTTCTACATGCTCCAGAGAGCCGTCCCACATGACAAATAGCATTGTTTTTGGAGAGGAAAAAGGGGATGAAGGGGAGAAGGAAGGCTCAAGAGACACTGAAAAAGTCTGAAAAAATGTGCACTGTGTATACTTGTAGATCTTCACTCACAGGAAGAGGTAGGTTGGGTGCTTTTTCTCATCTCTTGCTTTTTTGGGTCCTGTTTGATCTTAGACTTTTGTTACATTTACTTTTGGTTTTAGGTGTGTAATCGTTCTTTCCATTTGAATTGTTGTACTGTGCGGATGGTTTCTTATCCCTGTTACCTTTCCAAGCTCCTTTAGATTTATCCTACACATTTCTTACAGCTCCAGAATCTCCCATTACATCCATGTACTATAAGTTAGCCATTCCCCAACTGATGGACATCTATTGCTTCCAATTATTAGCTATCAGAAAAACTTGTGTTGTGAATATTTGGGAATGCATGTTTATTTTGTTTTATTTTCTCATTGATGGATGTTTTGTGATATGATCCCAGCAATGGAGTCCCTAAGTGCAAAGTGGGTAAATATTTTAGTCACTTAATTAGCATGATTCCAAATAGCTTTGCAAACCACCAACAGTATATTAGTGAGACTCTTTTCCCATAATCCCTCCAACATGAAGCATTTTTTGCTTTTTCAATTTATAGGGTGAAACGTCAAGTGTGTTTTGATTTTAATTTCTCTTAATGATTTGGAACATTTTTTCATGTTGTTGTGAATACTTTTAAGTCCTTTTGAGCATTGTTAGTTTCCGTCTTTTGGCCATTTATACCTATGCGTGAATGTCTGTTAATCTTATTTATTTATTAATTGCATATATAACTTGGCTACCAATTTGTTATTAGAGAAATTGGATAGAAAGTTCCCCCCCCCATTTGACTACTTCCCTTCTTATCATAGATTAATGTTGTTTGTGCAGAAGCTTTTCAGTTTCAAATAATCAACATTATCTAATCTTTTGTAATCACTTCTACTCATTGTTGTAAGAAGTATATGATCTATTTCGGTTTTAATTTTGTTATATTATGACCTTTATTTTTCATGTTTTAATATTTTCATTTTCCTCAGTTACATATAAAACAATTTTTTTACATTTAATTTTAAAACTTTGAATTCCAGAGTCTCTCCCTTCCCACCCCAATTGATAAAGCCTATGTAAAGTTACACAAAACATTGCCATAAAAATCATGTTGCAAAAGAAAACATAGATCTTGGTCATCCCCAAAAAACCGTCAAGAAAAATAAAATTTAAAAAATATGCTTTATTCAGATACAATCACCTCTTTCTCTGAGTATGGATAACATTTTTCATCATAAGTTCTTCAGCGTAGTTTTGGATCATTGTATTGTTGAGAATAGCCGAGTCATTCACAGCTGATCATCCCCCACCTTTGCTATTATTATGTCCACAGTTATATTTCACTTCGCTTAATCTCATGGAGGACATTCCCGTTCATTATTTCACATAGAACAATAACATTCCACAATAATCACATACCACAATTTATTCAGCCATTCCCCAGTTGATGGGCCTCTCCTCAATTTCCAATTCTTTACCCCAAGAAAAGAGCTGCTATAAACATTTTTGCACATGTAGGGCATTTTCCTTTTCTTTTAATCTCTTTTTGGATTAATGTTTAGTAGTGGTATTGTTAGATCAAAGAACATACATGATTTCATAGCCTTTGGGGCATAGTTCATATCTTTTGGTCATTTATCAATTGGGGAATGGCTCTTTTTAAATATAATTTTGACTCATTTCCCTATACATTTGAGAAATGAGACCTTTATCAGAAAAAACTTGGCTTCAAAATTCTTTTCACAACGATTGCTAATTGTATTTCTCCCCTGTTTATTCTATTCTCTCTTGCCTTTCACCTTGAATATCCTCAGAAGTATTTTTCTTCTGACCAGTCCCTCCCCCCCTATTCTATTACCTTCTCCCCTTCTCATATCCTCTTCTCCTACTTTCTTTCAGGAAAAGAGATTTGTGGACCCATATTGAGTGTGTATGTTATTTCCTCTTTGAGCCAATTCTGATGAGCATAAGGTTTACTCACTTCCCCCTTCCCCTCTTTCCCTTTACTAAACAAGATTTTTCTTTCCCCTTTCATGGCAGATAATTTACACTATTCCACCTCTCCCTTGCCCTTTCTCCCAGTACATTCCTCTCTCACACCTTAATTTAATTTAATTATTTTAGGTATCCTCCCTTCATATTCAACTCACACCTGTGCCCTATGTCCTAACTGCCATAATAATGAGAAAATTGTTAAGAGTTACTAATATCATCCTCCCATGTGGGAATGTAAACAAATAACCCTTATTAAGTCCCTTATGATTTCCCTTTCATGCTTCTTCTGAGTCCTGTATTTGAAAATCACAGTGTCTGTTCAAATCTGGTCTTTTCATCAAGAATGTTTCATTGATGTCCACTTTTTCCAGTGAAGGATTAGAGTCAGTTTTGCTGGGTAGGTGATTTTTAGTTGTAATCTTGGCTTCATTGCTCTGTGGAATATCATATTTCAGGCTCTCTTATTCTTTAACATGGAACCTGCTAAATCTTGTGTTAGCCTGACTATACTTGAATAGTCAAGCTATTCACTATACTTGAATTTTTTTTCTTTGTGGATGCTTGCAATGTTTTCTTCTTGACCTGGGAGTTCTGAAATTTGGCTATAATATTCCTGGGAGTTTTCATCTTGGGATCTCTTTCAGGAGATCATCAGTGGATTCTTTCAATTTCTACTTTATTCTTGAGTTCTAGAATATTGTTGTGGCCAACACAAATTGTCTGAGGGCATTTGAAAATAAGGAGATGGGGTTGCTGATAATTCAGCAGAGCTGTTTATTGAGAGAAATCATGTTGCTTATATATCTTAAACCCATATGTTACCATGAAAGGTATTGTTCTGTGACCAACCATGGTTTCTGTTTTCTAGGTTCTAACTGTTGTTAGTTTCTAAGGACTCAATCTTATGTATAGTTCACAATGCCCAAGAAATTGTGCCAAGACCTTATGTTTTCTCATGATTTCAAGCACCCTTGATTAATGTTAGGAAGAGAGGAATATCCCAGTTAATGAAGATTCTAGCTTTCTGGGATTTCTCTATAGAATATCAGGACAGTTTTCCTTGATAATGTCTTGAAAGATAATGTCCAGAATTATTTTTTTGGTTCATGCCTTTCAGATAGACCAATAATTTTAAAATTATCTCTCTTGAATCTATTTTCCAAGTCAGTTGTTTTTCCAATGAGACATTTTATGTTGGTTTCTATTTTTCATTGCTTTTATCACATCTTGATTTTATTTTATTGCATCTTGATTTCTTATAAAGTCATTAGCATCCATTTGCTCAATTCTAATTTTTAAGGTTAGCTTTTGCACTTCCTTTCCCATTTGGCCAGTTTTGCTTTTTAAGACATTCTTCTCCTCAATAGATTTTTATATTTCCTTTTGCCTCACTCCAAATTTTCTATCCAATTTTCCCTCTACCTCTCTTACTTAATTTTTGAAATCCATTTTGAGCTCTTCCATGGCCTTAGATTAATTCATAATTTTCTTGGAGGCTTTGGATGGAGGGGATTTGACTTTGTTATCTTCTTGTGGGTGTGTGTTTTGATGCTCCTTGTCACATACTGCCTTTTGATGCTCAGAATCTTTTTCTGTTGTCTGCTCCTTTGCTCAGCCTATTACTGGACTTTTAACTCTTGGTTAAGGAAGGGCTCTGTTTTCAGTGTACTGGTGCACTGTCCCAAGCTTCAGGGATTTGCGCCCCTGTTTTCAGAGATCTTCCCAGGGACCTGGACTGTGAGCCAACACTACTACCCAGATCTGAGTATGGGCAAAGCAACAGAGTCCTTCCATGATGTCGGTAAAGAGACCTCTGCCATCTCCTTCTGACCAGCTGTTCCATCCCTGTCTCTACATGGAGGCTGAGACCCCCAGTCTCATTGTGGTCTCTGTCACTGCTGAGGTGCTGCTGTGTCATTGTGGTTTCAGGGGCTCCCCAAGTTTGATCTTGCTTCTCTGGGATCCCCCTCACTCCCCAGTGTGCCAAAACTTAGCTGCCCCATTGGAGTATGTGGGTTGGAGGACTAGAGATCTCTGCCCCTGAAACAGATTTGGAGGCCCCCCCTGCCTGCTCCCGACTTCCTGGGCTATGCCGCCACTGACTCCAGACGCCCCTCAGGCCACAGGTACGTTCTAGACTTCCAAGCAGCCTTTGGCTGAAAAAATTGGGTTCTGATGCTTTAAAAATTTTCTTAGAGCCAATATTTAAGGCTATTTGGAGGGGTTTGGGGAAGAGCTTGGGAGAGTCCCTGCTTTTGTTCTGCCATCTTGGCTCTGCCTCTATGGTATGATCTTTTATATAAGGTTAGGTATCCATTTAGAATGTGATGTGGATTGTATTCTAAGGTGATGCTCTAAGTGTAATTTCCCAGCAATTTTAATCAAATGGGGAATTTTCCTCCAAGCAACTTTTGTTTTCTACTTTATCCAACATTGGATTGAGTTCTCGTTTCTGATTTCCCCTTTGTCTATCTGTTCCAATGCCCTATCTTTGAAAAAAATACCAGAATATTTTGATGACTGCTGTTTTATAATATAGTTGGAGGTTTGAAAATAGTATTTCCTCTTCTTTCTAATTTCTTTCAATCATTTGTGATGGCATTCTAAATATTGTGATTTTTTTAAAAAAATCCAGTTTGATAAAGTGTCCCTTGGAAATTTAATGATGTTACATTAAAAGTATAACCAAATTTTAACAATATTGTCACATTTTGATGGCATAGTTCTATCTCTGTTTTGTTATATATATTTTATTTATTATATTATATTCATTCCTCTAATTATTTTTAGCATTTTTTGTTAATGCTAGCATTTCCAGAAGTATATAAAATACTTGGGAGAGTAGACACCCCTACTTCACTGCTCTATTTGTTGGAAATGGTTCTAGTGTATTCCCATTTCATAGGATGGTTGGGGTTTTTTCTGCAGATACTTTTTATGATAGCAAATGGTCTCTCTATGCCAATACTTTGTAGGGGTTTAGCATAAAATACTGTACTTTGTCAGAGGCTTTTTCACAGTCATGGAGATGATCATGTGGTTTGGGTTATTTTGTCTTTTATTATGATTCATTATATTTTTTTGTTTTCCTAATGTTGACCCAACCTTGCATTTCTGCTACAAATATACAATTTTGTCATAATGAGTGATTTCAAAGATAAATTGCTACAGTCTCTTTGATAGAATTTTGTTAGAAGTTTTTGAATCAGTGATGGTTAGTTTTCTTTCTGTGTTTGATCTTTCCTTGGTTTAGGTATTCGGATTATCTTTGTCTTATGAAAGGATTCTGGTAAGGTGCTTCCTTTCTCCACTTTTGAGAATCATTTGTCAAGTATGTGTATAGACTTTAAATTTTGATGGGATTCTCCTGTGAATCAGGTTCAGGAGTTCTGCTTGTTGCCCCATTTGTTATGTGATAGTCCTCTGGCTCAAGGGAGTCCCTCCAGGGAAGACTCGCAGTTCTCCTATTGACCCTTGTTTGCTACAGCTGGACTCACAGTGCCCTACTCCCCCGGCTTAGGTGCAGCTGTCAGTAGGTGAGTCCTTGTCTGGGGACCCCTTTAATGTGTAAGGAGAGGTCCATAGGCCAGAGAGGTCAGGGGAAGCAACTCCTTAATGAGTTATTCTGAGAATGACATGTAAAAGCAGAGCCCTGAGTTCAGTCAAGCTAACTGTGAGCAGTGGGGGAGAGGGGGAAGGAGAGAGAGGGACACACCTTGGTCACGCACTCGGACGGACGTCGACTGCAGCTTACGTGCGGGCAGCCTGCATGGGGAAGCACAGAGATGGGGGTTAATTCAGCAGAAAGTGAGTACTTCAGCATGAAGGGGTGCCCCTGCCGGAGGGCAGGGGTCCTTCAGCAGGAAGGAATGCTTCTGTTGAAGGGGAAGTTCCCTCCTCTCCTGAAAGTATGATTCTTATACTGTGGTTCTGGATGGCTTCCCTGTTGCGGCCTGAATTGTGTATTGGGGGGCAAGGCAAAGTATGATTCTGGGAGATTCCTTATCAGGAAGAAATATTACCTGGGGCAGTACCATGTCAGGGAGAAGAATGATCTGGCTTAGCTCACAGCAACCCAGAGCAGCAACAGCCTTTGGAAAATGTTATTGTCAGTAACTATAGTCTTATAACAATGGTTTCCATGCACAGATTAGGTAAGCTACAACTTCCCTAAGGGAGAGACTACAGGACCACTAGGTCTAATTTTATAAGCACCCCTGCATGACCCACACGGGGACAGAATCTATTAGGGGCAGTCCCCTTTGGTAACCAGCACTTACAGAGGCATCAGTGCACAGGAAAGGAGAGGGGAGGGTCTAACCCTAATTTACTCCAACTTAATGGCCTGTCCACTGACCTGGAAGGTCATATAGCACAAGGTGTGCACACATAAGATAAAGAGAAAGTGTGATGACCGCTTTTTTTAAAATCAGCTGGAGTCAGGAATTCAAGTTAAGGGAAAATCTTCAATCTTTATTTTTTGTGGAGGTGAAGGGGGATCACAATAGCAATGTGAGCAGCAGTGACAGGAACCAGCTAGCAGTCTCTTTCCCCTCTCTCTCCACCCCTCTGCCTCCACCCACCAAACTGTTATTTCTTATAGAACACATCAGAACTTGCACAAAGAGTGGGCAGGGGCCATTCTTTCTCCAAACATATATATTAATAGAGTATGGTCCAATTATTATTTAGCCTCATGTGCTTGGGACCTCAATGTAGCAACTCGAGCTTCAGCCCATTACAAGAAAGCAGTTTTCCCATTCTTGGGGAGGGCCTAAGAGGAGAGTTCTTCAGTTGGCGTGGGGAGATGGAACAGCTGCATGGAGTGGGAAGATCACCATTCTCACCAGCCCTGTCTTCTTCCTTCTGTTGGTTCATGAGACTTGTGGGAGGGATCTATCCACATGCAGCCAGAGAGGCTAAGGAAGGTGCAGAGTCCCTTGGTCTAACAGCAGAAGGTCTGGGGCCAATCAGTGGTCCACAGTCATTCCCCCAAGGGTTCTTTGACTTTTGGCTAGCCTATCAAATTCTGAGGCGATGTCTGTGATCTTCTCCTTCACCCACTGGTTCAGTGCTTCCAGTGAGGCAATTGGGGTGAGGTGACTGGCCCAGGGTCACACAGCCAGGAAGTGTTAAGTGTCTGAGACCAGATTTGAACTCAGGTCCTCCTGACTTCAGGGCTGGTGCTCTATCTACTGCACCAGGTAGCTGCCCTCAGTGTGTCTCTTAAGAGTCTACACATGTCCACTTCAGCCACTCCCCAAACGACTGCCCCAGGAGGCCTCCACTTTGAATCAGGATGACCCCCACTTCCGTCTTATGCCTAGACAGGGACCCAGGGGAAAGACAAAGGGCAGGGGTCCAGGGGAAAGGCAAAGGACAAGTTGCAAGGTGTCCGTGAAATCATAAAAGGTGAGTCAGTGCCCAGAGTGTTGAGGATGCAGAGGAGATTGCCTAAGAAGGTGACTGGAGTATAGATTGGGTAGAAGGGCACTGGTAGAAGGGAACAAGTCCCCCCAGTGCCATTCGGGTACTAAAGTTGGCTCTTTTTGATCCAGATGCCATTAGGATATGTGATGAGATTTCATGGCTGAGTCCCAGGGAACACACTTTAAAAAGTGGGCAGATGGCATGGATTGTGTCCAAAGAAATGTTTGCATCTTGGGGAGGGCTTTCCCAACAAATGGCCCACTGCTGGGTCTTATTTGTGGCAGGCAATGAATCTTAGAGTGCTGCCTGCTGCCTGAAAATTAACTGGAATCTTATGTGTCAGTAGGTAGGTACGGCCAGTTTTGTGGAGGGACTTCCTCCGCCATCTCTAGGTTCCAGGGCACTGCTAGTGATGAAACTTAGTATAATTTGTGAAATCTCACAAAGTCCCATAGATTGGTATTCCAATACTTGGTTCATGTCATTAAAAGTACGTTCAGTCTCATAGCTCATAAACAGCAGGGGTACAAAGTAGTCTATGCAGTAAGGTCTTACACCTAAAAAACTACTCTAGCAATTCAGAGGTGCTAGAGCTTGGCAGAAATATTCACTATATGACAAATTGCAATTTTATCTGCCATGGTGAGAGATTTCTTTAGAAAGAGAGACATGATTGTAAAAACATCAAGACTGTTCTTCTAGGCCTAAATTAAGCCAAAGGGCTCAGAGTAACTCTAACGCAAGTAGAACAGGTTAAAAGCACCCTTAGTTCCATTTGACTTAAGGTAAGACTTACAATTAACTTTTTGAAAATGGGTCATACAGCAAAATTACACATTATTCACAAGATTTAGCAAAGCTCAGGATTAAACAAAGGGAAAAACATTTCTGTTCAGAAAGGAAATAATCTGGTGTGGAAACTAAGTCATTTAACAATGAAAATCTTTACCAGGCCTTCATATATAATTCCTGGGCTTTTATTGGCAAATAGACTCTTGAGGATTTTATACGGTCTGCAATTATTTTACATTGCAGACCACTTGTACTATATGATTTTTCTAATTACAGGTAAACACAGTTTTCAGCATTCATTTATGTAAGATTTTGAGTTTCACTTTTTTCTCCCTCTCTTGCCATACCTTCGTCATGATCAAGACAACAAGTAATCTGATGTACAATCATTTAAAACAGATTTCAGTATTAATCATGTGAAATAAAAATCAGAACAAAAGGGAAAAACCACAAGAAAGAAAAAGCAAACCAAAAAAAGATGAAAATGCTATGCTTTAATCCACATTCAGTTTCCATACTTCTGTCTCTGGATGTGGGTAGCATTTTCCATGCCAAGTCTGTTGGAATTGTCTTGTTTCACTGAGAAGAGCTAAGTCTATCACTGTTGATCATCACATAATCACGCTGTTATTGTGTATAATGTTCTGGTTGTGCTCACTTCACTCAGCATCAATTCATGTCCCCCTTTCCAGGATTTAATGAAATCTGCATGCTCATCATTTCCTATAGAACAATAATGTTCCTTTACATTCATATGCCATAACTTATTCAGCCATTCCCTTACTGTTCGGCATACAGTCAGTTTCAAATCCCTTGCCACCACAAAAAGAGCTGCTACTAACAACATTTTTGCACAAGTGGGTTCTTTTCCCCTCTTTTATGATCTCTGTGGAGTTCAGATCTAGTAATGACACTGCCGGATCAAAGATATGCACAGTTTTATAGACCTTTGGACGTACTTCGAAATTGTTCTCCAGAGCAATTCACCACTCCACCAACAATGGATTAGTATTCCAGTTTCCCACATTCCCTCCAACATTTATCATTATCTTTTCCTGTCATTCTAGCCAATCTGAGAGATATGAAGTGGTACCTCAGAGTTGTCTTAATTAGAATTTCTCTAAACAGTAGTGATTCAGAGCATTTTTTCATGTGAAACTTTTTCATTTTTCATTTCTTAAAAAATTTAATTTAACAATCTGAAAATTGTTCATAACCTTTGACCATTGATCAATTGGAGAATGGCTTGCATTCTTATAAATTTGAGTCAATTATCTAAATATTTTAGAAATGAGGTCTTTATCAGAAACACTGGATATAAAATTTTCCCACAAACTTTCTTCTTTTCTTCTAATCGTGGCAGCATTGGTTTTGTTTATACAAAAGATTTTTAATACAATGTAATAAAATTATACATTTTGCATTTCATAATGTTCTCTAGTTCTTCTTTGGCCATAAATTCCTCCCATTTCCACAAATAGGAGAGGTAGCTGTCCTTTGTTTTCCTGATTTGCTTCTGGTATCACCCTTTATGTCTAAATCATGAACCCATTCCAACCTTATCTTGGTATAGAGAGTGAGATGTTTAGATGTTGCTTACCTGGTTGCTGCTATACTATTTTCCAGCTTCCCAAGAAATTTTTGTCAAATAGTGAGTCCTTATCCCAGAAGCTAGAGTCTTTGGGTTTAAGAAACATTAGATTACGATAATATTTAACTTTTGTATCTTGTGTACCCAAACTATTCCAATGATCTTCCACTATATTTCTTTTTCTTTTTTTGGCTGAGGCAATTGGGGTTAAGTGACTTGCCTAAGGTCACACAGCTAAGAAATATTAAGTGTCTGAGACCAGATTTGAACTCAGGTCCTCCTGACTTCAGGGCTGGTGCCTTATCCACTGGGCCCCCTTAGACAGGACCAAAAGGTGTTACAGTTTATAATATAGTTTTAGGTCTGGTATGGCCAGGACATCTTGCTGTGTATTCTTTTTCATTAATTTCCTTGATATTTTGTGGTGTCTACGGTTATTTTAAATGGGATTTCTCTTTCTATCTCTTGCTGTTGGATTTTGTTGGTAACATACAGAAATGCTGAGGATTTGTGTTGGTTTATTTTATATCCTGCTGCTTTGCTAAAGTTAATTGTTTCAGGGAGATTTTTAGTTGATTCTCTAAATATACATTGTATCATTTGCAAAGAGTTATAGTTTTGTTTCCTTGTTGCCTACTCTAAATTCCTTCAATTTCTTTTTCTTCTCTTATTGCTAAAGCTAAAGCTATTTCTAGTACAATACTGAATAGTAGTGGTAATAACGGGCAGCTTTGTTTCACTTCTGATCTTATTGGGGAATGATTCTAGCTTCTCCCCATTACATATTATGTTTGCTGATGGTTTTGGATAGATACCACTTATCACTTTAAGGGAAATGGTGTTTAATCCCATGCTCTCTAGTGTTTTAAGGATGGGTATTGCATTTTGTCAAGCGTTTTTTTTCTGCATCTATTGAGATAATCATGTAATTTTTGTTATTTTTGTTAGAGATAGGGTCAGTTATGCTGATAGTTTTTCTTACATTGAACTAACCCTGAATTCCTGATCAATGAATTGGGTGTGCAACTAAAAAAAAAACTAGAAAAAGAACAAATTATAAACTCCTGATTAAATACCAAATTAGAAATTTTGGAAATCAAAGGAGAGATTAATAAAAACGAAAGAAAACTGTTAAACTAATAAATAAAACTCAGAGTTGCTTACAAAACTATACAAATCCAAGAAAACATAAATTTCTCAGATTAACAGAAAGGG
Organism: Dasyurus viverrinus; assembly: GCA_020854095.1. Classification (NCBI taxonomy): domain Eukaryota; kingdom Metazoa; phylum Chordata; class Mammalia; order Dasyuromorphia; family Dasyuridae; genus Dasyurus; species Dasyurus viverrinus. The sequence goes on along the minus strand of CM037003.1, from coordinate 1,381,515 downwards.
AAATCAAATACTTAACTAAATTTGCCAAGCCATCAATGAACTTCCTAAGAAAAAAAAATCTCCAGAGCCAGATGGATTTACAAGTGAATTCTACCATTCAAAGAACAATTAATTCCATTACTATATAAATGATTTGGGAAATAGATGAAGGTCCTCCCAAATTTCTTTACTAACACAGATATGGTATTGATACCTAACTCAGGAAGAGAAAAAACATAAAGAAAAGTATCAATCAATTTCCCTAATGAATATTGATGCAAAAAATCTTAAATAAAATATTGGCAAAGAAATTACAGCAACTTATCATCAAGATAATACACTATGATTAAGTGTAATTTATATCAGGAATTTAGGGCTGGTTCAATATCAGGAAGATTGTTGCCATAATTGACCAAACTAATTTTATGATTATTTCAGTAGTTGCAGAAAAATCCCTTGACAAAATACAGCACCCATTCCTAATTAAAACACTAAAGAGAATAGGAATAAGCACCTTTTCCCTTAAAATGAGAAGTAGAATCTATCTAAAACCATCACCAAGCATTATATGTTATGGGGAGAAGCTAGAATCATTCCCCAATAAGATCAGAGGTTGTGGTGGTTTTTCCTGGGAGGCAGTCTTAGTATCAGTTGCGATCAATAATTAATCCAAAATCGCAGCTAGCTGGTAAAAGTGCAAACGTTTATTTCTCCTTACAAATTAGACCGGTTAGTTGATGTCTTTCTCTCTGCCTGGTTCCAAGAGATCTTGTAGCTTTGTCCTTGGCTCCTGCCTCTGCTTTCTTCAGCCTCCAGCTCAACTCTGTCTCATGGCTTCTCAATCTCCAGTCTGTGGCGAGTAGTCTTCTTCCAGAGTGTTCTGTCTCAGAGCCCTGTTGATGTTCCAGAGAAATTCCCCTAGCTCCAAGAGCTTCCTTCATTTATGTGATCTCCCAAAGGTTAACCCCGCCTTCTGGAGGGAGAGGGATTCTGGGTTATCTCCCAGAGTGCTCTCTGGTCCTGAGGGAGATGTGAATTCAGCTCTCATACTAGCCCTGAACTCTCATGTGAACTCCATTGAGTACTTAGATACTTGAGCTCTCTAAAGGTGTGAACACAAGTATTGTTCAATCAGTTCCACCTAATACCTTGTTTCAAGTTCTGGCCCCAAATCAGATCAAATCAACTCCAATGTCTTCACACTTTTAAAAGATTCCAACAAGAGGTGAAACAAGGCTATCCATTATTACCACTACTATTCATTATTGTACTAGAAATAGCTTTAGCTTTAGCAATAAAAGAAGAAAAAGAAATTGAAGAAAATAGAGTAGTCAGTAATGAAACAAAGTTATCCCTGTTTGCAGATGATATATTTTAGATGCTGTATTTTAGAGAATCAATTAAAAATCTACTTGGAACAGTTAACAATTTTTGCAAAGTAACAGGATATAAAATAAACCCACATAAATCATCAGCATTTCTATATGTTAGTAACAAAACCCAGCATCAAAAGACAGAGAAATCTCATTTAAAATAACTGTAAACTACAAAATATTTGAGAGTCTTCTTGTCAAGACAAACCCAGGAATTATATGAATACAGTTACAAAACACTTTTCACACACAAAGGCAAATCTAAACCATTGGGAAAATATCAGTTGCTCATGGGTAGGCCCAGCTAATATAATAAAATGTCTATTCTACCTAAATTAATCTATTTAGTACCATACCAATAAAACTGCTAAAAAAAATTATAGAGCCAGAAAAAAGTATGTATTCTATAAGAACTGATCAGCAGGATGAGTTCAGAGAGACCTGGAGAGACTTAGAAACAGGAGGTCGTTGTACACAGTAGCAAGATTATGTGATGATCAACTGTGATAAATTTGGCTCTTTTCAACAATGAGGTGATTCGCACCAATTTCAATGGATTGATGATGGAGAGGGCCATCTGCACCCAAAGATAGGGTTGTGGGGACTGAGTGCTGATCACAACATGGTACTTTCACCTTTTTGGTTGTTGTTTGCTTGCTTGTTTTTGCTTTTCCCCTTTTTAGATGAGTTTCCTTCTTCAACATGACAAATTTTAAAATATGTTTAGAACAATTGCTTATGTTCAAGCTATATTGGATTATTTGCTGTCTAGGGGAAGGGATGGCCAGAAGATAGGGAGAAAATTTTGGAACAAAAGGTTTTATAAGAGAGATTGTTGAAAACTGTCTTTGCATGTGTTTTGAAAATAAAGGCTATTATAAAAAAATAGAAAGAAAGAAAGAAAGAAAGAAAGAAAGAAAGAAAGAAAGAAAGAAAGAAAGAAAGAAAGAAAGAAGGAAGGAAGGAAGGAAGGAAGGAAGGAAGGAAGGAAGGAAGGAAGGAAGGAAGGAAGAAAAGAAAGAAAGAAAGAAAGAAAGAAAGAAAGAAAGAAAGAAAGAAAGAAAGAAAGAAAGAAAGAAAGAAAGAAAGAAAGAAAATAACAGTGAAATTCTCCTGGAAAAAGAAAAGATCAATTAAAAGGAATTGGGGGGAGGGGATACCAAATCTATCATTTAAAGTTGTTTTTTTTTTTCAATCAGTTTCTGTGCTTCCTTTTCCAAGCTGTCGATTTCCCTCCCAGAATTCTCCTGTATAGCTCTCATTCCTTTCCCCAATTTTTCTTCTGCCTCTCTTACTTGATTTTTAAGATCTTCTTTGAGCTCTTCCAAGAGAACCCCTTTGAGCTTGAGACCAATTCATCTCAGCCTCCAAGGCTGTAGGCATTTTTCCTTAGCTGCCCTCAACTGGGTTTGTGTTCTGGTCTCCCCTGTTGTCACAGCGGCTTTCTATGGTTAGGGCTCTTTCTGCTCCTTTTTAAAGTTGAGTTCTGCTGCTAGGGCCCAGGGAGACTGTCCCAAGCTGCTTCTGCAGGGGCAGAGGGGCCTCCCTCTGGTTTTCTGTGCCACGGCTGCAGGTGCTGCCGGCTGCTGGCCCGCCCGGCGTGTCCCGCTCCTTTCCCTCGGCCTTGTGGGCTTGTGGGCTTGCAATTTGGGATGAAGGTCTCAGGGCACCAGCTGACCTAGCCAGGAAAAATAGCGTCTTCTGCTAGTCTGTGCTGTGACTGCATTTCCCGCACCACCCGAGCCTGCATTAGGTCGTGCTTCCTGTTTATCCTCATAGGACAGACCTTTGCTCCCATCCTTCCAAGACATCTTAAACTGAGAACTTGTTTCATTCAGAATTTTTGTGGGTTCTGTCCCTCCAGAATTCGTTTGTAGACTTGATTTACTGTCGCTTCCAAGGGAAACTGGGGAGAGCCGAGGCACCTTTCTGACTTCTCCCCACCATCTTTGTCTCACTTCTACTCTGCAGTAATTTTAAATAGGATTTCGCTTTCTTTTTCTTGCTGCTATATTTTGCTGGTAACATGTAGAAAAACTGATGGTTTATGAGGGTTAATTTTATGTCCCGCAACTTGGCTAACATTGTTAATTATTTCAACTAGTTTTTTAATATTCTCCAGGATTCTCACAAATATACTATCATACCATCTGCAAAGAATGATAGCTTCATTTCCTCACTGCCTATCTTGTTCCCTCAATTTCTTTTTTTTCTTTTACTAGTACGATATTGAATAATTGTGGTGATAATGGGCATCTTTGCTTCACAACCCAGATCTTTTTGTGACAATTACCATCTTATCCCCATTACAGATAACTGTTTGCTGATGGATTTAGGTAGATACTGCTTCTTACTTAAAGTTCCATTTATTCTTGTGTTCTCTAGTGTTTTTAATTGAAATGGCTATATTTTAGTGAAAGCTTTTTCTGCATCTATTGAAATAATGACTTCTCTGTTGGTTTTATTGATATGGTCAGTTATGTTGATAGTTTTCCTAATACTGAACCAATGCTCCATTCCTGGTATAAATCCCATCTTGTCATAGTGTATGATCCCTACGACATTTTGCTGAAATCTCCTTGCTTTTTTATTTAAAAATTCTTTATCAATATTCATTAAATAAATTAATTTATAGTTTTCTTTTTTTTTGTTGTTTTCTCTCTTCCTGGTTTTAGTATCAATAACATATTTGTTTCATAAAAGGAATTTGGTAGCACTCCTTCACTTATATTTCCCAATAATTTCTTTAAATTTTTTTCAAAATTTTAAAGCCTTTTATTTTTAAAACATATGCAAGGAAGGGTGGAGCCAAGGTGGTGGAGAAGGCACACACAACTTTCTAAGCTCTTCTCTTACCCTCTTTATCAATATTATATCGAGCCTCAAAAATAGTCTTGACTGCTACAATTCATAAAGATAAGAAGTATAACAACTCACCAGCAGAAGAAAATCTGTAGTCTCGCCGAAAAAGGTTTGTGGGGGGGGGGAGGGGGGAGATCAGCGCAGACCAGGAAAGAAATTAGTTTCTGAGGAGAGCCTCAAACTGGAAGTGAGAGCACAGATCACAGCAAAAGCTTGCAGCCCCAACCCGCAGTACAGGGCTTTTTCTTGGGGCAGTTGCGAACCTGCATGGCAGGAGGGCACAGCCCAGGTTAACCTCTAATCTGCATAGTGGGGGGCTTGGCTTGGGGCCATAGAGCTTTCGCAGGGGCGATTTGCTTGGGGTAGAGACTTCTGGGCAGAGACTTCCCGGTAGACTTCCGGTAGAGCCGGACTATTTGCTTGTCACCTGCTAATACCCACAGCCCCATAAGGAGCTCTGGCCTGGGGCAGTGACAATTTCAACACTTAGCCTCTAGCCTTAGGGCAGTTGCTAACTCACACAGCCCAACTGAGCACTTCTATAGCTCGGCCAGTGCTGAATCCACCTCCAGTTGAGGGAAGGGAAAACTCTCACTCAGAGCACTCCCATATGTCGGAGCCGGAAACCGGTTTACATCTCTCCTGTTCTGAAGAGGAAGCTGGTAACCCCCTTGCCTAGAAGGCATACCCTAAAGGCTTTAAAACATGAATACAAAAATGTAAAGAACCATTGACAGCTTCTATGCAGAAAAAGAGCAGGTCAGCAGACCTGAAGAGACTAATAGCAAACATGCACCAGACTGTCCTCTTTTACATGATGCTCTCATAGAAGAGGTCATTAAAAGTCTCAAAAGAGAGTTAGAAGATAAATGGGGAAAGGAAAGAGAAGCCTTACAAGACAGCAACAACCTCCTGAAATAAGAATTGGAAAAAGTAAAAAAAATCTCAGGAAAGTAAGAATTGAGAATTGGAAAAAATAAAGAATTCACTAGAAAGTAGGATCTGTGAATTGGAAAAAGAAAATAATTCACAAAAAAATTAGTGAAATGGAAAAAAATTCCACAGACCAAAACAATACATTTAAAAACTCAATTGGACATATACAGAAAAAAGTGAAAAAAGCTAATGAAGAAAATAATTCTTTAAAAATTAGAACTGAAGAAATAGAAACTAATAATTCATTGAGACAGCAAGAATCAGTCAAGCAAAACCAAAAAAAAAGACAAACTGGAAAAAAAAAACATGAATTATCTACTTGCAAAAATGACAGACCTGGAAAATAGATCTAGGAGAGATAATCTGAGGATAATTGGACTTCCGAAAACTATGATGAAAAAAAGAGCCTAGATACTATTTTACAAGAAATCATCAAAGAGAACTGCCCAGATATAATAGAATCAGAAGGTAAAATAGGCCTTGAAAGAATTCATTGAACACCTTCTGAAAGAGACCCTAAAATAAAAACCCCAAGGAATATTGTGGCCAAATTTCACAACTATCAGATTAAGGAAAAAATTTGACAAGCAGCCAAAAAAAAATTTAAATACCAAGGTGCCACAATAAGGATCACCCAAGATCTGGCTGCCTCCACATTAAAGGATCGAAGGGCCTGGAGTCTGATATTCCGAAAGGCAAAAGAACTTGGGGTGCAGCCAAGAATAAACTACCCAGCTAAGCTGAGCATTTTCTTCCAGGAAAGAAGATGGACATTTAATGAAACAAATGAATTCCATTTGTTTCTTTTTTTATGGTATTAATTCTTTTTTTAAATTTTTTTTATTTAATAGCCTTTTATTTACAGGTTATATGCATGGATAACTTTACAGCGTTAACAATTGCCAAACCTCTAGTTCCAATTTTTCACCTCTTACCCCCCCTCCCCCAGATGGCAGGATGACCAGTAGATGTTAAATACATTAAAATATAAATTAGATAGACAATAAGTATCCATGACCAAAACATTGTTTTGCTGCATAAAAAGAATCAGACTCTGAAATATTGTACAATTAGCTTGTGAAGGAAATCAAAAATGCAGGTGGGCATAAATATAGGGATTGGGAATTCAATGTAATGGTTTTTAGTCATCTCCCAAAGTTCTTTCTCTGGGCGTAGCTGGTTCAGTTCATCACTGCTCCATTGGAAATGATTTGGTTGATCTCGTTGCTGAGGATGGCCAGGTCCATCAGAACTGGTCATCATATGGTATTGTTGTTAAAATATATAATGTTCTCCTGGTCCTGCTCATTTCACTCAGCATCAGTTCGTGTAAGTCTCCCCAGGCCTTTCTGAAATCATCCTGTTGGTCATTTCTTACAGAACAGTAATATTCCATAATATTCATATACCACAATTTATTCAGTCATTCTCCAACTGATGGGCATCCATTCCTTTTCCAGTTTCTAGCCACTACAAAAAGGGCTGCCACAAACATTCGTGCACATACAGGTCCCTTTCCCTGCTTTATAATCTCTTTGGGATATAAGTCCAGTAGTAACACTGCTGGATCAAAGGGTATGCACATTTTGATAACTTTTTGAGTATAGTTCCAAACTACTCTCCAAAATGGTTGGATTCGTTCACAACTCCACCAACAATGCATCAATATCCCAGTTTTCCCACATCCCCTCCAACAATCATTATTATTTTTTCCTGTCATCTTAGCCAATCTGACAGGTGTGTAGTGGTATCTTAGAGTTATCTTAATTTGCATTTCTCTGATTAATAATGACTTGGAGCATCTTTTCATATGACTAGAAATAGTTTCAATTTCTTCATCTGAGAATTGTCTGTTCATATCCTTTGACCATTTTTCTATTGGAGAATGGCTTGATTTTTTATAAATTAGAGTTAATTCTCTATATATTTTGGAAATGAGGCCTTTATCAGAACCTTTGACTGTAAAAATATTCTTCCCTATAATTATGAAGAACCCTCCTAAAGCCCCGGATGAGGATGTCCTAAGCCCCAGAGACCTGGCTGAATTAGAGGAGGAGGCTGCCCCGTTATCATGATCTTGATAATTCGGCCCCTCAGAGCCATCCTTCGATGTATCTCCCTCCACATGTACATGCCCCTCTTGTGAACGGACCCCCTCCCTATGTCACACAGACGTTTTTGACCAACCCGGACTCCATGCCCCCCTCTGCCTTCTCCGCAGCTACGAAAGAACTCTCCTCTCGGGTGGGTGCCCTCAAACAGCATTTAGATTTACAGAAGCTATTTGTCCAGCTCTCCACTGAACTCTCCCCTCTACAATATTCTTTACGTGGTACGGCCCTCCCCCAGTACAGTGAAACAAGGACAGGCCTAAGCCAGTGTGGGGAAAGGTGTCATCCGATATGCATCCAATTTACATCTCAAGGGAAGAAATACAATGAATGGGCCCAGGGCACCTCGTAGGGCCTCAGAGTTTATAAGCAAGGAGATGACAGTGGCCTTATCTTCACCATAAACCTTTTGAAAAATACTCCTAACAATTTTGCTCCTGTAGCCATAGGGCCCAACCCACCCATATTAACTATAAATGCCTGAGTGCCACTAAGCAATCAGCCACAGGCATTCCCTCCCAAGAAACTGTCCCTGCTGCATTCTTTCGCCCTACAATCCCCCCTGGGCCTCCCTCCTCCTCCTACTACTACACTCATTTTATCTCTAGTGACTGCTGCTGTTCAGGCAATCCACAAGGTTAATAACACAACTATTGAGAACTGTTGGATTTGCTATTCCTCAATACCCCCTTTTTATGAAGGTCTCGCCCACTTTGGAGAGATCACGTTTACCAATGATCCTGCCCGTCTAAAGTGGGGAATTAATGGCAGACAAGGCCTTACCCTTAGCAAAATCTCTGGCATGGGACTCTGCCTTGTAGGTCCTCACATGCTTCCCCCTTTTCAACTAGAGTTCATCTGCAATTGAACAGTTGCTGTTAACACAACTTATATTTATGTAGCTGCTCCCAATAATTCATACTTTGCCTGTTCCTCAGGTCTCACCACCTTCATCATTACATGCTCTTTTTTCTATGATAAGGATTACTGTGTGGTAGTTTCCCTTTTTCCTCATCTGACAATTCATTACCCAGATGATTTTTTGAGACTCTGGGAACAAGGAACCAACCCTCGGGCTAGGAACAAGAGAGAATCTATAACAGCCGTCACCCTAGCCATACTTATAGGATTGGGATTCGTAGGTGCAGGCACAGGGATTGCCTCTCTAGTGACATCCAATCAACAGTATGCCAGTTTAAGTGCAGCTATCAATAAAGATCTCCAAGAACTGCAATCTGGCGTTGAATACCTTAAAGATTCAGTCGCCTCCCTAGCCGAAGTGGTACTTCAAAATAGAAGGGGCTTAGATCTGTTATTTTTACAACAGGGGGGGCTCTGCGCTGCCCTAAAAGAAGAATGTTGCTTCTATGTGGACAAGCTTGGTCTTGTGGAAAATAGCATACAGAAAGTTAAAGAAAGCTTAGAAAAACGCAAAAGGGAGAGAGATCAACAGGAATCGTGGTATCAAACTTGGTTCTCCACCTCCCCATGGCTAACAACCTTACTCCCTAGCATACTAGGGCCACTCGTTGGTATACTCCTTCTCATCTCCTTTGGCCCTTGGCTATTCAACAAACTAACCACCTTTGTTAAGTCCCAGGTTGATTCCGCGATCCAGAAAAATGTTCAGGTTTTGTAACACCGGCTCTACAAAGCTGACTCAAAAGATGACCTGTCTGCCCCATGGCCTGAACCTCTTCGTTTCTCTGACCTTGCTGCAGAGCTGAACACTCCATGGTACCAGAAGCTTTGTTTAAGATAAGACTTTACCCCCCCCCCCTTTTTTTATTTGAACCTCTTAGGCCATAAGCTGTGGATGAGCCCATGACGGGAATATTGTGATTCTATGCTTTGGATAATCATGCCTGGCTGTAGGAGCACCCAATGACGGGATTATTGTGAGTCCGCTCCCAGTGGGAACGGGGACCACTCACATAGCCTAAGACAGGGGCACTACCCTTTTTGAATGGGCACCAAACATAGCTGCAAATCACATAGCCTAAGACAGGCCATCCACCGACCTAATGTATAGGTTCTTCCATGTTTAATAAGAGAAGGGGGACATGTTGGGGACTGGACTATAGTCTTGGAAAATTACCAGACTGCAGACCTGGCCAGGGGAGCGGAGCGACCCCCGCACCTCAGAATATGTATCCATGGTATTGTGTCAGCCACAGAGATGTCTGGGGCATAACGACCCTGGAAACTTAGACAAGAGCAAATACCACCAGATGTCCTTCTTTCTCCTCCCGGAACATCTGCTCCCTCCTGTAGCCCACTCCCATACCTTTTCTCACACATTGCTTCACTCTCCCCTGCCCCCTTTTTTTTTCCTCCCAGCTTTTGTCCTCACGTATTGCACCTAGCTCCACCATATATAACCTGAGCTATTTCCAAAAATAAACGAGACTTGCTTCAACCGTATGCCATCTCCCTCCGCCTTCCCGCCTGTTTCCCTTTCAGGCTGGATCCCCCTCGGTTCCCCAACGAATAACTGAGTCCCACTGGATGGGACATTCAACAACAATACTATATGATGACCAGTTCTGATGGACCTGGCCATCCTCAGCAATGAGATCAACCAAATCATTTCCAATGGAGCAGTAATGAACTGAACCAGCTACGCCCAGAGAAAGAACTCTGGGAGATGAATAAAAACCATTACACTGAATTCCCAATCCCTATATTTTTGCCCACCTGCATTTTTGATTTCCTTCACAAGCTAATTGTACAATATTTTAGAGTCTGATTCTTTTTGTTCAGCAAAATAACAGTTTGGTCATGTATACTTATTGTGTATCTAATTTATATTTTAATATATTTAACATCTACTGGTCATGCTGCCATCTGGGGGAGGGGAGGTAAGAGGTGAAAAATTGGAACTAGAGGTTTGGCAATTGTTAATGCTGTAAAGTTACCCACACATATAACCTGTAAATAAAAGGCTATTAAACAAAAATAAATAAATAAAGTCAAAAAAACCAAAAACCAAAAAACAAACATATGCACTATAATTTGACAGCATAGCCTTGTGTTTCAAATTTTCTCCTCCTTCCCCACACCTCCTTTCCTATATGGCAATCAATCCAATATATGTGAAATCCACCATGTGTAAACATATTTATACAATTCTCTTGCTGCATAAGAAAAATCAGATAAAAAAGAAAGTAAATGAGTAAGAAAACAAAATGCAAGTGAACAACAACAAAATGAATGAGAATGTTATGTTGTGATCCATATTCAGTTCCCACAGCCCTGTCTCTGGGTTTAGATGGCTCTTTTCGTTACAAGATCAGTGGATCTGTCATAAGTCATCTCATTCTTGGAAAGACCCACATGTATCAGAATTGATTATCATATAGTCTATGAACATGGTTCATAGAGTCATCGTTCTGCTCATTTCACTTCGCATCAGTTCATGTAAGTCTCTTCAGGCCTCTCTGAAATTCTCCTGCTGGTCATTTCTTACAGAACAATAATATTCCATAGCATTCATATACCATGATTTATTCAGCCATTCTCCAATTGATGGGCATCTATTCAGTTTCCAGATTCTAGATGCTATGAAAAAGGCTGCCACAAATAGTTTTGCACATACAGGTCCCTTTCCCTCCTTTAAGATTTCTTTGGGATATAAGTCCATTAGTAACACTGCTGGATCAAAGGATATGCACAGTTTGATAACTTTTTGAGCACAGTTCCAAATTGCTCTCCAGAATGGTTTCATCAACCATGCATTAGTGTTCCATTTTTCCCACACCCCCTCCAAAATTTGTCCTTGTCTTTTCCTCTCATCTTATACATACCTCAATCTGAGAGGTATGTATAGTATCTCAGTGTTGCCTTAATTTCCATTTCTCTGATCAGTAGTGATGTAGAGCCCTTAATAGGATTGGAAATTGTTTTTAATTTGTTCATCTGAAAATTGTGTGTTCATATCCTTTGACCATTTATCAGTTGGAGAGGGGCTTAAATTCTTATAAATTTTAGTCAATTCTCTATTAGAAATGAAGCCTTTATGAGAACCCTTAAATGTAAAAATGATTTCCCAAATTATTGTTCTCTTCTGATCTTGTCTGCATTAGTTTTGTTTGTATAAAACATTTTTAACTTAATATAATCAAAATTATCTATCTGGTGTTCAGTTATGAGTTCCAGTTCTTCTTTAGACACAAATTCCTTTCTTCTCCATAGATCTGAGAGGTAAACTAGCCTATGTTCTTCTAATTTGCTAATAATATTAGTCTTTATGACTAAATCATGAATCCATTTAGATCTTATCATGGTATGTGGTGTTAGATGTGCATCAGTGTCTAATTTCTACTATAGTAGTTTCCCATTTTTCCAGTTTTTATCAAATAGTGAATTCTTATCCCCAAAGCTGGGGTTCTGGGGTTTGTCAAACACTAGATTGCTATAGTTATTGACTATTTTGTCCTGCAAGCCTCACCTATTCCACCGATAAACTCTTAGCCAGTACCAAATTGTTTTGATGACTTCCACTTTATAATATAATTTTAGGTTTGACATGGCTAGGCCACCCTCGTTAGCATTTTTTTTCATTAATTTCCTTGAAATTCTTGACCTTGTTTTCTTCCAGATGAACTTTGTTATTATTTTTTCTAGATTTGAAAAATAATTTTGGGAAGTTTGATTGATATTACACTAAATAAGTAGATTAATATAGGTGGTATTGGCTTTTATATTTGCTTGATCTACCCATGAGCACTTGATGCTTTTTCAAATGATTAGATCTGACTTTATTTATGTGGAAAGTGTTTTGTAGTTGTGTTCATATAGTTCCTTACTTAATCTTGACAGATAGATTCCTAAATATTTTATACTATTGACAGTTATTTTGAATGGAATTTCTCTTTGTATCTCTTGCTGCTGAACTTTGTGGGTAATATATAAAAATGCTGATGGTTTAGGTGGATTTATTTTGTATCCTGTAACTTTGCTTATGTTGTGAGTTGTTTCTAATAGGCTTTTAGTTGATTCTCTAGGGTTCTCTAAGAATACCATCATATCATTTGCAAAGAGTGATAATTTGGTTTCCTCATGACCTACTCCAAATATTCTAATTCTAATTTAATATCTTTTTTGCCAAAGCTAACATTTCAAATAAAATATTGAATAGTAATGGTGATAGTGGGCAACCTTGTTTGTCCCCTGATCTTATTTCTAATTTGTCCCGATTTCATATGATGCTTATTGATGGTTTTAGGTAGATATTACTCATCATTTTAAAGAAAAGTCCATTTATTTGTATACTCTCTAGTGTCTTTCAGATCAGTTTTTAATAGGAATACGTGTTGGATTTTGTGAAATGCTTTTTCTGCATCTATTGAGATATATATTTTCTGTTAGTCTGGTTATTGATGTAGTTGATGATGCTGATTGTTTTCCTAATATTGAACCAGCCCTGCATTCCTGGTATAAATCCTACTTGCTAAGAGTGTATTATTCTGGGGATGACCTTGTATAATATCGTTGCTAATATTTTATTTAACATTTTTGCATCATTATTCATTAAGGAAATTGTTCTATAATTTTCTTTCTCTGTTTTCACTCTAACTGGTTTAGGTACCAGTACCATGTCTGTGTCGTAAAAGGAATTTGGTAGGAGTCCTTCATTCCCTATTTTTTCAAATAGTTTATACAATATTGGAATTAATTGTTCTTTGAATGTTTGATGAATTCACATGTAAATCCATTTGGCCTTCGAAATTTTTTTAAGGGAGTTGATTAATAGTTTGTTCTATTTTTTTTTCTAAAATGGTTCTATTTAAATAATTTATTTCCTCTTCTGTTAACCCAGGCAATCTATATTTATATCTACAAAATCCTCCATTTCATTTAGATTATTAAATTTATTGACATATAGTTGGGCAAAGTAATTCCTAAATATTGCTCCAATTTCCTCTTCATTAGTGGAAAGTTCTCCCTTTTCATTTTTGAGACAAACAATTTGATTTTCTTCTTTCCCTTTTCTAATCAAATTAACTAAATGTTTATGTATTTTGTTGGTTTTTTCATGAAACCAACTCTTAGTTTATTCATTAATTAAATAATTTTCTTATTTTCAATTTTATTATTATTATTATTATTTTTTATTTAATAGCCTTTTATTTACAGGTTATATGCATGGATAACTTTACAGTGTTAACAATTGCCAAATCTCTTGTTCCAATTTTTCACCTCCCACCTCCCACCCCCTCCCCTAGATGGCAGTATGACAAGTAGATGTTAAATACATTAAAATATAAATTAGATACAAAATAAGTATACATGACCAAAAGGTTATTTTGCTGTACAAAAAGAATAAGACTCTGAAATCTTGTACAATGAGCTTGTGAAGGAAATCAAAAATGCAGGTGGGCATAAATATGGTGATTGGGAATTCAGTGTAATGGTTTTTAGTCATCTCCCAGAGTTCTTTCTCTGGGCGTAGCTGGTTCAGTTCATTACTGCTCCATTGGAAATGATTTGGTTAATCTCGTTGCTGAGGATGGCCTGGTCCATCAGAACTGGCGATCATATAGTATTGTTGTTGAAGTATATAATGTTCTCCTGGTCCTGCTCATTTCACTCAGCATCAGTTCGTGTAAGTCTCTCCAGGCCTTTCTGAAATCCTCCTGTTGGTCATTTCTTACAGAACAGTAATATTCCATAATATTCATATACCACAATTTATTCAGCCATTCTCCAACTGATGGACATCCATTCAGTTTCCAGTTTCTAGCCACTACAAAAAGGGCTGCCACAAACATTCATGCACATACAGGTCCCTTTCCCTGCTTTATAATCTCTTTGGGATATTTGCCCAGTAGTAACACTGCTGGATCAAAGGGTATGCACATTTTGATAACTTTTTGAGCATAGTTCCAAACTACTCTCCAAAATGGTTGGATTCGTTCACAACTCTACCAACAATGCATCAATGTCCCAGTTCGGAGCCAAGATGGCTGAGAAGGCACACGCGACTTTCTAAGCTCTTCTCTTACCCTCTCTAACAATTTTCAATTTTATTAATATCTCCTTTTATTTTCAGAATTTCTACTTTGGTATTTACTTGAGGGTTTTTAATTTGTTCTTTTTCTAGCTTTTTTAACATTGATCTTCTGTTTTTCTATTTTATGCAAGTAAGCATCTAGAGATATAAAATTTCCCCTTATAACTGCTTTGGCTGTATCCCACAAATTTTGACATGTTTTCTCACTATTGTCATCCTCTTGGATGAAGTTGTTGATTGTATCTATGATTTGTTGTTTCCCCCATTTATTCTTTAGGATTAGATTATTTAATTTCCAATTAATTTTTGTCTCTTTTCTTTTGGCCTTATCTTGCACATATTTTTATTGCATCATGATCTGAAAAAAAGGGCATTTACTATTTCTGCCTTTCTACATTTGATTTTGAAGTTTCTGTGCCCTAATATATGGTCAGATTTTGTATACATTTCATGAACTGCTGAGAAAAAAGTAAAATCTTTTCTGTCTCCATTCAGTTTTCTCCAAAGATCTATCATATCTAACTTTTCTAATATTTTGTTTACCTTCCTAACTTTTTTCTTATTTATTTTGTGGTTCAATTTATCTAGTTCTGAGAGAGCAAGGCTGAGATCTCCTACTAGTATAGTTTTGATGTCTATTTCTTCTTGCCATCTCTCTTAACTTCTCTAGGAATTTGGATACTATACCATTTGGTGAATATATGTTTAGTACTGATACTGCTTCATTATCTATAGTACCCTTTAGTAAAATAGTTTCCTTCCATATCTCTTTTTCTTCCTTATTTCTTTTCCTTCCTTAACTCTTTTAATTAGATCAGTTTTTCGTTTTGCTTTATCTGCAATCAGCATGGCTACCCCTGCTTTTTAAACTTCACCTGAAGCAGCTCCCGACTCTAACCCTAACCCTAACCCTAAAATGTGCCTCCCGACTCCCGACTCCCGACTCTAACCCAACTCTAACCCTAACCCTAAATTTTGCTCCAACCCCTTATCTTCACGCTGTATGTATCACTATGAAGTTATGCTCTTTTCTTTCCTTCCCCCTTCCCTCATCTCCAGTATTTTGCTTTTGATGACCATCTCCCTCAAATAGATCTCCCCCTTTAGAGTTTTTCCCCTTTTCTTACACCTTTCCCCTAATACTTCTAGTTCCCCTCCTATTAGTCTTTTCCTTTCTTTTCCCCTTGAGAGTAAGATTCACAAAATGTTCACCCCCCCACTTCTTTCTCTCAATTATAATAGGGGTTTTTTTTGCCTCTTCATGACGTGTAATTTGCCTTATTTCACCTCCTTTTTTTCTCTTTTTCCACCACACTATTTTTCCACCTCTAGTTTCTTTTTCATATTATCAAAATAAGATCAAATTATATCCACATTCTCTAAGTGTGCCCAAAATAGAAATATAGTGCTCAAGAGTATTTTTCTTTTTACTTTTTTATGTTTCTCTTGAATTCTATGTTTGGAGATCAAATTTTTTCTTTTATTCTGGTCTATTCATTAGAAATAGGTAAAATTCAACTATATCATTGAATGTCCATCTTCTTCCCTGAAAGATAATGCTGATTTTAGCTGGATAGATTATTCTTGGCTGTAGACGGCCAGAATTCTGGACTGAATACTTGAAATAGGGTGATAACTCAATGGAATTGATGAGGTGATGGTTCTCTAGTTCACATATATACTTAGTACTTAGCATGGTGGTGTTATGATTCTCTAGTTCACACATAATCAGGATGCTGTAATGATGTAATTATAATAACATATATTAGGACTAAGAAGAACTGGAAATGGGACATTCCATTTTTGACCATCCTCCTGGTGACTCTCTTGCCTTCATCACTTCTTCACCTAAAGACCAAGGCCCATCTGAAGGACCTCCAGAAAGCCAGCCCAAACATTACACTTGGCTGTAATCCAAGTTCCTTTGTCTTTCAGGATACCAGATTCCACTGCCTTTGATCCTTTGAGGTGGAAGCTGCTAGGTCCTGTGTAATCCTGATTGTGATTCCTTGGTATTTAAATTGTTTCTTTCTGTCTGCTTGCAATATCTTTTCCTTGGTTCAATATTTCTGAAATTTATCCACAATATTTCTTGGGGATTTAATTTTGGGGTCTCTTTCAGGAGGTGATCAGGGAATTCTTTCAATGGCTATTTCACCTTCTGATTCTAAAATATCAGGGAAGTTTTCCTTTATCATTTCCTATAAGATAATGTCTAAGTTCTTTTTTTTAATCATGACTCTCAGGTAGTCCAATAATCCTTAGATTGTCTCTCCTAGATATATTTGCCAGGTCAGTTGTTTTTCTTAGGAGGCATTTCATAATTTCATATTTTCTTCTATCTTTTCATTTTTTTGTTTTTGTTTGACTGATGCTTGAAGTCTTATTGAGTCATTCGCTTCCATTTTTTCAATTCTATTTTTTAGTGTATTATTTTCTTCAGTTACCTTTTTAGCTCCTTTTGTATTTGGCCAATTGAATTGTTTTGTTCATTGAATTTTTTTTTCCATTTCACTTATTTTGTTTTTCAATGAGTTGGTATCTTTTTCATATGTATTTTGTAGGACATTATATGCTTTTTCCATCCCTTCTTGCAATGATCTCATTTCCTTTCTCCATTTTTCTTCTAACTTTCTTTAAGATCCTTTATGCAAATCTTCCAAGAAAGCCTTGTGCAGTGGGGACCAGCTCAGGTCTCTCTTTGGGGCTTCATCTGGAGTGAGCCTTTAAGAGCCTCAGGATTTCAGGTCTGTTCTTCTCTCTCCTTATTCATGTCTATAGTGAGAGTTCTTTTTTGTTTTTTTCCTCAATTTTTTAAAGGCTTTTGGTCTGCTCTTAATGAAAAGCAGTGGCAGCTGCTTTAGTTTTCCCTGGGGGCAGTTCTGCTGATTGATTTCTGGTGCTGGGTAATTGTGGCTAGGTCCCATGTCCTTCCAGGGCTCTTGGTTTACAATTTGTGTTTTGTAGCAAATCTGCCAAACCACCTGCTTGCAACCAGGACAGAGTAGTCTAAGAGGCTCACACAAGATTCCTTGGGCACGGATGCTGCAACACTCTGGCATTCTGCCCCAGATCCTTGCCTCAGGCTCCCTGTGCTGCGGTCTGGGCTTGGCAGACTTTCCTCCTGCCCGATTGAAACAGACCTGTTCCAAAGTTCTTCCAAGGTATCTTGTTCTGGGAATGTGTTGTACTCCAGATATTTGTGGGGGGGGGGTTGACTACAAAACCAGTTTAGAGGCTTAATCTGCTGTTGGTTCGAGAGAAGATCAAAGGAGGTCACAGAAAGTCATGTTTGCTTTCCATCATCTTGGCTCTGCCCCCCTGTTTCATTTAGTAGATACACTTGTGAAACTATCTGATCCTGGGCATTTTTTCTTTTTCTTTTTAAAAAGTTTTTTGTTATAACTTTTTATTGACAGAACATGTGCCTGGGTAATTTTTTACATTATCCCTTGCACTCACTTCTGTTCCGACTTTTCCCTTCCATCCCTCCACTCCCTCCCCTAGATGGCAGGCAGTTTTATACATGTTAAATATGTTATAGTATATTCTAGATATAATATATGTGTGTACAGTTATCTAGTTGCACAAGAAGAATTGGATTCAGAAGATAAACATAACCTGGGAAGAAAAACAAAAAATACAAACAGATCACATTCTCTAGTTGTAGCTGATTCTGTCCATACTGGATGATTTGGAACTGAATTACGTCTTCTCTTTGTCGAAGATATCCACTTTCATCAGAATATATGCTCATACAGTATTGTTGTTGAAGTATATAATGATCTCTTGGTTCTGCTCATTTCACTCAGCATCAGTTCATGTAAGTCTTTCCAAGCTTCATCCTGATGGTCATTTCTTACAGAATAATAATATTCTATAACATTCATATACCACAATTTACCCAACCATTCTCCAGTTGATGGGCATCCATTCATTTTCCAGTTTCTGGCCACTACAAACAGGGCTGCCACAAACATTTTGGCACATACAGGTCCCTTTCCCTTCTTTAGTATCTCTTTGGGGTATGAGTCCAGTAGTAGCACTGTTGCATCAAAGGGTATGCAGAGTTTGATAACTTTTTGGGCATAATTCCAGATTGCTCTCCAGAATGGTTGGATTCATTCACAACTCCACCAACAATGCATCAGTTTCCCAGTTTTCCCACATCTCCTCCAACATTCATCATTATTTTTTCCTGTCATCTTAGCCAATCTGACAAGTATGTAGTGGTATCTCAAAGTTCTCTTAAGTTGCATTTCTCTGACCAATAGTGATTTGGAACACCCTTTCATATGGTAGAAATAGTTTCTATTTCATCATCTGAAAATTGTCTGTTCATATCCTTTGACATTTATCAATTGGAGAATGGCTTGATTTCTTATAAATTAGAGTCAATTCTCTATATATTTTGAAAATGAGGCCTTTATCAGAACCTTGAATTATAAAAATGTTTTCCCAGTTTGTTGCTTCCCTTCTAATCTTGTTTGCATTAGTTTTGTTGTACAAAGGCTTTTTAATTTGATATAATCAAATTTTTTATTTTGTGATCAATAATGATCTCTAGTTCTTCTTTGGTCACAAATTCCTTCCTCCTCCACAAGTCTGAGAGATAAACTATCCTATGTTCCTCTAATTTCTTTATAATCTCGGTCTTTATGCCTAAATCATGGATCCATTTTGATCTTATCTTGGTATACGGTGTTAAGTGTGGGTCCATGTCTGATTTTTGCCATATTAGTTTCCAGTTTTCCCAGCAGTTTTTGTCAAATAATGAATTCTTATCTCAAAAGTTGGAATCTTTGGGTTTTCAAACACTATTGCTATAGTTGACTAATTTGTCTTGTGAACCTAACCTATTCCACTGACCAACTAATCTATTTCTTAGCTAATACCAAATGGTTTTGGTGACTGCTGCTTTATAATATAGCTTTAGATCTGGCACAGTTAGGCCACCTTCATTTGATTTTTTTCATTAATTCCCTTGAAATTCTTGACCTTTTGTTCTTCCATATAAATTTTGTTGTTATCTTTTCCAGGTCAGTAAACTAGTTTTTTGGAAGTCTGATTGATATATCACTAAATAAATAGATTAGTCTAGGTAGTATTGTCATTTTTATCATATTCGCTCGGCCTATCCAAGAGCACTTCCTCTTTTTCCAATTATTTAAATCTGACTTTATTTGGGTGGAAAGTGTTTTGTATTTTTGCTCATATAATTTCTGACTTTCCTTTGGCAGATTGATTCCCAAATATTTTATGCTATCGACAGTTATTTTGATTGGACTTTCTCTCTGTATCTCTTGCTGTTGGATTTTGTTGGTGATGTATAAAAGTGCTGAGGATTTATGTGGGTTTATTTTGTATCCTGCAACTTTGCTAAAGTTATGAATTATTTCTAATTGCTTTTTAGTAGAATCTCTGGGGTTCTCTAAGTGTACCATCATATCTGCAAAGAGTGATAATTTGGTTTCCCCATTACCTGGGAATTTTTACTTAAGGAATTCATTGGTGGTATGTTCAATTTTTAAAGAATTACTTAAGTCTTCTATTTCCTCTTCTATTAAACCGGGCAATTTATGCTCTTATATTCATCCATTTAGTTTATATTGTCCAATTGATCCACATAGAATTGGTCAATATAGTTCCTAATAACTGTTTTAATTTTCTCTTCATTGTTGGTGAACTCACCCTTTTCATTTTTTGATATTTGTTTAATTTGCTAATTTGGTTTTCTTTTTAAAAATCAAATTAATGGCTTATTGTATTGTGTTTTGTTTTCATAAAATCAGCTCCTTGTTTTATTATTTCAATAGTTTTTTTACCTTGAATTTTGCTAATCTCTCCTTTGATTTTTAGAATTTCCAATTTGGTGCTTAATTGGACATTTAAAATGTATTCTTTTCTAGTTTTTTAAAGTTGCCCAATTCATTGATCTGCACTTTCTCTGTTTTACTGATGTACTATTTTAGAGATACAAAATTTCCCCTGATTACTGTTTGGGCTGCATCCCATAGATTTTGGTATGTTGTCTTATTGTCATTCTCTTTAATGAAATTATTGATTGTTCCTATGATTTATTATTTGACCCACTCATTTTTTTAGAATTAGACTAGTTTAAAACTAATTTTTAATCTTTCTATTGCCCTTTATTGACTGATGTTTTTATTACATTATTATCTGAAAAGAATGCATTCAAAATTTCTGCCTTTCTGCATCTGATTGTGAGGTTTTTATAGTCTGCTACCTGGCAAGTTTTTGTGCAGGTGTCATGTACAACTAAGAAAAGGTATATTCCTTTACATCCCCATTCAGTTTTCTCCAGAGTTCTTTCATATATCATTTTTCTAAAATTCTGTTCATTTCCTTAACTTCTTTCTTGTTTATTTTTGCAATTCAATTTATCTTATTCTGAGAGGGGAAAGTTGAGATACAACAAAGTTATGTAATGATCAACTGTCATGGACTTGGTGCTTCTCAGAAATGTCATGATTCAGGACAATTTTAATATACTAGGGATGGAAAATGCCATCCACATTCAGCCAGAGAAAGAACTATGAATACTGAATGTGGATTGAATCATAATATTTTCCTTTCATTTTTGTTTATTTGTTTGCTTTTTCTTATGTTTTTTTTTCCTTTTGGTCTGATTTTTCTTGGCTAATGTGACAGATATGAAAATGTGCTTAAAAGGATTGCACTTTTTTTTTATTAAATAACTTTTTATTGACAGAATTTATGCCAGGGTAATTTTTTACAAAATTATCCCTTGCACTCACTTCTGTTCCGATTTTTTCCCCTCCCTCCCTCCGCCCTCTCCCCAAAGATGGAAAGCAGTCCTATACATGTTAAATAGAGTACAGTAGATCTTGGATACAATATATGGGTGCAGAACCAAACAGTTTTCTTGTTGCTCAGGGAGAATTGAATTTAGAAGGTATAAATAACCTGGGAAAAAGAACAAAAATGCAAGCAGTTTACATTCATTTCCTAGTGTTCTTTCTTTGGGTGTAGCTGCTTCTGTTCATCCTTGATCAATTGAAACTAAGTTAGATCTTGTCTTTGTTGAAGAAATCCACTTCCATCAGAATACATCCTCATACAGTATCGTTGTTGAGGTATATAATGATTTCCTGGTTCTGCTCATTTCGCTCAGCATCAGTTCACGTAAGTCTTGCCAATCCTCTCTGTATTTGTCCTGCTGGTCATTTCTTACAGAACAATAATATTCCATAACATTCATATACCACAATTTACTCAACCATTCTCCAATTGATGGGCATCCATTCATTTTCCAGCTTCTGGCCACTACAAACAGAGCTGCCACAAACATTTTGGCACATACAGGTCCCTTTCCCTTTTTTAGTATCTCTTTGGGATATAAGCCCAGTAGAGACACTGCTGGGTCAAAGGGTATGCACAGTTTGATAACTTTTTGGGCATAGTTCCAAATTGCTCTCCAGAATGGCTGGATGTATTCACAATTCCACCAACAATGTATCAGTGTCCCTGTTTTCCCACATCCCCTCCCACATTCTGCATTATCTTTTCCTGTCATTCTGGCCAATCTGACAGGTGTATAGTGGTATCTCAGAGTTGTCTTAATTTGCATTTCTCTGATCAATAGTGATTTGGAACACTTTTTCATATGAGTAGTAATAGTTTTAATTTCATCATCTGAAAATTGTCTGTTCATATCCTTTGACCATTTATCAGTTGGAGAATGGCTTGATTTCTTATAAATTAGAGTCAATTCTCTATATATTTTGGAAAGGTCCTTTATCAGAACCTTTGACTGTAAAAATGTTTTCCCAGTTTATTGTTTCCCTTCTAATAGGATTGCACATGTTTAAACTGTATCAGATTGTCTTGGGGAGAGGGGAGGAAAGAGAAGGAAGTAGAAAAAATTGGAACAAAAAGTCTTATAAAAGCAAATGTTGAAAACAATTTTTTAAAAGTATTTGGAAAAATAAAATGTTATTAAAAGACTCAGATTAAGAAGAAAGAGAATTTGGATGCCTTACTGTTTGGAGTATATATGTTTAATATTGATATTGCTCACTGTCTATGGTACCTTTTAGCAAGATATAGTTTCCTTCCTTATCTTTTTAAATTGGATCTACTTTTGCTTTTGCTTTGTTTGAGATCATAATTGTTACCTCTGCTTTTTTTTTTTAAAACTTCTGCTGAAGTATGATAGATTTTGTTCTAACCTCTTGCCTTTACTCTTTGTGTGTCTCTCTGCTTTGTGTGTTTCTTGTAAATAACATATTGTAGGATTCTGGTTTTTAATCCACTTTGTTATCTGCTTCTGTCTTATCGGTGAGTTCATCATATTCACATTCATAGTTGTGATTACTAGCTCTTCATTTTCTTTCATCCTATTTTCACCCTATTTTTTCTTTCTCCTTTCATCCTATCACTCCTCATCACTGTTTCCCTTCTGACCACAATCTCCTTCAATCTGCCCTTCTTTCTATTGTTCCTTCCCCAATTTGTTATTGCCTTCCTCTCCTATTTCCATATATAGTAAGGTAGATTTTTATGCCCAACATATTGTGTATGTTATTCCCTTTTGATACCAGTTTTGATATGAGTAAGATCTGAGTAGTGCCCACCAGCTCTACCATCTTTCCCTCCATTGTAATAGGTCCTTTTTACCTTTTCATGTGAGATAATTTACTCCCTTCTTTCTCTCCCTTCCCTCTTCTTCCAGAGGACTCGACTTTCTTGCCTCTTAGGGGGGGCAATTAGGGTTAAGTGCCTTGTCCAGGGTTACACAGCAAATAACTGTCTGAGGCTGAATTTGAACTCAGGTGACTTAGAGCCAATGTTTTATCCACTGCATCACCTAGTTGCCCCTCTCTCTCCTTAATTTTGTTTTTTTGGTATCATCCTATCAGAGGCTTCTTATATACCTCCTTGTTCTGCCTGTGTTTACTTCTTCTAACTGCCCTGAGAGCGATAGATTTCTTAAGAGTTATAAATATCATCTTCCCATGTGCAGGGATGTAAAGAATTTAATCTCATTGGATCCCTTATGATTTCTCTTTATTTATTTTTCTTGGGCTTCTCTTGATTTTTGTATTTGAAAGTCAAAATTTCTGTTCAACTCTGGCCTTTTCATCAGGAAGACTTGAAAAGTACTCTATTGATTAAATGTCCATTTTTCCCTGAAGAATTATGCTCAGTTTCACTGGGTAGACAATTCTTGATTTGTAATCTTAGCTGCTTTGCCTTCCAGAGTTCTATATTTCATGCCTTCCAGTTCTTTAATACAGAAGCTGCTAAATACTATATAATTCTTACTGTGACTCCCCAATGTTAGAATTGTTTCTTTCTGGTTGTTTACACTATTTTTCTCTTTGACCTGGGAGTTCTGAATTTGGCTTTAATATTCCCAGCATTTTTTATTTTGGTATCTCTTTCAATGCATTCTTTCAATATGTATTTTACCCTTTGGTTTTAGCACATCAGGGCAGTTTTTGTTTGTAATTTCTTGAAATATTACATCGAGGTGCTTTTCATGATTATGGTTTTAGGGTGTTCAGTAATTCTTGTTGTCTCTCTTGGAATCTGTTTTATAGGTCAGTTGCCTTTCTAGTGAGATATTAAACATTTTCTTCTATTTCATTTTTTTTGGATTTTATTTGATTGATTGTTGATGTCTCATGGAGTCATTAACTTCCACCTGTCCAATTATAATTTTAAAGGAATTATTTTCTTCAGTTAGCATTTTTACCTCAATTTTCGTTTGACCAATTCTTTTTGTAAAAAATAGTTATTTTATTCAGTGAATTTTTCTATATCCTTCCACCCCGTTTTCTGTTTTTCTTTTAACAAACCATTTTTTTTTCAGGATTGTTTTGTGCCTCATTTCTTTTCCAATCTTTCTTCTACCTCTTTTTGTATTAAAATACTTTTTGAGCTCTTCTACTTCTTTTGGGGGCTTGAGACTAATACAGATTTTTCTCTGAGGTTTCACATGGAGGTGTTTTTACATTGTTTTTCACTTCTGAGTTTGTGTTTTTGTGTTCTTTGTAATCATAGTAACTGTCTTTAGTCAGATTTTTTTTGCACTTTTTTCAAGATTCATTCATGACTTTTAACATTGAACTCTGCTCTTAAGGTAAAAAGGACACTGTCCAAAGCTTCTTACACTAAGGAGATCTGACCACTTGCCCACTGCTGTGATCCACACAGTCAAAGCCTTTAGTGTATTCAGTGAAACAGAAGTAGATGTATTTCCGGAGCTACCTTGCTTCCCTCAAAATCCAGAGAATGTTGTCAATCTGGTTTCCAGTTCCTCTGCTTCTTTGAAAACTAACCTGCTCTTCTGACAATTCTCAGTTCACATATTGCCAAAGTTTAGCTTCCAGAATCTTAATCGTAGTGCTTAAAATGAGTTCCTTCGATCAGTAATTTAAATGCTGCTTGGACTTGCCCTTTTGAGGATTGAAATGTAAACTGATCTTTCCCTCCTTCAGTCACCACTTCTGAGTTTTCCAAATTTGCTGGAATATTGAGTGCAGTAGTTTAATGGTATCATCTTTTGGGGTTTTACATAGCTCAGCTGGAATCCCATCACTTCCACTGACCTTATTAGCAATGCTTGGTTGGTGTAAGACCCACTTGACTTTATTATCCAGGATGTCAAGCTCTCCATCAACCCCACATATGTTTATCAGTGATGTTAAGCTCTTTTTAGAATAGTTCTCAACTCAACAATTTCAAGGGACTCAAGAATAAACTGTTTATATTTTATACATGAAAATATAAACCATATTCTGAAATTGGCATCAGTACTCAGAGTGTTCAAAAGAAAAATTAGTTCAGAGTATGATTTGGTTTTAAAAAACAAAATTTTCTAGGAAAAGATAAAAAAATGTAATTATATAAGATTATAAAGATAATATATATATTATTTATAAGATGATATATATGCATTATATAATGTATATATAAGACAATGTAATTAT
This sequence comes from Dasyurus viverrinus, assembly GCA_020854095.1. Taxonomy (NCBI): domain Eukaryota; kingdom Metazoa; phylum Chordata; class Mammalia; order Dasyuromorphia; family Dasyuridae; genus Dasyurus; species Dasyurus viverrinus. The sequence continues at coordinate 1,356,260 of CM037003.1, read as the reverse complement.
TATATAAGATAAAGATAAAACTTGTAATTACTATATAAGTGAGGGGCAGAGGAAAAACTGACACAGAGGCATTAGATGGGAGAGAGAGCAAGGCTGGTAGTTCTGAAAACCTACTCATATCAGGAATTGAATAAATAGGGAAACATGTATATATATGCATTATTTATATATGTATAGACACACATATACATACATTATATATATATATGTATATACACACACACACACACACACATATATATATATATATATATACACACACATACATACATGTGTCTGTATGTGTTCCATGAAGGGTATAGCACCATCTGAAATCTAAAAAGAAACAAGGAGGGAGGGAATAGGACACTGTGAAGTATAGAAGGGTGTATAGATGAAGGGAAGTATAATAAGGTGTGTAGATTAATGAAAATGAGATGAAGAAAAGGGAAATGTTGGAGCAAGAAAATAAGGGACATGTCTATATGTGGGGAAGAGGTCAAGTAATTGCAAAGTAAGTGAAAAAGTAGACATAAAATGGAAGAGTTTCCAGGGATTCCTAATAAGAGATATACACAAGCACAATAATAAAAATTGGGAGTAGAATTTATTTACAAAATAAAGGTAGAGCTGGTGATCATTGATCTCAGACCAAGTAAAACAGAAAATTTCAATCAGGAGACAAATCTATATTATATGTCAGCCATATTAATATTGTTTTAGAAACATGCCTATGTGTAAATGCATATTATATCCATCCCTCTCTCTCTCTCTCTCTCTCTCTCTCTCTCTCTCTATATATATATATATATATATATATATATATATATATGTATGTATGTATGTATAAGTGTGTGTATATGCATTACAAAGTATGTATGTGAACACAGATGTAGGTGTATATGTGAATATATATACACACACACACAGACATATCTGTGCTTATTATGCTCTGTTTGGCGAAGTTTTAGGGAGGAAAAAGGGGAAAAACAGAAAATAGTTAAAAGTACAATGTAGAGGCTAAAAAATAAGTTGAAAGAAAGCAAAGATAGACATGATGAATACAACATGTTCTAAAATTATATATTCTTTTTTAAAATGGAAACTTATTGTTAGTCTTTTCTTATGTTCAGCTTGGTAAATTACAATGTTTTTTTCTTTTTTCTAATTCTGTTTTTCTATTTTGATCTTTCTTCCTTTATATTTAATTTTAAATAAACAAATATTTTAAAAAAGAAGAAGAAAAACTTAATCAGTGAGAGGACTAAGCCCTCCATGAAATGTTATCTTTTTGAACCAATATAGATTGTGCCTCTAGAATTGATAAATGCAGCAATGTACCACTATCAGTTTTTGTTTTCCCTTCAGACTTTCCAGGAATGTTGTTAAGGGGACAGTGGACATGATGTCATCATGGGGCTTGCCTCACTGAAGAAGGTAAACATAAAATGGAATGGTATTGCAGAAGTTTGTTGAACAGCTAGCACTGATTTGCACTGAGTCCCTTGAGATTTACCTTAGACTTAGACTCCCACAAACATCTCTCCTCCCTTACTCAAGTGTTTCATTGTTCAAGAGGTGCCAGTGGGGGAGGGGAAAGAGGTCAGAATTTTCATTTGGACCCTCTGAGATAGAAATGGATGAAAACATGATCCAAGTTATTGTGAAATGCATTTTGCACAGGAGGACCCCACAGAGATTCTGATCACTCTTGTTCCTCTTTTACTATCAGGCTTTCCTCCATACTGTCCCTGACCCACATTCTACTGGAAATGGAATTCACATGTTTGTTAGGTGTCCACCCCTCTGACTAATATTGAGGAGGTTCTTGATAATATCTCAGATAAGCTGCATTTGTGCTTCAAATCTTGTATTGCTCTAGTTCCCAGATCATGAGAAGATCAGGATCAAGAAGAGCCATTCCTGCATGCATGTTTTGTCATGTCTCTCACAGAATGAGCTGTTTTTCTTCTGAGCACTGGGAATTTTGAGTGAAATGTCCAGAATACCAGACCCAGGGCAAAGAAATGGTCTTGTGTTAAAGCCACATGGAATCTTCATTTAATGTTAAAAAAAAACCAAGATTTTCTGTGCAGCTCTTCCTCTCAGTCCTTTTTATGAAACTAAAGTATTCCATGCTATCTGAGGAATGTATAATGTGGCTACCTTCACCTTGGAGAATTTCCTACATAGAAAGAGATTCAACTACTCCTTTGATCACCTTAAGACCTGAGAAAAATCCATTGTCAAGGCACAATATTTCCACCAGTGCCAACGAGAGAGCACCTATCTCAACAGTAGTAACAGTCGGTAATTTTTTTGGCATTTTCTCTTCGTTTTTCTGTATTCTATAACTGGGTTCCAACCCACTAGCATTTTCAGGGTACAATTCCCTATTGCAAGTAAGTCATTAACCATTCATTGCAATGCAATTATCATTTCCTCTCCCTAAGCGTTTTAATTAATGAGATGGAGGCTGTGTGTCACACTGCTAGATGTAGTCTAATTGCCAGACCATGGGAACCAGTCATGGGATTCTCTTCTGCTCTGGTGAGTGCTTAGATTTTTCTATTTTTTCCTTTCATGACCCACGTATTTAATATCTTTTTAAGATGAAATGCTTTAAAAAAAAGATGAAATGCTTAGCAACCTTCTCAAAGACCTTGACAAACATTTTTTTTTAATTTGTTGAAATCTAATCAGGCCGTGAGGTCAATGACACCTTCTGGAAGTATTCTCCCTATACATTCAATGTAGATTGTGCCCCTAGACATCATTTTTCTCTTTCCATGTAGCAATGCACTGTTGATTAGTATTTGCTTTTCCTGGAAGGTTCTGAAGTGGGCAATTAGACATGATTACACTAGGGACTGCCTCCTTGAAGAAGTGGAGCATTGGATAGCATCCTATTTCTGAAGTTTGCTGAGAAGCTAGCATGAACTTGGCTTCCATGATGATGACAATATGGAACCAAAGCAGAACAGTAGAAATGATTAGTTCCAAGAATTTGTGAACATCAGGATAAACAGGAGCCATTCCTGCATGTATCTTTGGTCAGCATGTCTGTCTCCTTCAGAATGGGCTTGAACCCTATTTCTGCCATTTAATCTGTTCTCCTTCCCTGGCCATGGAAGTCTACATGAGTAGAATGTCTACAAAACCTCATTTGTGTCAATGAAATGATCTTATGCTGAGGTCATCTGGAGACTTCATGTGAAGTTAGGAAAGCAACATCTGTTAGACAGGTTTTCCTCTTCTTTTTTTCCTCTTCTTTTTTTTCTCTTGTTTCTGCATCTAAAGTATTCTGTTCCATCTGAGTAATCTAAAAAGTGGCCACCTTCAAGCTAGGGAATCTTTTACATGGAAAGAGATTCAACCAATCCTTTGTTCAACATAAGACCTGAGAAGAATCCATTGGTAAAGCACAATATTTCCACCAGTACCAAGGAGAAAGCATCTCTCCCAAAAGTCATGATCATAAATGATTTTGTGGTGTTTGTCCTTTGGTCTTTCTGCATTCAACCACTGGGCTGAAATCCAACAGCATTTTCAGGCTGAAATTCTTTATTGCAGGTAAGTCTTTAACCTTTCAGTGTAAAACAATTATCTTTCTTCCCTGGCTAAGCATTTTATTTAATTAGGTAAAGGCTATGTGGCACACTGGTGGATGGAGTCCTTTTGCTAGTCCATGGGAACCAGGCAACTGCAGTCTTGGGCTTCTCCTCAGCTCTGGTGAGTGCTCAGATTTTTCTGTTTCTTTTCATGTCCCAAGTGTCCAACACCCCATAAAGATGAACAGCTCAGCATCTTTCTGAAAGCCCCTGTCAAGGGTTTTTTTTAATTATTTGAAATCTAATCACCTCTGAACCATATGTGCTTTTTCTGCAAGGTTAAATGGGCAATTGGACCTGATTTCACCAGAGTGCTACTTCCTTGAAGAGGGTAAGGATCAGATGGAATGGTATTATTTTGGACTGTTTTTGAACAGCTAGAATTGACGTGGCTTCCATGGTAATGACAAGTATGGAACCAAAGCAAAATATTAAAAAAAATATTGGTTCCTAGAGTTTGTGATGATCAGGATCAAGAAGAGCCATTCCTACATGTATCATTAGTCAGCATGGCTGCCCCCCCAGAGAATGGGCTTGAAGCACCATTTCTGCCATATAAGGTGTATCTTTTCCCCATTCATGGGCATTTTAATATCACTTGTGTCAAGGGACACTTCGCTTATGTTGATGAATTGATTTTATGCTATGGTCATCAGGAGTCTTTTTGTGTGTGGGGGGGTTCTTTCTCTTTATTTTTTGACAATAATATTTTATATTTTTTAAAGTGTATCATGGTACATTTTATTTTGTTTTCTTATTAAAGCTTTTTTATTTTTCAAAACATATGCATAGATAATTATTCAAATTAGCCCTTGGAAAATCTTGTTTCAGTTTTTTCCCCCACTTCTCCCACTACCCTCCCCTGGATGGCAAGTAGTCCAATATCTGTTAAACATAGTTGAAATATGTTAAATGGAATATATGCATACATATTTATACAATTATCTTGCTGTACAAAAAAAATCAAATCAAACCAGAAAAGAAAATGATGAAGAAAATAAAATGAAAGCAAACAACAACAAAAAGAGTGAGAATGTTATGTTGTGGTCCACACTCAGTTCCCACAGTCCTCTCTCTGGGTGTAGATGGCTTTCTTCATCACTGAACAATTGGTACTGGTTTGAATCATCTCATAGTAGAAGAGAGCCACGTCCATCAGAATTGATCATTGTATAATATTGTTGTTGCTGTGTATAATGGTCTCCTGTTTTTGCTCATTTCACTCAGCATCAGTTCATGTAAGTCTCTCCAAGTCTCTTTGAAATCATTCTGCTGGTCATTTCTTATAGAACAATAATATTCTGTAACATTCATACACCACAATTTACTAAGCATTTTCTCGAATTGATGGGCATCCATTCAATTTGCAATTTCTTGCCACTACTAAAAGAGCTGCCACAAACATTTTTGCACATTTTGGTTCCTTTCCTTCCTTTAGGATCTCTTTGGGATATAAGTCCAGTAGTAACACTGCTGGATCAATGGGCATGCACAGTTTGAACACTTGTTGAGCATAGTTCCAAACTTTTCTCCAGAATGGTTGTATTTGTTTACAGTTCCACCAACAATGTATTAGTGTCCCAGTTTTCCCACATCCCCTGCAACATTTGTCATTATTTTTTCCTGCCATCTTAGCCAATTTGACATGTGTGCAGTGGTATCTCAGAGTTGTATTAATTTGCATTTCTCTGATCAGTAATCACTTATACCACCTTTTCATATGAGTGGTAATAGTTTCAGTTTCATCATCTGAAAATTGTCTGTTCATATCCTTTGACCATTTATCAATTGAAGAAAGGCTGGAATTCTTATAAATTTGGGTCATTTCTCCATATATTTTAGAAATGAGGCCTTTATCAGACCCTTTGAATGTAAAAATGTTTTCCCAACTTATTGCTTCCCTTCTAATCTTGTCTGCATTGGTTTTGTTGGTACAAAAACTTTTTAACTTAATATAATTAAAATTATCTATTTCATGATCAATAATGACCTTCAGTTCTTCTTTGGTCAGAAATTCCTTCCTTCTCCACAGATCTGAAAGGTAAACTATCCTATATTCTTCTAGTTTGTTTATAATATCATTCTTTATGTCTCGACCACGAACTCATTTCGATCATATCTTGATCTATGGTATTAGGTTTGGGCCAATGCCTAGTTTCTGCCATACTAGTTTGTATTTTTTCCAGCAATTTTTGTCAAATAGTGAGTTCTTATCCCCAAAGCTGGCGTCTTTGGGCAGGGGCCATTCCTTCTCCAAGAATATATATAACAGAGTATGGTCCAATTACTATTTAGCCTCACATGCTTGGGACCTCAGTGCATCAACTCAAGCTTCAGCCTATTACACTATTCCACTGATAAACTACTCTCTTTCTTAGCCAGTACCAAATGGTTTTGGTGACCACTGCTTTATAATATAATTTTAGATCAGGTACAAGTAGGCCACCTTCATTTGGAATTTTTTCATTAATTCCCTTAAATTCTTGATCTTTTGTTCTTCCAGACAGATCTTGTTATTGATTTTTCTAGGTTTGTAAAATAGTTTCTTGGGAGTCTGATTGGTATAGCACTAAATAAGTAGATTCATTTTGGAATTATTGTTATTTTTATTATGTTCACTCAACCTGTCCAAAAGTATTTGATATTTTTTCAACTGTTTAGATCTGACTTTGTGTGGAAAGTGTTTTGTAGCTGTGCTCATATAGTTCCTGGTTTTCCCTTGTCAGGTAGACTCCCAAATATTTTATACTATCAACAGTTATTTTAAATGGAATTTCTCTATCTTTTGCTATTGGGTTGTTGGTGATGTATAAAAATGTTGATGATTTATGTGGATTTATTTTGTATCATGTAAATTTGTTTAAGTTGTTCATTGTTTCTAATAGTTTTTTTAGTTGATTGTCTAGGGTTTTACATGTATACCATCATCTGCAAATAGTGATAATTTGGTTTCTTCATTACCTACTCTAATTCATTTAATCTCTTTTTCTTCTGTTATTGACAAAGCTAACATTTCTAAAATAATATTGAATAGTAATGCTGATAGTGGAAAACCTTGTTTCACCTCTAATCTTATTCCTATCAGGCTTATAATTTATTCCCATTATAAATGATGCTTGCTGTTCATTTTAGATAAATGCTACTGATCATTTAAAGGAAAAGTCCATTTGTTCCTATACTGTGCTATGTTTTAATAGGAATGGGTGTTGGATTTTATCAAATGCTTTTTCTGCATCTATTGATATAATCATTTGTTTTTTTGTTAATTTGGTTATTGATTTAGTTCATGATGCTAATAGTTTTCCTAATATTGAACCAGCCCTGCATTCCCATCAGGAGACTTCATGTGACGATAAGCAACCAAGATCTTCTTGCAGCTCTTCCTCTGAGATCCTGTTTCTGCATCTAAAGTATTCCATACCATCTGAGTTAGAATAAATGCAGTCACCTTCACCTTCAAGAAACTTCTAGATGGAAAGAGATTCAACCGCTCCTTTGATCACTTAGTCTTGAGAAGAATCCACTGGCGATGCACAATATTTCCACCAGAGTCAAGGAGAGAGTCCCTCTCCCAACAGCTGTGATCATAAATGATTTGTGTTGTTTTCTGTTATGAGCCAGAACTCTATACTTAAAACAAAGGATTCTTACAGTTGCTAATTCAGTGGAATTGATGAGACAATGGTTATCTAGTTTATCATGGTGATTAATAGTTCTCTAGATCAGTAGGATTGATTTAACCTTACAACAAATAATAGTTTCCTAGTCATATAATGATTTGTTTATACTCAAAATAGAGCATATAAATCTACAATAAACTTAGCCAGATCTGAGCCAGAGACAGACTCAGAAGGGCCAGACACAGATTCGGAAGGGAGCCAGAGACACATTCATTCCATCGTCCACCTTTGTGGTGGCTGGAGGCTGAAGCACAAGCCCTCGGACTCAGAGACATTTCCATCTTCATCAGCCTCTTGGTGTCTGGCCTGTCTTCCTGCACTTCCCCCACTGAGACCAAGGCTGAATAGAAAGGCTCTCAAGAAAACAGGTTGGGTCCCAGGCAAGGAGACAATAAAGAATTTGGACTTTGGATTTTAACACCTGGCTATTCTCATGGTGATTACTCTACTGAAAGGAAGACTGGTCCAGAGACCTCCAGAAAACCAACAGGAACATTACAGTTTTCCCTTTGGCCTTTCCGTGTTCTACCACTGAACTGCAATTCAACAGTCTTTCCATGTAAAATTCCCTATTGCAGGTACTGTAGAAGTATTGCATGGTTAATGACTTACCCATTCATTCCAATGCAATTATCTTTTTTTCCCATCCTAATCATTTTATTTAATTAGGTGAAGACTATGTGTCACACTGGTGGATGGAGTCCTATTGCAAGTCCATGGGAACCAGACAACTTCAGGCTTTTCCTCAGCTCTCGTGAGTGCTCAGATTTTTCAATTTTTCCTTTCATGCCCCAAGTGTCCAACATCCCATAATGAGAAACAGCTTAGCAAACTTCTCAAAATCCTTGTCAAGAGTTTTTTGTTTTGTTTTGTTTTGTTTAATTTGGTGAAATCCAGTCACAGAGTTAGGGCAGTGACACCTTGTGGGAGTATTCTTCCTCTACATGTAATGTAGATTGTGCCCCTAGAGATCACTTTTCTCTTTCCATGTAGCAGTGCACCACTGATCAATATTTGCTTTTCTTGGAAATTTCTCCAGTGAGCAATTAGATATGATGTCAACAGGGAGCTCCTTCTTAAAGAAGGTATGGGTCAGATGCAATTGTATTTCTGGACGTTGTTGAGCATGGAGCATAGACTTGGCTTCAATCATGATGACCATAATGGAGCTAAAACAGCAGTACAAATGCTTTTGATTCAAAATGTCGATTGGCACTGCTCCTTTGATTCTTCTTTTTGGTCTTTTCTTCTGTTTCTTGGGTGAGCAGATATTCCAGTCTTTAGTCTGGGATTCAGAAAGGCCACCCTTTCCTTGTAGGGGTTAGGATCCTCTTAAACTTGTCCTTTGCTAGCAGTATGAGTCCCCTGGAATTCATTAGTTTATAATAATCTGATATGGCTTTTTTGTTCTATGCACTGCCTCTCAATTATTCAAGTGAGCTTCACTTTTCTAGGTGTGTTAGAATAGGCTACCTTGAGGGAGGGTTTGTTAATTTGTATTTGCAATCATTTGTAGGATTCCTTCAACTGGCTGTTGTTGGAATGACCCAGCTTCTATTAGAATACGGATATGAGGATTTTTCCAGGATGTGATGGCTAAGATAAGGGGAAATGTCTTCCTTACAGAAGGAAGAACCAGTATTTGGGAATACTTTTCTGCTTTTTCCTGTGAGATTTTTCTCTGCTTTCTTTTCTTTCTGCAATCATTTTTTCTCATGTTTTTTCCTTAAATTCTCTTTCATGTATTCTTTTTTAAATTTTAAATCTTACCAGACAATTTAAATAGTAATACAAGCAATAGGTATCCTTCCTTTTTTATATCCTTAAGCAACCTGGCCTCCTTTCCTTGTAAAGGTTTTTCTTATCCTAGACTTTTCAAACTCATACCATCACATTACCATATCTTCTCCTTCTCTACTTGCTTAGTTACAACAGTGGCTGGACTTTTAGCCAGGGACCTATTGCTTCTAACATTTATTTCCCATCATTTTTTTCCTGTATGTTCAGTTTTCCATCCAAACTCTCAGCTCTAATCTTATCCTATAACTTTCCTCAGGCCTTTTTGGGGTGTTCCTCGAAGGACTTGTTTCTTGGAGATTATTCAAACAGGCAATCTTCATTTAATTTGCAACTGAGCTCTTAATATTTAGAATTCAACCTTGTCCTTCAGGTATAGTTTTACCTTTCATTGTATTCTTTCCTTGAAGCCCCAATTGGCCATCTATCATTCCCCATCTACTTGGGTTTCTGATTTTCTGCATAAAAATCGCAGGGTTATTTTTCTATTTTATTAATAATTAATGAATTAGAATCAAAATTTTTCTCCTTTTTTTTTACTTCTTCAGGAATCAGGAATTTTAGATTATTCAGGAAGCCTTTGAATTGTAAGAATGAAAATGAGAGGAAAAACCCAGAGATGTTCAAGATTTTTTCCTTTCTATTCTAATTCTAGGATATCAGGGCAGCTTTCCTTGACAATTTCTTGAAAGATGCTGTCCGGAAACTCTGAGATACCACTACACACCTCTCAGATTGGCTAAGATGACATGAAAAGATAATGATAAATGTTGGAGGGGAGATGGGAAAACTGGGACACTGACACATTGTTGGTGGAACTGTGAATGGATCCAACCATTCTGGAGAGCAATCTGGAATTTTGCCCCAAAGTTGTCAAACTGTGCATACCCTTTGATCCAGCAGTGCTACAACTGGGCTTTTATCCCAAAGAGATCTTAAAGGAGGGAAAGTGACTTGTGTGCAAAAATGTTTTTGGCAGCCCTTTTTGTAGTGGCAAGAAACTGGAAATGGAGTGAATGCCCATCAGTTGGAAAATGGTTGGGTAAATTGTGGTATATGAATGTTATGGAATATTATACTTCTGTAAGAAATGACCAGTAGGATGATTTCAGAGAGACATACATGAACTTATGCTGAGTAAAATGAGCAGAACCAGGAGATCTTTATATACTTCAACAATAATACTATATGATAATCAGTTCTGATGAATGTGAGTCTCTTCAACAGTGAGATGATTCAAACCATTTCCGTTCAGTGATGAAGAGAACCATGTACATCCAGAGAGAGGACTATAGGAACTGAGTTTCTCTTGTTTGCTTGCATTTTTGTTTTCCTTCACAGGTCTTTCTACTTTCTTTCTAGATCCAATTTTTTGTGCATCAAGATAACTGTACAAATGTGTATACATATATTGTATTTAATATATACTTCAACATATTTAACATGTATTGGACTACCTGTTATCTAAGAGAGGCGATGGGAGCAAGGAGGGGAAAAGTTGGAACAGAAGATTTTTCACAGGTCAATGTTGAAAAATTACCCATGAATATGTTATGCCAATGAAAAGCTATAATAATAAAAATAAAAATAAAAAGAGAAATCCAATAAAAAATGAAAGAAAGAAAGAAAGATGCTTTCCTCTCTTTCTTTTGTTTTTTATTGGACTTCTCTTTATTTGATAATGGTCTTCATGTTGTTAGAATCCTTAAAAGTGATAAGTCAGTTGCCTAATTTAGCATGGTACTTAGCAAATTCTGTAGCTCACTAATATATTTAAGTACTCAATGGAGTTCACCCTTTTGGGAGATTCACAAGTTAGAAACCCACAATCCCACTCTCGGAGAAGGAGTCAACCTTTTACACCGAGCATAAAAAGAGCTTCAGTGAGCCAGTCAGGGACAGTTCAGAAGAAGCCACAAGTGGGTGTTGAGCTAGAGACAGAAGTCATTTTGGAAGATTGAAAGACATGAGTCAAAGTTGAGGCAAAGGCAGAAGCAAAGGACAAGCTGCAAGAGCTCTTGGAATCAAGGAAGGAGAAAATAAACATTTGGATTTTATCAGCTGGCTGTATTTGAGGTGATTATTACTCTGAATCGAAACTAAGGCTGCTTCCAGAGAATCTCCCCAAGAATCCTGCTCCCAGAGAGCCATCATATATTATAAAAAAGAAGAGAACACCCCATTTTGGCACCCTGAACATGGGACTGATAGGACTCCTATCTCAGTGGAAAAGCCTCTGATCCTGAATCCAGTGGAAAAGTCTCCTCAACCCAGAAATTAGGGCAAGTACAACAAATAAATTTTGTCAAGAGAGTTAAAGTAGAATTTCAGCCAAGATGGGACAGATGTTTAGAAAACAGCCTTCTGTTCCTGTTCAAAGAAAATGTTTAGATAACATTGTTAAGGTTATGAAAAGCCAAAGTTTGATTATAATTTTGCAGCAGATCACTGAACTTTTAAAAACTGTAAAGCACATATGTCCTTGTTTCTCTATGGAAAAAGAATTGGATCTAGAGGAGTGGAAAGTAGTAGGAGAGGATCTTTGTCAATTCTACAATAAAAATGGACCTGATTCAATTTCAAAAGACATACTTAATACATATAATTTAATACAACTGGCTTTAGGAAATTTTATAAGTGTTAGAATAAGGAAAAAGAAGAAAGCAGGAGGGGCAGGTGCCAACTAAACTAGGTGAAAAGGAGGAAGAATCAGATAAGAATGGAGTTAAATACAGTTTTGAGTGTGATACTTCACAGAAAGAAAAATTAGATCATTCCACATCTCATGACCCTCCCCCTTCAATTAACCCTTCATGGATGGAGGGAGAAGGAAGAGGGGAAGAGGCAGTAATGTAATCAGAATTAAGGAGCCTGTGACAAGATTACAAAAGGTATTAATTAAGGCAAAAAATGAAGGAGAAGATATATCTGATTTTATAAATGCATATTCTGTGATTGAAAAGTTTGACTCTTCAGGTCAAAAAGAGAGAAAATGCACTCCTTTTAATTTGGAAAAAATTAAAGATTTGAAAAAGGGTTGCACTCTTTATAGGGCTACATCCCCTTATGTTAAGCTGTTACTAGATAATTTGTCTTATGAAATCTTAACCCCGAATGATTGGAAATCCATAGCTAGAACATGTTTAGAACCTGGACAAAATTTATTGTGGCTTTTGGAGTTTCATTAATTATGTAGAATTCAATCCCAACGCAATAGGCAGATAAGAGCTATTGGGCAAATCACTTTTGACCAACTAGCTGGTGAAGGTCAGTATGGAAAGAATTAAGAATAAATTTATTATCCCATAACAGTGTATGAGCAATTTTCCAAGGCTGCAATAAAACCTTTGGGTTCTCTCCCTGGACAAAAAGATTGATTTAATATTCCGGATGCCAGGGCCAGTATTCTATTGTCCCTTCTAGCTGCTCCATTTTTTTCTATTCATCTTTGGAAATAGATACAGTAGTGGTACCACTGGATCAAGGGGTTTAGGCAGTTTAATCTCTCTTGGGGCATAAGTTCAGATTGCTCTCTAAAATGGTTGAACTATTTCCAACAATGAATTAATGGCCCAATTTTCCACATCTCCTCCAACATTTGTCCGTTTTCCTTCGAATTATTTTGGATTATCTGGTAGGTATAAAATGATATTTCAAGGTTGTTTTAATTTTCATTTTTCAATAATGATTTAGATAATTTTTTTTTCATACAACTACAAATTGTTTTCATTTCTTCACTGGAAAACTGCTGTTTGGCCATTTATCAGTTGGGGAATGACTCATATTCTTATAGATGTGAGAAAGTTATTTATATATTTTTGATATGAGATTTTTTATCTGATAAACTTTCCATAATTCGTTTTCTTTTTTACCAATTTTCTCCTTTCCTTCTGATCTTGACAACATTTTTGTACAAAACCTTCTTACATTGATGTATCAAATTATGTTTTACCCCTAACTTTGCTTTCTGTGTCTTCTTTATTCATAAATTCTTTGCCTGTTCTCTCTGATATGTTCTAATGTTTCTGCAAAATCTCTCTTCAGTATTTTATGTTATTATGAATAAGGCTAAGGAAAATAATTCCATTAATTTGTTCCCTCTGATGCCTCAGACTTAGCCTTCCACTCTGGTTTCTGGATGGAAAATTGAACTGTGGTGGCCTCTGAGAAGGTGGTCAACTTTCAATCCCTCCCTATTTCCAGGTTCTTTCACCACTGTCTGTAGATATCCCCAAATCTCTCTTACCTTTGAAAACAAAGTAAATAAGACCAGCCCTTCCATCTGTCTACTCGTATCTCCTCCTGTCCCTCTCTAGTCTACACTCACTGCCTCTGCCGCTTTTCCCCATCTTTCAACCCTTGGCAGTCTGACTTGTGACCTCATCACTTGTGATGTCACTATTCTTTCAAAATGGCCACTGACCTCTTAATTGGCAGAGGTGATGGTCTTTTTTCATTTCTCATCCTTCTTGATCCCTCAGCTGAATCTGACACCTTTGCCTTCCCTCTTCTCTCCTGGATACTCTCTGCTCCCTGATTAACTTTGGAAATTTTCCCTTCTCCTAGCTCTCTTTTTTCTGTCTCATCTTCTCCACAGTGTTCTCCAACTATGGATTTTCTTCAAGACTTTGTCCTGGGCTCTCATTAGCTCCCATGGCTATAATTAAAATATCACTACTATGCAACTGACTCCACAGTCCATGAGTGTGTAGCTCCAAGCTCTCTCCCTCAAACTTCAGTCCGACTTTACCATCTGCCTGTTAGACATTTTAAATAGTATGTGCCAAAGTACCTCCCAATTTCAGTATACACAAAATGACTCATCTTTCCCTTTTCATCATCTTCCTTGTTTCTATGCAAAGCACTGGTGTTGAACCTTTGTGGATGCACAAAGAGGGGCCTAGTTAAAAAAAAATGCCTAGGTGTGAAAACATGGGATTTCTACTGACCTGTAGCATTCCTGTCTCCCTTGTTCCCTCCCTCCTACCTGCTTAAGAAGACCCAGCAAAGGGAGTCACAGATGCTGTATGACAGTATACCCAGAACACCCAGAAATTGGTGTATACTGGACTCCAGCATGCCAGGCAAAGTCCATAAGATACCGTAAGGTTGCTTCTTGAAGGAGCCAAGGTGAGGGTGAAGAAGAGCAGTGCATTTCATTGATAATCTTCTTTGGCTAAGTTGTCTTGAAAGGTGAATTATTTTCCCAGATTTGCATTAGAATTTTCTCCCTCATTTCTCAGTCACAACTAGAAAGTTACACTAATTCCAGCTGAACATTGGGCCTTATAGAATTCCATAGGTCCCTGAGCCACATTTCCTTCATTGGACATGGCAAATGCTTCATCTAGTTCTCATCGTTCCATCCCTTGTCTGCCCTTCTGTTAAGAGGAGATTGATTTCCAGACATTTGAAGGCATTAACACATTACTGCCCTAAACACATGCCACTAACTCCCCTGCTCTTCCCCCTTAACTTAATTCCACCACAGTCTCTATCACCATTCCCCAGAGCACTATCTGTGTCTTCCATGGGATTGCCCCACCTTTTATTTTCTGGAGGCAGGGTCAGTTTGTTTGATGCATGTTCACTATTCGTGCATTAACCAACTCACCTATTTTATTTAATGTTAGTCTACTTGTCAAAATAGTGACTTGTGCCAGTGATCCAGAGCACCTAAAATGTCGTCCGGCTGAACCAATCCATTTCATTAATATTAGGCGGTAGTCACAATAGGATGGTGATGTGACTGAGATACGAGGGTGCAAGTGTGTTCAGCAAAGCTTTTTAGCACTTCCATTCTGAGTAAATATCTCAGATTTTCCAGTATATACCAGCACTACCATTCTGTTCCAGTGACCTTGGTGCTCAAAGGCTTAAGGTTTAGGCTGGAGGAATGCAAGGTCTGGCAGGTCCTACCAAACTGGAAACGTTTCAGGTGAGGTTCTGTGACCAACTGTGCATCTGTTATCTGAGGGCCAGCCTAGCCGAGTCCCAGCTGAGTCTTTACTAGGTTGGCCATAGGATTATGCATTCATGCAATAACCACCTTAGTGTTCTGTTGGTGGAGTTCTTGGTATCAGCCTCAATTCTCTATTCTGTAGAAGGGCCCTCCCTCCTCTCAGCTCTATATGTCCCTACATGCCCCTTCTTCCTTCAGACCTACCTAATATCTTTCAGCTTCATTACCATAGAGGAAAACCTCAGCCTGTGGCTCAAATCCTGTGGATAGAGATATCATTAGTCATGCCTTGGAGTTTGAGCAAAGCATTCTTTCCTGGTCTTGGCACTTTCTCCTGTGAGAAAATGAAGTTCTAAGAATTCTGTGGAATTCTGCACTAGCCCCTAATCACCTCTTAGCTCTGAAGGGGTCATCTGTCCCTCACCACAGACTCCTCCCCCATTTCATCTGGAGAGCAGCTGTCAGCAGGAATTGGTGAGCACTGGGTTTTCATTCTTCACCATATTTGTGACACCTGGTACCATGCCAGTCTTAAGCAACTTCTTTACTCAAGATTGAACAAAGGGTGGTTTGTATCTGGGGAAAAATATGGTTCAACACAAAACCAAAGCTAGTAAATAGCACCTGCAGCACCCCTTCTTATTGTCAGTAGAACTAAGGATACTTAAAAAGAAAAGAACTTATTGATAATGAATTATGAAACACCAAATTATCAAAATAGAGAGAAATTACCCAGTTTTTCTTTGAAAAATAGTAAACACCCATTTGTTTAGGATAACAACTTTTTGAGACCTCTCTTATCTTATCTGGAGGATGATAATTTTGGACGAGATGCTATTTCAAGGTCTTTTTCTTTTTTAATATTTTTTTAAAAATCAGTGTATTTTTTTTATTTAATGTTTTTCCCCAATTACATTCAAAACATTTTTACATGTTTTTTTAAGATTTTTTTCAGTTCAAGATTCTCTCCCTTATCCATACCCACAATTAAGAAATCACATGAGAATTTATGCAAAACATTTCCATAAATGTCAAGTTGTGAAAAAAACATATATCTCTCAACCTAATAAAAATAAAAACCCTCAAGAAAAATTAAGTTAAAAATAAAGATATGAAGAGAGAAATAGAAAATGCTTTGATCTATATTCAGACTCGGTTAGTTCTTTCTCTGAGTATGGATAGCATTTTTCATCATAAGACCTTGACAATGTGTGTGGATGATTATACTACTGAGAATAACAAAGTCATTTATAGCTATCACCCCAGAACCTTGATATTACTTTCTATACAGTATATTTCACATTGTTCGTGGAGGACTTTCCAGATTTTTTTTTCTTTTTTGTTTCCTGAGAGCATTGTGCTCCTCATTTCCCAAAGAACAGTAATATTTCATCAGAGAAACTTGCTTCAATTTTTTTATAATTATTATTGCTAATTTTATTTCTCCCATTGATTTTCTCTCCTTTTACTCTGTCCTTTCTCAAAAGTGTTTTCTTACTGATCATTCCCTTCCCCAATATGCCCTCACTTTTATCATCTTCCCCGTGCCCATATCTCATTCCCCTCCTATTTTCCTGAAGGATAAGATAGATTTCTGTACCCCTATTGGGTATGTATGTTATTTTCTATTTGAGCCAATTCTGATGAGAGTAAAGTTTACTCATTCACTTTCTCCTTCCCCCTTCTTCCCGTCCACTGTAAACACTTTTTCTTGCCTCTTTTTTAATGGCAGATAATTTGCACCATTGCACTTCTCCCTTTCCCTTTCTCCCAGTTCATTCCTCTCTCACCCCTTATGGTTTAACACCACATAGGCAGGACATTAATATGAAAGAGGGTAAATATGTTTTTAACCCCACGAGAGTTAGAAGCAATTAGAAAAGACCAAATGGAAAACTCTGATTAAAAGGACCTGAAAAGCTTCTGCATATACATGAAATTAATGCAATTGGGATGAGAAGGGCAAAAGTCAAATGGGGAAATATATTAAATTTCTCAAAAACAAAGGCAGGGAGGTTGAGAACACAAAATATAGAGCTAATTAATAGAAAGAGATAGTTCAGGGGTCTTCAGACTTTTTCAATAGGGGACCAGTTCACTGTTCCTCACACTGTTGGAGGGCCGGACTATAGTAAAAACAAAAACTTGTTTTGTGGGCCTTTAAATAAAGAAACTTCCTAGCCTTGGGTGAGGGGAATAATTGTCCTCAGCTGCCACATCTGGCCCGCAGGCCATAGTTTAAGGACCCCTAGATTGAAAGATTCAGTGTGTGATGCATTGTTGGTGGATTTGTGAATGGATCCAACCATTCTGGAGATCCATTTGGAACTATGCTCAAAAAGTTATCAAACTGTGCATACCCTTTGACCCAGTAGTGCTACTACTGGGCTTATACCACAAAGAGATACTAAAGAAGGGAAAGGGACCTGTATGTGCAAGAATGGTTGTGGGAGCCCTTTTTGTAAGGCCAGAAATTGGATACTGAATGGATGCCCATCAATTGGAGAATGGCTGAATAAATTGAAGTATATGAATATTATGGACTATTATTGTTCTGTAAGAAATGACCAGCAGGATGATTTCAGAAAGGCCTGGAGAGACTTACATGAACTGATGCTAAGTGAAATGAGCAAAACAGGGAGATCATTGTACACTTCAACAACTATATGATGATCAATTCTGATGAGTTTGGCTTTCTTTGGCAATGAGAGGATCCAATTCATTTCCAATTGATCATTGATGAACAGAACCAGCCACTCCCAAAGAAAGAACACTGGGAAATGAGTGTGGACCACAACATAGGATTTACACACTTTTCTGTTATTTGTTTGCTTGCATTTTTGTTTTTCTTCCCAGGTTATTTTTACCTTCTTTCTAAATTCGATTATTTTGTGTAACAAGGTAACTGTATAAATATGTATACATATATAAAATGTTATCATGTATGGGATTACCTGCCATGTAGGGGAGGAGGAAAGTAGAAACAGAAGGTTTTGCAAGGGTCAATGTTGAAAATTGACCCATGCATATGTTTTGTCAATAAAAAGCTATAAAAAAATTCTCAGTGTGGTCATACATTAAGCTATAAAGCAGACACTCCATAGGAACTTTGTAGCTGCAGACCAATCTTGTGAAATGTCTCTGCACACAGCATGTATTTGACATCTGGTACGAGTCATGGAAAATAAAACCCATACTCTGCTGAGGGGAAGGTGTCTGGGGAAAAGTAAGGGCATTTTCAATGGGATTAGGTCTGTGCAGGCAAAGCAGAAGCCCTTTAACCATGACCTGCTAGAAGCTTTGAAGAAGTAGCAAAATGAAAATTCCCTCCATGGCAACAAGATATGCCCCTTTCTCTGTTTACTTTCTTCCTGCACCCAAATACCCTTCAGTCTTCTCTCCATAATTACTGGGTATGTTACACATCCTCCCCCCCACACCCCACGAAGCATGTTCCATCAAAGATGGTCTATACAGCGCTATTTCTCTCATGAATACAGCTGGGTCACCCTTTGCAGGGTCAGAAGCAGACTTTCCATCTCTTTTTTTGTCCTTTCAAGACATCCAGGATGGGAAAAGGTAAGTTTCTCTACAACAGTTGATTTTTCTTTAGATAATTTGTAGGGGGTTTGCTAGAGAGTATGGAGCTCTGTGTTGTGATAAATGTGGAAACTTCAGACTGCTTCAGGGAAGCCATATTGCCCCCTTTGCTATAAATCTTGCTACTCCCCTCAGGTGTGCTGCATGTTACCTGCAAAAAGTGTTACCCTAACAGCATGAAACTTGGAACCAGAAAAGTTGTAACTTTTGCAAAATGTCATGAAAGGAAATACCTTTAAGAGAGGTATTGACTCCAGTCTTTCAACATCATCAACATCCTCTCATTCATTGTTGGCGTGAACACAACATGTTCATGCTCATCCTCCCCTCCACAAAAGGTCCCTAATCCACCTATTCCTGAGCCTGCATTGACTGAAACTTTGGATACTCCTTTTCAGTCTCCTACTTCAGCTTTTACTCCACCCCGGATAACAATGATGGACAATTCCTTTGTTCATGGAAGTGAATTTATTACTTATTTTTCTTCACTCTCTATGCTATATAGCTTTCAAGATCTGTTTACGTTGTCCATGGGGATGTTGCTTCTCCTCATCATAACAGGGGGACTGTCATAATTGCTTGAATTATTTTCAAAAACTCAAAAGATTTCCTGAACTTCTATACAGGGCAAACAATGCTTGCACTTGAATGAATGCCCTATATGTGTCCAAATTTTCATATGTTTTGCTAGGAAGCATTTGTCCATTGTGGTTTTGGTTAGTGAGAAAGTCACTTCAGACATCTATTTTATAGTTAGTATATTACAAGTTAATCTTTAGTCAAATGGATCATAAACAGCATGTTTTAGATTATGCCCATTTCTATCTACTCTAATGTAACCTCTGTGCCTCAGTAAGGGGACTACATCACCAATGGAGAATTGCCCTCTAAGCATTTAGCTTGTAACTGATGTGGTAAGATAGCAATACCTAGTTCAAGATAAACATGCAACAAATTCATAATGGCTATTTTCATTGGCAAAACATAGATTTATTTAGGGGAAGGGGTTGCAGATAAAATCCAGTGATACAATAGATACCAGAAATGATAAGTATGAAATTGAATTGGGAGAGCATATACTTAGAAAGTAAAAGACAAGTCCGCTAGGAGAACTGACAATTAACCAAAAGAAAGAAAACACTCCCCGAGGTGGAAGAAAGCCATTATCTGACAGGTTAGACTGATCAGAGTTAGGTAGTGCAAAGACAATGGCACTGTTATAGGGCTTAAACTATAAGAGAGAGAAGGAGAGTTCCTTATAGTGGGCTTAGTCCTGAAGAAAACTTAGTAAAGATCTTCATCATAAACAGATCTTTTATAGGGGAAATTTACCATTGGGAGCTTCTCACAGAGATCAGAGAAGTAAAGGCAGCTCAGAGAGAGGGGTCAGGAGCCAGGCTTGGCCGACCAGCTCTAAACAGTGCCTAAAAATATGCTAATCAATGTCTCAAAAAATTGTTTTAAGATACCCAGAGATTGGGGGATGGACAATAGGGGGTTATTAAGGAGTTTCTTCATAGAGTCTGCTAATTATCTGATAATAGCTTCTTTCTGATGGGGGAATCGAGTATATCAAATCATAATGCAAAGAAAGACTGGAATTTTTCTCTGGATCCAAATGGGGGAATGTGAGAAATAATTCATTTGGAGTCCTACTCTATTCTAATCAGCATTAATCAGTTTAATATTTTGCATAAATTATATAGGGAAAAATGGGTTTTTATAGTGGGCCTCAAACTTTAATGTAATGTTCACTACTTGTAAAAATAATGAGACTTGAAGATGACAGCGAGGAGGCACACAGCTGTGTAAGCTCTGCATTTTCTCTCAGAATCCATCTCATTACAAGCCTCTGAATTAATGCCTGACTGAAAAAAAAAACCCACAAATAGTTACTAAGAGAAGACATCCTTGAGATTCGCCAGGAAAGGTCTGTTTTTGCTCGAGGGTGGGATGGTTTTAGAACAGGCACAGGCTGAGGGCAGCAGCAGCAAGAGCTAGGCAGGCAGCTCACAGCCGAGCAGACCGGAGGGGGTTGGGGTGTGATATCTCAGCCATCTCTGTGGGGAGAGATTCGCTACAGGATTGGATACTTTGCCCTGGCAGCAAGTCAGTAGCCCAGCAGAGAAGCTAAAAACACCGGGGGTGAAGAATACAACCCCAAACAGCTGGAGTTCCTTGGGACTGGCCACCCCTCCCCCACAGCGTCTCAGCACACTCTCAGAGTCTCAGAGTGCAGGCGCAGCACAGTCCTGCTAGTGCCTCGCTGCTGCCCCCACAGTCTGTAGAGGAAGCTCAGTAATGCCACCCAGCCCCTCCCCCAAAAAGGCAGATTCAATTTGGGTTTTTTTTTCCTTTTTTTTCTTTGCTAGTTTGTCTCTGATTCTTCTCTGACAAAATGAGCAAAAAGTTGAAAAGGAACTTAACAATTGACAGCTTTTATACGGACAGAGAGCAGACTCTAAACCTGAGGACACTAAAAACAGACTCTCCCCAGGTGAATCCCCACAGGAGGAGATCATCTGTTCCTCAGCACAGATGAATCTCATAGAAGAAATTAAAAAGGCTCTCACAAGAGAGCTAGAAGAAAAATGGGAAAAAGAGAGGGAGGCTTGGCAAGAGAGTCTGGAGAAGTCATTCCACTCATTTAAAGACAGAGTGGATAAAGAAAACAAATCCTTGAAAAATAGGATTAGTGAACTGGAAACAGAAAATAGCTTGCTAAAGAATAAAATTGGTGAAATGGAAAAACATTCCATAAAACAAATTGGACAATTAGAAAAAGATATAAAAAAGTGAGTGAAGAAAACACTTCATTGAAAACAAGAATAGAACAAATTGAATAACTCAAGGATACAAGAAGAATCAGTCAAGCAAGACCAAAAAAACCAAACAATGGAGAAAAATGTGAAATTCCTTCTGGGGAAAACAACAGACGTGGAAAACAGGTCTAGGAGAGACAATCTGAGACTTACTGGACTCCCAGAAAAATATGATGAAAAAAGAGCCTGGACACTATTTTCCAGAAAATTATCAAAGAGAACTGCCCAGAAGTCATAGAAACAGAGGGTAAAATAGACATTGAAAGGATTCATCGATCACCCACTGAAAGGGATCCTAAAATCAAAACACCAAGAAATATAGTGGCCAAATGCCAGAACCCCCAAACAAAGGAAAAAATACTCCAAACAGCTAGAAAAACCCAATTCAAATATAGAGGAGCCACAATAAGGATCACCCAAGATCTAGCAGCATCCACATTAAAAGATCGAAGGGCCTGGAATATGATATTCCAAAAGGCCAAGGAACTCGTTATGCAACCAAAAATAACTTACCCAGCCAGAATGAGCATCTTTTTCAAGGGAAGAAGATGGTCATTCAATGAAATAAGTGAAATTCACCTATTTTTGGTGAAAAAAACAAAACTTAACAAGAAGTTTGTTCTGCAAATATAGAACTCAAGAAAAACCTAAAAAGGTAAAAAGAAATCTTGGGAACTATATTTCTGCTTTAAAGATGTATAAAAAACACATGTATACCTTGTTCTAGAAATTAGAGGTGGAAAGGACATTGTATCAGAAAAAGGGTAAAGTGGGGGTACTATATCTCACAAAGAGGCAAAGGAAACCTATTATATCTGACAGAAAAAATGGAGGGGGATGAATATAGTGGGTATTTTACTGCCATAAGAATTGACTTTAAGAGAAAAAATTTTAGACATATTCAATATACGGTGAAACGTCTCCCATCTCATTGAAAAGTGAGAAGGGAAAAGTGAAAAGGGAAGGAATAAGCTAAGTGGAAGGGAATACGGAAACTGTGAGGGAAAGGAGTAAGATAGGGGGAGAAACTCTAAGGCGGGAGGGGAGGGATACTAAAAAGGGAGGGCTGTGAGAAGCAAGTGGTGCTCACAAGTTTAATACTGGAAGGGGGATAAGGGGGAAAGAAGGGAGAAAAGCATAAATAGGGGTTAACAAGATGGCAAGTAATACAGAATTTACTATATCTTCTTTCTTGCATTCAATTTTGATGTCTTTATGTCCTAATATATGGTCAATTTTTGAATGGGTTCCATGAACTGCTGAGAAGAAAGTATATTCCTTTCTGTCTCCATTCAATTTTTTCTAAAGATCTAACATACCTAATTTTTCTAATATTCTATTTACTTCTTTAATTTCTTTCTTATTTGTTTTGTAGTTTGATTTGTCTAATTCTGACAGTGCAAAGTTGAGATCCCCCACTATTACAGTTTTGTTGTCTATTTCTTCTTGCAACTCTCTTAACTTCTCCTTTAGGAAGTTGGATGCCAAAGCACTTGGTGCATATATGTTTAATATTGAAATTGCTTCGTTGTTTATGCTGCCCTTTAGCAGGATGTAGTTTCCTTCCTTATCTCTTTTAATTAGCTCAATTTTTGCTTTTGCTTGATCTCAGATAAGGATGGCTACCCCTGCTTTTTTGACTTCACCTGAAGCATAATAGATTTTGTTCCAGCCTTTTACCTTTACTCTGTATGTATCTCCCTGCTTTAAATGTGTTCCTTGTAAACAACATATTGTAGGGTTCTGACCTTTGATCCAGTCTGCTATCTGCCTCCTCTTTATGAGAAATGCCCATTCACATTTATGGTTAGAATTACAAATTCTGTATTTCCTGCCATCCTAATATCCCCAAATTATGTTTTACTTTTTCTTGTCCCCCCAACCCTCTTTCCCCTTTTTAAACTTTTGTACCCCACTTGTATCATAATGCTTACCCTCTTTAGAATGCCTCCCTCCCCCCTTTGAATCTTTTCCCCTTTCTTCCCTTATTACTCTTTTTCTTTTTCCTTTTCCTCTTCCCCTTTTTTAATGAGGCGAGAGAGAATTTTCTCTAAAACAAATATGTCAATTATTTTCTTTTTGAGCCAACTCTGAGGAGAGTAAGATTCACACAATCTTCCTCCCCCTCTCCAAATTCCCTCAGATATGATAAGTTTCCTTTCGCTCTTTGTGGGATGTGGTTTCCCTCTTTTTATCCCTCCTTCCCACCTTATTCTGCCATCATCCCTTTTCTATATCTACTTCCCTTTTTATGTTATATCAGTACAATCAGATTATACATGTATTCGTTTTGTATATCCACAACAGAAATACAATTCTCAAGAATTCTTTTTACCTTTTCTGCATCTCTTGAGTTCTATGGTTGGAGATCTAATTTTTTTGTTTAGTTCTGATTTTTTCCTTAGAAACAAAGGGAATTCATTTGTTTCATTAAATGTCCATCTTCTTCCCTGGAAGAAAATGCTCAGCTTAGCTGGGTAGTTTATTCTTGGCTGCATCCCAAGTTCTTTTGCCTTTCAGAATATCAGATTCCAGGCCCTTCGATCCTTTAATGTGGAGGCAGCCAGATCTTGGGTGATCCTTATTGTGGCCCCTCGGTAATTAAATTTTTTTTTGCCTGCTTGTAAATTTTTTTCCTTAATCTGATAGTTCTGAAATTTGGCCACAATATTGCTTGGGGTTTTTATTTTGGGGTCTCTTTGAGAAGGTGTTCAATGAATTCTTTCAATGCCTATTTTACCTTCTGATTCTATTATATCTGGGCAGTTCTCTTTGATGATTTCTTGTAAAATAGTATCTAGGCTCTTTTTTTCATAATAATTTTCCGAAAGTCCAATAATCCTCAGATTATCTCTCCTAGATCTATTTTCCAGGTCTGTCACTTTTGCAAGTAGATAATTCATGGTTTTTTCCAGTTTGTCATTTTTTTGGTTTTGCTTCAATGATTCTTCCTGTCTCAATGAATCATTAGTTTCTATTTGTTCTGTTCTGATTTTTAATGAATTATTTTCTTTATTAGCTTTTTTTTTACTTCTTTCTGTATATCTCCAACTGAGTTTTTAAATGAATTGTTTTGCTCTATGGAATTTTTTTTCCATTTCACAAATTTTTTTTAGTGAATTATTTTCTTTTTCCAATTCACAGATCCTACTTTCTTGTGAGTTTTTTGTCTTTTCCAATTCAGAAATCTTACTTTACCAGAGATTTTTTTACTTCACAAATTTTGTTTCCATGCACTTCCCGGAATTTTTTTTATCTTTTCCAATACATATTTCAGGAAGTTGTTGCACTCTTGTAAAGCTTCTCTTTCCTTTCCCCATTTTTCTTCTAACTCTCTTTTGAGACTTTTAATGGTCTCTTCTATGAGAGCATCATGTAAAAGGAGACAGGTGATATTCCCCTTTGGGGTATTGTCTGGTATTGGGGTATTGCCTGTTTGCTATTAGTCTCTTCAGGTTTGCTGACCTGCTCTTTTTCTGCATAGAAGCTGTCAATCATTCTTTTCATCTTTTTATTCATGTTTTAAAGCCTTTAGGGTATACCTCCTAGGCAAGGGGGTTACCAGTTTCCTCTGCAGAGCAGGGAGAGATGTAAACCGGTTTCTGGCTCCGACATATGGGAGTGCTCTGAGTGAGAGTTTTCCCTTCCCTCAACTGGAGGTGGATTCAGCACTGGCCGAGCTATGGAAGTGCCCAGTTGGGCTGTGTGAGTTAGCAACTGCCCTAAGGCTAGAGACTAAGTGTTGAAATTGTCACTGCCCCAGGCCATAGCTCCTTATGGGGCTGTGGGTATTAGCAGCTGACAAGCAAATAGTCTGACTCTACCGGAAGTCTACCGGGAAGTCTCTGCCCAGAAGTCACTACCCCAAGCAAATTGGCCCTGTGAAAACTCTATTGCCCCAAGCCAAGCCCCCAATGTGTAGATTAGAGGCTAATCTGGGCTGTGCCCTCCTGCCATGCAGGTTCGCAACTGCCCCAAGGAAAAGCCCCATACTGTGCGTTGGGGCTGTGAGCTTGTGCTTCGATCTGTGCCCTCACCTACTGTTTGGGGCTCCACTGCTCCACTCCTCTCCCTGCCTGTGCTGATCTTCCCCCCCACGCCCCAAGACAAACCTTTTTTGGCGAGACTGCAGATTTTCTTCTGCTAGTGAGTTGTTATACTTCTAATCTTTATGAATTGTAGCAGTCAAGACTACTTTTGAGGCTCAATATAATATTGATAAAGAGGGTAAGAGAAGAGCTTAGAAAGTCATGTGTGCCATATGTTTGTGGCAGCCCTCTTTGTAGTGGCTAGAAACTGGAAGCTGAGTGGATGCCCATCAGTTGGAGAATGGCTGAATAAATTGTGGTATATGAATACTATGGAATATTATTGTTCTGTAAGAAATGACCAACAGGATGATTTCAGAAAGGCCTGGAGAGACTTACACGAACTGATGCTGAGTGAAATGAGCAGGACCAGGAGAACATTATATACTTCAACAACAATACTATATGATGACCAGTTCTGATGGACCTGGCCATCCTCAGCAATGAGATCAACCAAATCATTTCCAATGGAGCAGTAATGAACTGAACCAGCTACGCCCAGAGAATGAACTCTGGGAGATGACTAAAAACCATTACATGGAATTCCCAATCCCTATATTTATGCCCACCTGAATTTTTGATTTCCTTCACAAGCTAATTGTACAATATTTTAGAGTCTGATTCTTTTTGTACAGCAAAATAATGGTTTGGTCATGTATACTTATTGTGTATCTAATTTATATTTTAATATATTTAACATCTACTGGTCATCCTGCCATCTGAGGGAGGGGTTGGGGGGTAAGAGGTGAAAAATTGGGACAAGAGGTTTGGCAATTGTTAATGCTGTAAAGTTACCCATACATATAACCTGTAAATAAAAGGCTATTAAATTTTTTTAAAAAATCTTAAGAAAATTTAAAAAAGAAAGAAAGTCAAGTGTGCCTTCTCCGTCATCTTGGCTCTGCCCCCTTTTTTGCTCATTTTCAAAAGTTGAGGTCTGCTCTTAGGGCAAAGGGGAGTTTATCCCAAGCTTCCTCTACAGGGCCCAGTTGCTTCATGTTGCTCTGGGGCCAGTATTGCTGGCTTCCTTTCTGTGCTAAGTGTAAGTGGCCAAGTCCCTTTATTATTATGCTGGGTGTTAAGGGCTCACAAATTGCCTTCTGTAGGTAGGTCTCAAGGCTACTCTGTTGATCTACTGGCTACTGAAGCAAGATATAGTAGCCAGTGATGGACAATTATCCCCCTTCTACCCTCCCCCCTGTGCCCAGTTTAGACAGACTTTCCCTCATATTGTTCCAAAATATCTTCTGCTGGAAATTTGTTACAAATATTTGTGGCTTCTGTCACTCCAAAACCAGTTCAGAGGCTTGATCTGATGTTGATCTAAGAGAGGTGAGAAAGAGCTTAGAAAAAGATGTATCTACTCTCTGCCATCTTGGCTCCACCCCTTTTCCAAACCTTTCTATCCCTCTTCAGATTCCCCATGCCTTCCCCCCTAACCATTGTCTCAGTTGAGAACATTGTCTCTTATTTCACTGACAAAATTGAAACGTTTCCTTTACAGATTCCTCTTCTCCATTCTTCTTCAATTTATATTTCTTTTATGCCTTCTGCCACTCTCCCTACTTGTATTCCTGTCTCACATAACAATGTGACCTTTCTTTTAGTCTATCAGTAAGTATTTATTAAATGTCTTCTATGTGCCAGACACTATGCTAAGATTAAAAAAAGACAAAAGACAGTTTCTGCCTTTCAGGAGCTTACGATCTAATTGGGGGACAACAGACATATATGTTCAAATAAACTATGTATGGGCTCAATAAGTAATGATGAAGAGAAGCAAGGCATGAGAACCAGTGACACTGACCTCTGTGTTGTTCCCAAAACAAAATACTCTATGTCTTTGCTCTGGAAATTTTTTCTGTCTTTCTCCTATCCCTGGAATACTCTCTTTCCTCACCTTTAGCTTGTGGCTTCCTTCAAGTCCCAGGTAAAATCCCATCTTCTACAGAAAGTCTTATCCAGTTTCACTTAATTTAATACTTTCCTTCTATTAATTATTTCAATTTTTCTTGCATATATTTTGTTCATATTTGTTTCCACATTGCTTCCCCAGACTTTGCTCTGTTAAACTGTGAGCTCCTTGAGAATAGGGATTGTCTTTGATTTTCTTTTTTTAGTATCCTTAGTATTTAGAAGTGTAGCACATTACTAGATTTTTGAACTGACTTTTGGGGGGAATCTTGCATAATGTTCCCTAATATTAAGGTTGTGGTCATTTAAAATTCTCAGATCCTTTTCTTTAAAAAAAAATGAACTGAAATACTAGGGGCAGCTAGATTTTTCAGTAGATAGAGCACCATCCCTGTAGTCAGAAGGATCTGAATTCAAATCCAGATTCAATCACTTGACATTATAGCTGTGTGAGCTTGGGCAAGTCACTTAACCCTGACTGCCTCATAAACAACAACAACAGAAATAAGTACAAAAAATTTCCCAAATACATATCAGAAAACAAAATGCAAGTTATTTAAGAAACCATAAAACTCCATTTCAGAGTAATTTTAAAGTACTTAATCCTACTTATTACTTTCAAGTGTGTCTTGTAGGTCTCACCTCTTTCTGATCTTTCTTTTGTGCATTTAAAAATTCTTCGTAATTCTCTTTTATTTTTGTTTTTTTTTGAACATCAGTATAATTTAACTCTAGATCAGTTTATACAACCCAGCATTTTCCACAATGGTCTCTTTTGTCATCTTTTTAATGAAATTATATGTCATTATGTCTAGATAATATAATTTGTTCAGGCAGTCCCTAACTGATGGGCAGTCACATAGGTTCAAATCCCTTTCTCTCCTCTCATTTTGTGTTGCTAATTAATTTATGAAATTATGAAATAAGGAAGGCACACCTTTGGATATTTGAAAGCAAAAACTCATGATGGTAGTGGTGAATGAGAATTCAACCACAATTAAAGAAAGCACAAAGGGTGCAGGGGTGAGCAGAAAAGTGTGGAAAAGGAGAGAAGTATGGAAGAGGTACAGAAGCAGTCTGGATGGTTTTGGGAATGTGGTGGTAAAGGAAGGTAGACAGAATGG
This sequence comes from Dasyurus viverrinus, assembly GCA_020854095.1. NCBI lineage: Eukaryota > Metazoa > Chordata > Mammalia > Dasyuromorphia > Dasyuridae > Dasyurus > Dasyurus viverrinus. The sequence goes on along the minus strand of CM037003.1, from coordinate 1,327,683 downwards.
GACAGAAGATGGAGAGGTGGAGGAAGCACAGAGAATCACTCACAAAACCAAGTTGAGATCACTCGGCAAGATGGAGGAGATAGAGATGGAAGAGAGCTGGCAAGTGGAGAAGGAATTCAGATCCTATTTTTACAGCTGTTTTTTGCTTTTATGGCAAGGGACTAACTCCTGTTCTACCTGGGAGGTAGTTCATTACTGCATTCAAATTGTCTCAAATTTATCAGTAAAACTTTAAAGTTAATACCTTCATGTCACCTCAGAGCTATCAACAACATTTGGTATTCTGCTGGTCTTACTGTGGATGTTCAAATCTTATCTGAGATTTACTTATCATAGGCCTGAAAGACCCTGGTAGCAGTGCCTAGATGACTTTCCTGAGTTAGAACATAGCTTAGGAGGGAACTATAGTTTAATATTTGCAGTTTGCCAATTATGCTCCTTTGATCTTTGAGGCAGCTGATACATGGCTTCTCTGTTCTCCTTTGCAATACTTCTTGTTATGGTTACATTATGCTGGTTACTTATAAACTTAGTTACTAATTCTCCAATTGCTAAATGGTGTGAACAGACAATTTTCAGATGAAGAAATTGAAACTATTTCTAGGCCTATGAAGAGGTGTTCCAAATCACTATTGATAAGAGAAATGAAAATTAAAACAACTCTGAGATGTTACGATACACCTGTCAGATGGCTAAGATGATGGGAAAAGATGACGAATGTTGGAGGGGATATGGAAAAACTGGGACATTGATGCATTGTTGGTGTTGTGAACAGATCCAACCATTCTGGAGAGCAGTTTGCAACTATGCTCAAAAAGTTATCAAACTGTGCATACCCTTTGATCCAGCAGCATTTCAACTGGGCTTGCATCTCAAAGAGATCTTAAAAGGAGGTAAAGGGACCTGTATGTGCAAGAATGTTTGTGGCAGCCCTCTTTGTAGTGGCCAGAAACTGGAAACTAAGTGGATGCCCATCAATTGGAGAATAGCCGAATCAATTGTCCTGTTCTCCTCTTTTCTAACATAGCTATCAAAACAGGACTAATCCACCTTCAGGAACACTTTAAACTCCTAAATTCCATGGATTCCCTTTGAAGACATTACAGTTCTGAAGAGACATATTTGTTTCCATTCTACTTAAATGTTACCTTTATCATTCTAGATTTCTCTTGATCCTTAGTTTGGGGTCCAATGTTCCTAGTTTGCCATAATTTTTTTTAATTACACAAATGTATCCTCTATTCCAATAATGATCTATTTTTCCTCTTATAGAATTATACTTAGCTTTATACCTAAATATACAGTGAATTATTTGTAGTTATAAGTCCATATCTTTTATCTTTTTGAATATTATATTACAAACTCGTTTTGTTTCTCTTTTTTCTCTATGTCGCTGTCTCTCCCTCCCTCCCTTCCTTCCTTCCCCCTTTCCTTCCTCTCTCTCTCTGGTTTTAACTTTAATTCCTTGAAGCTGCAGCATATAGGGTCTAAACACAGATCAAACAGGAAGAAGATGGAACAGGGGGAACTGATGATACTGAATGCCTTGGGCTTGGATTTTATCCAGGCTTCTGATTTTTCACTGAATTACCCCTGTTCAGTGTCTCAGCTGGGAAAAGGGGGATACTACTCAGTCATGGGCATTCATTCTTTTTTTTGGAATATAATGTAATATTTATTTATTTTGTTATAGCTTTTTACTTACAAGATATATGCATGGGTAATTTTTCAGCATTGGCCCTTGCAAAACCTTCTGTTCCATCTTTTCCCCTCCGTCCCCCCACTCCCTCCCCCAGATGGCAGGTTACAGATGAGAAAAGTAAGAGTAGTAAAGGGGAAACCCCTGAGCCAGGCTCACACCTCTAAGAAGTGTCAGGTTATGAGAGAGTCAAATCCCAGATTTGGGTCTGACTTTCTGGGGACCTTGTATATATGATCATACTTCCTGATATGCAAAAATGAAATGAATAGCCTTAGAAAGGAGTGAGTGCCCTCTCCTTGGAGGCCTGCTTGCAATGGGCTGTTGGGGAGGAGATTCTGGAGAAGTAGGCAGAAGACAACATGGTGCCCAAGATGCCTGGAAGCTCTGAGATGCTCTATTCTGTGAAGCAGGGAGATTGCTGAAGCATGTCAGAGGGACACATTTGCTTAAATTATCACAGTAAATGGTTCACTTTCCAATTTCAATTACTTTACTGGCTCTCCATGTCCTGGAAGAAAGAAGAAAGATTCAATTCAAGATTTACTGGCTCTTCATGTCATAGAAGAAAGAACAGACTCCCCATTCCCAGGAGCTCTTGCCCCAGAACCCTCGTTCTGCCCTTCCACAGGCAAGAAGTCTAGATTTATCTCAGCCTCCCCTGGATCATGGACTGAATGAGTCTCGAAATGTAGACATCTTCACATGCCATGAATTCATTCTGATTTCCTCATCTTTGTGACTTTGATCACACTTTGCAGACCATGTCATCCCACCTTCCCACCTCTGGACTCCATAAACTCCTGTGGCTGCCCGTCAACTCCAGGATCCAGTATCAATTCCCTTCTGTAGCATTCAACACCCTTTAGAACCTCTCCCTTCCCCTGCCCTTTCCAGTGGTCTCTATATGACTCTCCCCCATGAACTCTTTGGTCCAGTGCCATTGGTTTCTTGGCTGTTCTTCACACAAGATCATTCATCTTTCCACTCTGGACAATTTTTCTGGCTGTCCCTCCATACCCAGGATGTATCTCACCTCCCTTCTTCCTCCTGGGTTCCCTTATATCCTTCAACCCCCAGATCAATCCCACCTTTAGCAGGCAGCCTTTTTCCATCCATCTTAATCCTAGCACTTTACACTGTGGACTTTCTAATTTCTCCTGTATGTAGCATGTTTCACTAGAGTTGTTGATGCAGTATCTCCACCATTAGACGAAGAGCTTTGGGAGGGCAACACAAAAACTTGCCTTCTGCCCTTTTGGCCTCCCCAGCACTCAATTGAAATCCTGGCACCTAGTAGGCATGGTATAAATGTTGATAGACTGATTGATAGTGTTCCTCTTTCTTAGAATGGACTCTAACACTTCCTGCCTCTTTATTATCTCTGGATGCTGATATCCTGCTTCTCCAAGATGCAGCTAAATTGTTACCTCTCCAGGAAAATGATTGGATTTCACATGTGTCTGCACCACAGAAGGGAGTGAGCTCCTGCTCCTGGGAGATCTCTCACTACCTTTGCTTTGTTTACCCCTAGAAGCCTCCACCTTATTCTAATAAACATTAGATATTTTTGCAAAGGAAGAGATTGTTCAGGGTTACCCACTGGGTTTCCTACAGTGGGTATAATTACAGATAGTGAAATGGTGTGTACACCAGATGTTCACACCAAACGATCTTCGCACAGGTGGGCTCAGAAGGGACAATAGCATTTGGCTTATCTGAAAATTAGCCCCATTCCTGGAAGCATTTGGAAAACTAAGCCTGGCAGCAGCCCAAGCTGAGAGTCAGCACTGGCTTTGAGGCAGAACACACTGGTCAAAGAAAAAGCTATGTTCCGGATTCTAGCCCTATTTCCTGACTTTTTTTAATAGCCTTTTATTTATAGGTTATATGCATGGATAAATTTACAGCATTAACAATTGCCAAATCTCTTGTTCCAATTTTTCACCTCCCGCCCCCCACCCCTTCCCCTAGATGGCAGGATGACCAGTAGATGTTAAATACATCAGAACTGGTCATCATATAGTATTGTTGTTAAAGTATATAATGTTCTCCTGGTCCTGCTCATTTCACTCAGCATCAGTTCATGTAAGTCTCTCCAGGCCTTTCTGAAATCCTACTGTTGGTCATTTCTTACAGAACAGTAATATTCCATAGTATTCATATACCACAATTTATTCAGCCATTCTCCAACTGATGGACATCCATTCAGTTTCCAGTTTCTAGCCACTACAAAAAGGGCTGCCAGAAACATTCGTGCACATACAGGTCCCTTTCCCTGCTTTATAAGCTCTTTGGGATATAAGCCCAGTAGTAACATTGCTGGATCAAAGGGTATGCACAGTTTAATAACTTTTTGAGCATAATTCCAAACTATTCTCCAAAATGTTTGGATTCGTTCACAACTCCACCAACAATGCATTAATGTCCCAGTTTTCCCACATCCCCTCCAACAATCATTATTATTTTTTCCTGTCATCTCAGCCAATCTGACAGGTGTGTAGTGGTATCTTAGAGTTGTCTTAATTTGCATTTCTCTGATTAATAGTGACTTGGAGCATCTTTTCATATGACTAGAAATAGTTTCAATTTCTTCATCTAAGAATTGTCTGTTCATATCCTTTGACGATTTTTCAATTGGAGAATGGCTTGATTTTTTTTTAAATTAGAGTTAATTCTCTATATATATTGGAAATGAGGCCTTCATCAGTACCTTTGACTGTAAAAATATTTTCCCAGTTTATTGTTTCCCTTCTAATCTTGTCTGCATTAGTTTTGTTTGTACAAAAACTTTTCAGTTTGGTATAATCGAAATTTTCTATTTTGTGATCAGTAATGATCTGTAGTTCTGCTTTGGTCATAAAGTCCTTCCCCTTCCACAGGTCTGAGAGGTAAACTATCCTGTGTTCCTCTAATTTATTAATAATTTCTTTCTTTATGCCTAGGTCATGCACCCATTTTGACCTTATCTTGGTGTACGGTGTTAAGTGTGGATCAATGCCTAGTTTCTGCCATATTAGTTTCCAATTTTCCCAGCAATTTTTATCAAACAGTGAGTTCTTATACCAGAAGCTGGAGTCTTTGGGTTTGTCAAAGACTATGTTGCTATATTTATTGACTGTTTTATCCCTTGAACCTAACCTATTCCACTGATCAACTAATCTATTCCTTAGCCAATACCAAATGGTTTTGGTAACTGCTGCTCTATAATATAGTTTTAGATCTGGTACAGCTAAGCCACCTTCATTTGATTTTTTTTTCATTAATTCCCTTGAAATTCTTGACCTTTTGTTTTTCCATATGAATTTTGTTGTTATATTTTCTAGGTCATTAAAATAGTTTTTTGGGAGTCTGATTGGTATAGCACTAAATAAATAAATTAGTTTAGGTAATATTGTCATCTTTATTATATTTGCTGGCCCTGTCCAAGAGCATTTAATATTTTTCCAGTTGGTTAGATCAGACTTAATTTGTGTGAAAAGTGGTCTGTAATTTTGCTCATAAAGTTTCTGATTTTCCCTTGGCAGATAGATTCCTAAATATTTTATATTATCAGTAGTTACTTTAAATGGAATTTCTCTTTGTAACTCTTACTGTTGGATTTTGTTAGTGATATATAAGAATGCTGATGACTTATGTGGGTTTATTTTATAACCAGCAACTTTGCTAAAGTTGTGAATTATTTCTAATAACTTTTTAGTAGAATCTCTGGGGTTCTCTAAATATACCATCATGTCATCGGAAAAGAGTGATAGTTTGGTTTCCTCATTACCTATTCTTATTCCTTTAATCTCTTTCCCAGCTCTTATTGCCACAGCTAGCGTTTCTAATACAATATTAAATAGTAACGGTGATAGTGGGCAACCTTGTTTTACTCCAGATCTTATTGGGAATGGTTGCAGTTTGTCTCCATTACATATGATGCTTACTGATGGTTTTAAATAGATGCTGTTGATTATTTTAAGGAAAAGTCCATTCATTCCTATACTCTCAAGTGTTTTTAATAGGAATGGATGTTGGATTTTGTCAAATGCCTTTTCTGCATCTATTGAGATAATCATGTGGTTTTTGTTAATTTGGTTGTTAATATGGCCAATTATATTGATAGTTTTCCTAATATTGAACCAGCCCTGCATTCCTGGTATAAATCCTACTTGATCATAGTGTATTATCCTGGTGATGCTTTTTTCTGTAGTCTTTTTGCTAATATCTTATTTAAGATTTTAGCATCAATATTCATTAGGGAGATTGGTCTATAATTTTCTTTCTCTGATTTTAACCTACCTGGTTTAGGTATCAGTACCATGTCTGTGTCATAGAAGGAATTTGGTAGGACTCCTTCATTCCCTATTTTATCAAATAATTTATATAGCATTGGGGCCAATTGTTCTTTAAATGTTTGGTAAAATTCACATGTAAATCCATCTGGTCCTGGGGATTTTTTCTTAGGGAGTTCTTTAATTGCCTGTTCTATTTCTTTTTCTGAAATGGGACTATTCAAGCGATTTACTTCCTCCTCTGTTAGTTTGGGAAGTCTATATTTTTGTAGGTAGTCATCCATTTCACTTAGGTTATCAAATTTATTGGCATAAAGTTGAGCAAAATAACTCATTATTTCTCTGATTTCTTCTTCATTGGTGGAAAGTTCTCCCTTTTCATTTTTAAGACTACTAATTTCATTTTCCTCCCTCCTTTTTCTAATCAGATTTACCAAAGGCTTATCTATTTTATTGGCTTTTTCATAGAACCAGCTCTTAGTTTTATTAATTAGTTCAATAGTTTTTTTTTACTTTCAATATTTTTAATTTCTCCTTTTAATTTTAGAATTTTCAATTTAGTATTAGATTGGGGGTTTTTAATTTGGTCTTTTTTTAGTTTTTTTAGTTGCAAGCCCAATTCATTAATCTTTTGTTTCTCTGCTTTATTTAAGTAAGCTTCTAAGGATATAAAATTCCCTCTTATTACTGCTTTGGCTGCATCCCATAAATTTTGGTATGACGTCTCATCATTGTCATTATCTTGGGTGAAATTATTAATTGTATCTATAATTTGATGCTTCACCCAATCATTCTTTAAGATGAGATTGTTTAGTTTCCAATTACTTTTTGGTCTATTTCCCCCTAACTTTTTGTTAAATGTAGTTTTTATTGCATCATGATCTGAAAAGAAAGCATTTACTATTTCTGCTTTCTTGCATTTAATTTTGAGGTCTTTATGTCCTAATATATGGTCAATTTTTGAATAGGTTCCATGAACTGCTGAGAAGAAAGTATATTCCTTTCTATCTCCATTCAATTTTCTCCAAAGATCTAACATACCTAATTTTTCTAATATTCTATTTACTTCTTTAATTTCTTTCTTGTTTGTTTTGTGATTTGATTTGTCTAATTCTGAGAGTGCAAGGTTGAGATCTCCCACTATTACAGTTTTGTTGTCTATTTCTTCTTGCAACTCTCTTAACTTCTCCTTTAGGAAGTTGGATGCCCTACCACTTGGTGCATATATGTTTAATATTGATATTGCTTCGTTGTTTATGCTGCCCTTTAGCAGGATGTAATTGCCTTCCTTATCTCTTTTAATTAGATCAATTTTTGCTTTTGCTTGATCTGAGATAAGGATGGCTACCCCTCCTTTTTTGACTTCACCTGAAGCATAATAGATTTTGTTCCAGCCTTTTACCTTTACTCTATATGTATCTCCCTGCTTTAAATGTGTTTCTTGTAAACAACATTTTGTAGGGTTCTGATTTTTTTTTTTTTAAGTTGTAAAGTATAGATTTTTTTTTAATAGCCTTTTATTTACAGATTATATGCATGGATAACTTTACAGCATTAACAATTGCCAAATCTCTTGTTCCAATTTTTCACCTCCCGCCCCCCACCCCTTCCCCTAGATGGCAGGATGACCAGTAGATGTTAAATACATTAAAATATAAATTAGGTACACAATAAGTATTCATGACCAAAACATTATTTTGCTGTATAAAAAGAATCAGACTCTGAAATATTGTGCAATTAGTTTGTGGAGGAGATCAAATATGTCGGTGGCATAAATATAGAGATTGGGAATTTAATGTATTGGTTTTTCGTCATCTCCCAAAGTTCTTTCTCTGGTCGTAGCTGGTTCAGTTCATTACTGCTCCATTGGAAATGAATTGGTTGATCTCGTTGCTGAGGATGGCCAGGTCCATCAGAACTGGTCATCATATAGTATTGTTGTTGAAGTATATAATGTTCTCCTGGTCCTGCTCATTTCACTCAGCATCAGTTCATGTAGGTCTCTCCAGGCCTTTCTGAAATCCTCCTGTTGGTCATTTCTTACAGAACAGTAATATTCCATAGTATTCATATACCACAGTTTGTTCAGCCATTCTCCAACTGATGGACATCCATTCAGTTTCCAGTTTCTAGCCACTACAAAAAGGGCTGCCACAAACATTCGTGCACATACAGGTCCCTTTCCCTGCTTTATAATCTCTTTGGGATATAAGCCCAGTAGTAACACTGCTGGATCAAAGGGTATGCACAGTTTAATAACTTTTTGAGCATAATTCCAAACTATTCTCCAAAATGGTTGGATTCGTTCACAACTCCACCAACAATGCATCAATGTCCCAGTTTTCCCACATCCCCTCCAACAATCATTATTATTTTTTCCTGTCATCTTAGCCAATCTGACAGGTGTGTAGTGGTATCTTAGAGTTGTCTTAATTTGCATTTCTCTGATTAATAGTGACTTGGAGCATCTTTTCATATGACTAGAAATAGTTTCAATTTCTTCATCTGAGAATTGTCTGTTCATATCCTTTGACCATTTTTCAATTGGAGAATGGCTTGATTTTTTATAAATTAGAGTTAATTCTCTATATATTTTGGAAATGAGGCCTTTATCAGTACCTTTGACTGTAAAAATATTTTCCCAGTTTATTGTTTCCCTTCTAATCTTGTCTGCATTAATTTTGTTTGTACAAAAACTTTTCAGTTTGGTATAATCGAAATTTTCTATTTTGTGATCAGTAATGATCTCTAGTTCTGCTTTGGTCATAAAGTCCTTCCCCTTCCACAGGTCTGAGAGGTAAACTATCCTGTGTTCCTCTAATTTATTAATAATTTCATTCTTTATGCCTAGGTCATGCACCCATTTTGACCTTATCTTGGTGTACGGTGTTAAGTGTGGGTCAATGCCTAGTTTCTGCCATATTAGTTTCCAATTTTCCCAGCAATTTTTATCAAACAGTGAGTTCTTATCCCAGAAGCTGGAGTCTTTGGGTTTGTCAAAGACTATGTTGCTATATTTATTGACTGTTTTATCCCTTGAACCTAACCTATTCCACTGATCAACTAATCTATTCCTTAGCCAATACCAAATGGTTTTGGTAACTGCTGCTCTATGATATAGTTTTAGATCTGGTACAGCTAAGCCACCTTCATTTGATTTTTTTTTCATTAATTCCCTTGAAATTCTTGACCTTTTGTTTTTCCATATGAATTTTGTTGTTATTTTTTCTAGGTCATTAAAATAGTTTTTTGAGAGTCTGATTGGTATAGCACTAAATAAATAAATTAGTTTAGGTAATATTGTCATCTTTATTATGTTTGCTCGCCCTATCCAAGAGCATTTAATATTTTTCCAAATAGTTAGCTCAGACTTAATTTGTGTGAAAAGTGGTCTGTAATTTTGCTCATAAAGTTTCTGATTTTCCCTTGGCAGATAGATTCCTAAATATTTTATATTATCAGTAGTTACTTTAAATGGAATTTCTCTTTGTAACTCTGACTGTTGGATTTTGTTAGTGATATATAAGAATGCTGATGACTTATGTGGGTTTATTTTATAACCAGCAACTTTGCTAAAGTTGTGAATTGTTTCTAATAACTTTTTAGTAGAATCTCTGGGGTTCTCTAAATATACCATCATGTCATCGGCAAAGAGTGATAGTTTGGTTTCCTCATGACCTATTCTTATTCCTTTAATCTCTTTCTCAGCTCTTATTGCCACAGCTAGCGTTTCTAATACAATATTAAATAGTAACGGTGATAGTGGGCAACCTTGTTTTACTCCAGATCTTATTGGGAATGGTTGCAGTTTGTCTCCATTACATATGATGCTTACTGATGGTTTTAAATAGATGCTGCTGATTATTTTAAGGAAAAGTCCATTTATTCCTATACTCTCAAGTGTTTTTAATAGGAATGGATGTTGGATTTTGTCAAATGCCTTTTCTGCATCTATTGAGATAATCATGTGGTTTTTGTTAATTTGGTTGTTAATATGGCCAATTATATTGATAGTTTTCCTAATATTGAACCAGCCCTGCATTCCTGGTATAAATCCTACTTGATCATAGTGTATTATCCTGGTGATGATTTTCTGTAGTCTTTTTGCTAATATCTTATTTAAGATTTTAGCATCAATATTCATTAGGGAGATGGGTCTATAATTTTCTTTCTCTGATTTTAACCTACCTGGTTTAGGTATCAGTACCATGTCTGTGTCATAGAAGGAATTTGGTAGGACTCCTTCATTCCCTATTTTATCAAATAATTTATATAGCATTGGGGCCAATTGTTCTTTAAATGTTTGGTAAAATTCACATGTAAATCCATCTGGTCCTGGGGATTTTTTCTTAGGGAGTTCTTTAATTGCCTGTTCTATCTCTTTTTCTGAAATGGGACTATTTAAGCAATTTACTTCCTCCTCTGTTAGTTTGGGAAGTCTATATTTTTGTAGGTATTCATCCATTTCACTTAGGTTATCAAATTTATTGGCATAAAGTTGAGCAAAGTAACTCCTTATTATTTCTCTGATTTCTTCTTCATTGGTGGAAAGTTCTCCCTTTTCATTTTTAAGACTACTAATTTCATTTTCCTCCCTCCTTTTTCTAATCAGATTTACCAAAGGCTTGTCTATTTTATTGGCTTTTTCATAGAACCAACTCTTAGTTTTGTTAATTAGTTCAATAGTTTTTTTACTTTCAATATTTTTAATTTCTCCTTTTAATTTTAGAATTTCCAATTTAGTATTAGATTGGGGGTTTTTAATTTGGTCTTTTTTTAGTTTTTTTAGTTGCAAGCCCAATTCATTAATTTTTTCTTTCTCTGCTTTATTTAAGTAAGCTTCTAAGGATATAAAATTCCCTCTTATTACTGCTTTGGCTGCATCCCATAGATTTTGGTATGATGTCTCATCATTGTCATTATCTTGGGTGAAATTATTAATTGTATCTATAATTTGCTGCTTCACCCAATCATTCTTTAAGATGAGATTGTTTAGTTTCCAATTACTTTTTGGTCTATTTCCCCCTAACTTTTTGCTGAATGTAGTTTTTATTGCATCATGATCTGAAAAGAAAGCATTTACTATTTCTGCTTTCTTGCATTTAATTTTGAGGTCTTTATGTCCTAATATATGGTCAATTTTTGAATAGGTTCCATGAACTGCTGAGAAGAAAGTATATTCCTTTCTATCTCCATTCAATTTTCTCCAAAGATCTAACATACCTAATTTTTCTAATATTCTATTTACTTCTTTAATTTCTTTCTTATTTGTTTTGTGGTTTGATTTGTCTAATTCTGAGAGTGCAAGGTTGAGATCTCCCACTATTACAGTTTTGTTGTCTATTTCTTCTTGCAACTCTCTTAACTTCTCCTTTAGGAAGTTGGATGCCCTACCACTTGGTGCATATATGTTTAATATTGATATTGCTTCGTTGTTTATGCTACCCTTTAGCAGGATGTAATTGCCTTCCTTATCTCTTTTAATTAGATCAATTTTTGCTTTTGCTTGATCTGAGATAAGGATGGCTACCCCTCCTTTTTTGACTTCACCTGAAGCATAATAGATTTTGTTCCAGCCTTTTACCTTTACTCTATATATATCTCCCTGCTTTAAGTGTGTTTCTTGTAAACAACATATTGTAGGGTTCTGATTTTTGATCCAGTCTGCTATCTGTCTCCTCTTTATGGGGGAGTTCATCCCATTCACATTTACGGTTAGAATTATTAAATCTGTATTTCCTGCCATCCTAATACCCCCAGATTATGTTTTACTTATTCTTGCCTCCCCCCACCCTCTTTCCCCCTTTTAAACTTATATACCCCTCTTGTTTCACGATGCTTACCCCCTTTATAATCCCTCCCTCCCCCCCTTCGAGTCTTTTCCCCTTCCTTCCCTTATTACTCTTTTTCTTTTCCCTTTTCCTCTCCCCCGTTTTCAATGAGGCGAGAGAATGTTCTCTAAAACAAATGTCAATTATTTTTTCTTTGAGCCAATTCTGATGAGAGTAAGATTCACATATTGTTCCTCCCCCTCTCTAAATTCCCTGAGATATGATGTTTCCTTTGCCTCTTTGTGGGATGTGGTTTCCCTCTTTTTATCCCTCCTTCCCACCTTATTCTGCCATCATCCCTTTTCCATATCTACTTCCCCTTTTTATGTTATATCAATACAATCAAATTATACATGTATATTCTTTGTATATTCACAACAAAAATACAATTCTCAAGAGTTATTTTTACCTTTTCTGCATCTCTTGAGTTTTATGGTTGGAGATCAAAATTTTTGTTTAGTTCTGGTTTTTTCTTCAGAAACAAATGGAATTCATTTGTTTCATTAAATGTCCATCTTCTTCCCTGGTAGAGAATGCTCAGCTTCGCTGGGTAGTTTATTCTTGGCTGCATCCCAAGTTCTTGTGCCTTTCGGAATATCATATTCCAGGCCCTTCTTTCCTTCAATGTGGAGGCAGCCAGATCTTGGGTAATCCTTATTGTGGCACCTCGGTATTTAAATGGTTTTTTTTTGGCTGTTTGTAAAATTTTTTCTTTAATCTGATAGTTCTGGAATTTGGCCACAATATTCCTTGGGGTTTTTATTTTAGGGTTTCTTTCAGAAGGTGTTTGATGAATTCTTTCAATACCTATTTTACCTTCTGATTCTATTACATCTGGGCAGTTCTCTTTGATGATTTCTTGTAAAATAGTATCTAGGCTCTTTTTTTCATCATAGTTTTCAGAATGTCCAATAATCCTCAGATTATCTCTCCTAGATCTATTTTCCAAGTCTGTCGTTTTTCCAAGTAGATAATTCATGGTTTTTTCCAGTTTGTCCATTTTTTGGTTTTGCTTGACTGATTCTTGCTGTCTCAATGAATCATTAGTTTCTATTTGTTCAGTTCTAATTTTTAAAGAATTAATTTCTTCATTAGCTTTTTTTACTTCTTTCTGTATTTGTCCAATTGAGGTTTTAAATGTATTGTTTTGGTCTGTGGAATTTTTTTTCCATTTCACTAATTTTTTTTTTTAGTGAAATATTTTCTTTTTCTAATTCGCAAATCCTATTTTCTTGTGAATTCTTTGTCTTTTCAATTCGCAAATCCTATTTTCTTGTGAGTTCTTTGTCTTTTCCAATTCGCAAATCCTATTTTCTAGTGCACATTTCTTACTTTCCTGAGATTTTTTTATTTTTTCCAGTTCACAAATTTTGTTTTCCTGCGCTTCCTGATAATTTTTTAACTTTTCCAATTCGTTTCTCAGGAAGTTGTTGCTCTCTTGTAAGGCTTCCCTTTCCTTTCCCCATTTATCTTCTAACTCTCTTTTGAGACTTTTAATGGTCTCTTCTAGGAGAGCATTATGTAAAGGACGACAGTCTGATGCATTTTTGCAGTTTGAGGTCTCTTCAGGTTTGCTGACCTGGTCTTTTTCTGCATAGAAGCTGTCAATTGTTCTTTTCATCTTTTTATTCATGTTTTAAAGCCTTAAGGGTATTTCTCCTAGGCAAGGGGATTACCAGCTTCCTCTGCAGAACAGGGAGAGATAAAAGGATTACCGGCTCTGATTGTGTGGGAGAGCTCTGAGTGAGAGTTTTCCCTTCCCCCAACAGGAAGTGGATTCAGCGCTGGCTGAGCTTTGGAAAGGGGCCCTTTGGGCTGTATATATTAGCGATTGCTTTTAGGCTAGAGATTAGGGGTGAAATTTTCGTTGCCCTAGGCCGGAGCCTCTTGTGGGACTGTGAGTATTAGCAGCTGACCACAGACGCTGATTTTAGCAAGCTCTGCCCGGGGAACTCTCCCCGCCCCACGTCTCTGCCTGAAGCAAATCTGCAGGTACAAGCTCTATAGCCCCAAGCCGAGTCCTCCACTGTGCAGATTGGAGGCTAACCCGGGCTGTGTCCTCCTGCCGTGCAGGATCGCAGCTGCCCCAAGGAAAAGCCACGTACTGTGGGTTGTGGCTGCGGCTTGTGCTGAGATCTGTGCTCTCACTTCCGGTTTGAGACTCTCCTTGGAACCTAATTTCTCTCCCTGTCTGCGCTGATCTCTCTCCCCGGGTCCCAGAACCAACCTTCCCTGGCGAGACTGCAGGTTTTCTTCAGCTGGTGAGTTGTTCTACTTCTTATCTTTGCGAATTGTATCAGTCAAGGATATTATTGAGGCTCGATATATAATATTGATAGAGGGTAAGAGAAGAGTTTAAAAAGTCGCGTGTGTCTTCTCTGCCATCTTGGCTCCGCCACCCCTCTCTGTGTCTCTTTCTATGAGCGACTTTCTGTATCTTCATCTTTCTCTTTGTCTCTGTCTCTTTGTTTCTCTGTGTCTCCTTCAGTAAGATTGTCTCTCTGTGTCTTCATTTTTCTTCCTGTTTCTGTCTCTGTGTCCCTAGATGTATCTCTGTGGGAGTCTCTCAATTCTTTTTTCCTTTTTCTCTGTGTCTAAGTCTTTGTCTCTCTACATGTGTGTCTCTATGAGAATCTCTCTGTGCAACTATTTTTCTGCCTGTTTCTACTTCTGTATCTTTCCCTGTTTTTCTCTATGTCTTTGTCTCTGACTCTCTCTCTCTCTCTGTCTCTCTCTCTCTCTCTCTCTGTGTGTGTGTGTGTGTGTCTGTCTGTCTGTCTCTATCACTCTATTTTTCATCCTGTTTCAGTCTCTTTATTTCTTGGTGGGTATCTTTCCATTTCTATGTGTCTTTCCATTTCTTGCTGCTACTGCATCATTGTCTCTCTGTCTCTGTCTCTGTGTTTCTCTCAGTGTGATAGGTGTCCAATTTTTTCTTCTTTATTTCTATCTCTGTGTTTATGCATTTCTCTTTCCACGTGTCTCTGTGTATCTCTTTGAGAGTCACTCTTTGTCTCTAGCTGTCCTCCTGTTTGTGTGTCTAGAACTCTGCCTGTTTTCTCTATATCTTTCATTAAGTATCTTTTCCCCCTATTTCTGTCTCTGTATTTATGTGTCTCTCTATGTCACTGTATTTCTCTCTGTGAGAGTTTCTGTGTTGGCATTTTTGTTCTTCCCATTTCTATGTCTGTTTCTCTGTCTCTGTGTCACTTTGTGTAAGGGTCTCTTTTTCTTTCTTCATTTTTCCTACTTCTGTCTCTGTGTCTCTGGGTGTCCCTCACTGTACCTGTATCTCTCTGTGTGAGACTTTCTCTGTGTATGTCAATTCTTTTTCCTATTTCTGTGTCTCTGTGTCTCTCTCTATGAAAGTCTCTTTGTATCTTCCACTTTAGTTCTCTTTGTCTCAGTCTCCTCATGCTTCTGTCTCACTCCATGAGATTCTCTCTGTGTGTATCTATTTTTTCTTCTTGTTTCTCTCTCTTTGTCTCTGTGTGTATGTGTCTCCCTGTCTCCCTCTGTGAATAGCTTTTTGTGTCATTATTTTCCTTCCTATTTCAGTGTCTTTGTCTCTGCCTCTCTGGTAATTTCTGTGTCTCGCTCTCTAAAAGTCTCTCTGTATCTTCCTCTTTTACTCTCTCTGTCTGTGTCTCTATGTCTCCTTCAGTGATATTCTCTCTGTGTCCTTATTTTTTTCCTGTTTCTGTGAATTTGTCACTGAGTGTCTCTCTTTGTGCTTCTCTGTGTCTCTCTTTATGAGAGTCTCTGTGCATGTTGTTTCTTTTTCCTGTTTCTGTGTCTTTTTCTGTCTCTATGTGTTTTTTTTTTGAGAGTCTCTCTATGTATCCCTATTTTGTCTTCCAATTTCTGATTCCATGTCATTTTGTGTATTGCTTTCTCTGTGTCTCTGAGTGTCTCTGTCTGGGAGAGTCTCTCAACATTTCCCTATTTGTCCTCAGATTCCTGTCCCTATGTCTCTGTCGGTGTCTGTTTCTCTCTTTGCGAGTCTCTCTCTGTGTGTTATTGAGGACCACGCTTAAGTATGGAACGCAGAAAATCCTGTAAAAAGGTTCAAGGGAACTGCACCTTTAAGAAGCAGGCTTCTTTCTTCAAAGCACCCCCTTTCCCGACACAGCTGGTGAATCCCAGCCCCTTTCCCCGGCTGTGAATCATAGCACACTAGAGAAAGCAAAAGAGGTTTTCCTAATCATTATCTCACTCTCTGAGAAGAACTGGTCAACTTTAGGAACTGCTCTGACCCTCACTGGCATTCAGGATAAGAGTCTGAAGGTCATTTTTACTGACACAGATGTTGCCTGCAAAGGAAAATATGCTTTTATTTTATTAACCTTGCTGAACTTAATAAACTTTTATATATTCTGTATTGGGAATGAAATATGGAAATACGAAAAATGGAAATAAAAAAAACAGAAAAAAATTGTTCAGAGATTTTCACCACAACTGCCTCTCGGTCTCCTTGTTTCATTCTTGTCCTCTCACATGACATGATATATTCTGCTGGTAAGAATTTGATCCCCTACTTTATGACCAAAGCAGAACTAGAGATCATTACTGATCACAAAATAGAAAATTTCGATTATACCAAACCGAAAAGTTTTTGTACAAACAAAACTAATGCAGACAAGACTAGAAGGGAAGCAATAAACTGGGAAAATATTTAGCACTCAGAGAGCTGTTTGTGGGAAGGATCCTGCCTATAACAGAAGTCCCTTTGATAACCCTTCATGGGGAAGAAAAATGAAGAATACCTGGTAAGACATTTTTCAGTCAGGGTAATTAAAATGGGCTAAATTCACAACCAAGGGTCGAGCCAGGAGACATATGAAAAATGCTTAGTATAATTGATAGAGGAACAAGAAGAATCTGTTAAGATTCCTTTAATTTATCCACCTGTACCTAAGGAAAAGGTGTATGCCTTTTCTAGTAATCCTAATTATGAGTATAAAGAAATGTGACCCCCACTGCCACCAGAGGCTCTTATGTGCCAACAGCCAGAAGAATTAATGTCTCCACTAGAAAAGGAACTCATGAAAGCAAGAGAAAGGGTGATAGATGTTCTAATTTAGGAATTGTTACTCTGTCCATTTATCGAAAGATCTGACCTCAGTAGCCCAGCACAACAGAGATGGACATATCAAACTTTTGATGTGGGCAACCTTAGAAAACTACAAACAGCCTGCTCTATGGTCCCATTTCACTGTTTGTCAGATACTAGAGCAAACGTTAGATTTCTTTATGTTAGAGCAAATTGCATATGAGATACTGAATCCTAGTGATTGGAAAACATTGGCAAAAAAAAAAGCTTGTTTGGAGCCAGGCGATTATATGATGTGGTCCACAGAATACACTGATAAATGCAAGATCAATTGAGAATTAATGCTAGAAACCCACAAGGATACCAACCCACATTTGAGATATTGGCAAGGACAGGAATGTACCACTCTAATGCTGAGCAGATAAGATGTCCTAATGAGGTTTATCAGCAGGTAGCTTCTTGCACTTTAAGCACCTGAATGAAAATTCCAGGAAGGAAAGATAGAAGGGTTTCATTCACAAAAATCAAATAGGGACTACAAGATTGTTCTCTGATTTTCTCGGTTGCCTTAATGAAGCCTTGGTCAGATCAGTTGGTATTGAGCGAGTAGTAAAAGTACTCCTGATAGAGCCGACTTGAGAAAATTGTAATGCAGATTGTAAACAATCCTTGGCTGGTTTAAAAAAGGATGTGTCTGTAGAGGACACTTTAAAGCTCCGTGCCACCAAAGAAATAAGAGTAACGAGCCTCAAACTCTGTGCCCATAAGGAAGCTTTTATCTTAAAACAAGCTTTACAAGAAGTGATAAAAACAATTAAAATTACATAATTTGGAAGTAGCCCTAGAGAAAATACAAAAATACTCTCCTTTTCAGTACTTAGGCTTTCAGGTTACAACAGATGCTATAAGACCACAAAAACTGCAAATCAGAAAAGACAGATTAAAAAGTTCAAATGATTTTCAAAAGCTTATGGGTGACCTACAGTGGCTTCACCCAAAACTAGGATTGTCCAATGCACAATTGGTTCCTTCATATGATATTTTCAGAGGAGATTCATATTTAAATTCTCCTCACCAACTTAGCTATGAAAGTACTAGAAATAGTTGAACAAAGCATTGAAAAGACGCAAACAGGTCCCATCGACCCAGCAAAAGAGTTAAGTATTGCAGTGTTCTTTTTCCAAAACACAGCCAGGTGATAAAAGTTCAGATCTTTTATTGTGTCCTTCAATATAACCCGGTTTGCTCAGAGGCCTATCTCTCTGCTTGGTTCCAAGCGCTCTTGCAGCTTTGTCCTTGGCTTCTGCCTCTGCTTTCTTCAGCCTCCAGCCAGCACCAAGGTGGAAGATGCAATGAATCTCTCTTGTCTAGAAAAAAAGGCTTGTAGGCTTCCTCCCAGAGTGCTCCTCTCTGCCCCCTGGGAATGTTCCCAAGTAACTCTATCGAGCTCTAAGAGCTTCCTGTACATATATGATCTCCTAAAGGTTAACTCCTCCTGGAGAGAGAGGGATTCCGGGTTATCTCCCAGAGTGCTCTCTGGCCCTAAGGGAGGTGTGAATTCAGATATCTCATACTAAGACCTGAAATCTCCCAAATGTGTGAACTCCATTGAATACTTAGATACTTATGAGCTCTCTAAAGGTGTGAACACAAGCATTGTTTCCATCAATTGTATTTAGCACCTTGTTTCAAGTTCTGGCCCCAAATACTTAAAGATCAAATCAATCCTATTGAACCATGCCAAATTAGATAATTATTGTCTCTATCAACTCCAATGTCTTAACACTTTGTAAAGATTCCAACAAAGTATAACGATGTCAGATACTTCTAAATATCCTACTTTGATATCACATCAAGAAAAAAACTACTATAAAATGGATGACAACCCCAGTGCAGTTATACTCTTTGTTAACTTTGTATGTTACTATGATAGCCAGATCATTATTCAAGACTGTCTAAAGGATCATTATTTTAAATGGATATCCTGCAATTTCAATATATAATCATTTTTTCTACAGGACTCCTAAATGATTGGTTTCAGACATCATTAGAATGGCAGGTATTGTTACGATTTCCCTCGTATTATGTATATGGTTCTCCTTTACCTAATGCAAAACTGTATTCTACATGGGCCTGGATGATACCCAGAATAATTACTGACAAGCCTATTCCACAGGATCTTAATGTTTTTACTGATACTACTGAACATAATAAAGCAGCTTCTTTTTGTCCTCTCAACCAAAAATATACGTAAGATACTCCTTTTGATTCTGCACAACAAAATGAATTATTTGATATTTTACAGGCTTTAAAGATTTGACCTATGGACATTAATTTACTTTCTGACAATGCTTATGCTATTTTTGCTTTAAAATATTTAGAAACGGCACTAATTAAATTTCAACTAACTCCTATATTGCAATTATTTCTTGAAGCACAGACACAATTAACAGCACAACATGGCAAAATATTTCCTTATCATATACCATCTTTGGTGACTCAGAAGTATGCATGTGTCAGTGGACACATACTTTGGTTTTACTTATGCTAACTTAGCAGATCTGAGGGAAGTTCAGGTCATTATAGATCATCTTTGTGCTGCTGCACAGTCCATGGGCTTTCCAGTAATGTTAAAAACTGATAATGCTCTTGCCTTTACTTCAAGCTTTTTGTACAGAGATGCATATTTCACATTACTGGCATTTCTTATAATCCACAAGGTCAAGGAATTGTGAAATGCTGTCACAGAGACATTAAGACACTTCTCCGAAAACAAAAAATGATCATACAGGGCAGGACTCAACATCTCAACAACTATCTTATGTTATCTTTGTCATTAATTTTCTGACATTTGATGACAGTGGCTTAAGCCCTGTAGACAAGTTTTATCCCTCCTATCAGGGTCCCCTTGGGCACTCTCTACTGTGCCCTGGAACATAATCTATTAGGGCCATGTGGTGATACCCCCGCACCAATATAGGGTCTGGACCATGGCACATACTGACATGGAGACAAAAGTTTGTGTTTCATTCAACAGGTGATGGAGAAGAAAAATTGATTCCAAAGAGACACTTCCTGGAGAAAGCAATCATCTCACAAGATCCAACAGTTGTTATAGCATCTCACCCCGCAAACTGGTGAACTTCCTTACTGATGGGGACCATCCAGAAGCAGAAGGCTGAGAAGAGGCTTAAGTTCTGTTGGGAGTCTGACAATGCTGTTTACATTACAGCATGTAGACTCAGACAACAGCTGGTGCTCAGTATTAGACTTACTTTCCTTTTCCACCATGGGTATGAACTGTGACTTGGGAGGATAAACTTACTGTTTTAACTACAAGTAATACCATGTTGTTAGGGGGAAATATATATCCTATGGGAAACTTAGATCTGACAACTTTTCACTTTACAGGCAAGGCTAATCGTGTTCCTATATGCTTTGGTGATATGTAATTGACATCTGGTGTTTTAAGTTAGTATTACATGAAAAATGGGCAAAAGAACATGTTATAGAATCAAGAAAATATTGGGGAATATGGAAAATATGTACTGCTTCAGTAGCCATTAATGAAACGGCACCCCAAAATACCACCATGTAAAGACATTTCCACAATATGGTCCATAGCCCATCATGGGAGAAATCCTGTAATTTATATCCCACTTTTACTTAGAACAGTTCTTTAGCAAATGCACTATTTCAGTGAGAAGGAGAATACCCAGTACTTGATTTATCACACACAGGAACACTAGTGGAAGATTTCACACAAACTAGAGATGGAAAAGTATTTCCCAACTTGTGGAGGACTTTTTCTAGTCTTGATTGGATGAATTATAGAAGACATGAAAATGGCATTTATATAAGAGGAAGATCCTCTATACAAACTTGTATAAATTATCCTCAAGCATTCATTGCTATCATAGAAAAACAAGGAGAATTGTCTATAAAACACAATATCGTATCAGGAATATTTAACATTACTTGCATAAACTGCATTTTAACATCCTGCATAGATTGTAGTATGCAGCAAGTTATAATTATAGAACAACCCTCTTTTGCCATTTTCCTTACTTCATTGACTTACTCCTGGTATCAATCAGCAGGAGATCATTCATTACAAATGATATCTGATGCCTTAGTTAAAAGGAAAAAATTAATTGTTAGACTTCTACTTATAGGTATAAGTTTTCTTGCTACATTAATTACTTCTACTGCTGTTTCAGCTGTAGCTTTGCAAACTGATGTACAATCTGCTGTCTTTGCTGAAGAATTAGTAAAATTGGTATTGTATCTGGGGAATGAATTAGAAAGTGATTAAACAATGGTTATCCCTCAAATGTGATTACAGATATACATGTGTTTATGTCACACAGTAGATATGATAATATTATTTCTAATATCACTTGGGATAAAATTAGAACATGACTTGAAGGTGTCTGGCATTGTTGCAATATCACATTGGATATGATGGATTTAAATGCAATAATTAGTAACATTGCACACAGCCAAAGACCAGGAATCGATCCTGGAAATGTTGCAAAAATATATTATCTGTCATACAACAATTGAATCCTTTAGGCAGTATAACTTCTGTTATGTTACACTTTGGACCAGCTCTTACTGTGCTTGTGTTATTATTACTCTGCTTTCCAGGGTATTGAAAGTATTCCTTCGGCCCGTCAGCCAAATTAGCACCCAACTTTATTTAGCTTCTCTAAAACAAAAACAGGGGATTGTTGAGGATCGTGCTTAAGTGTGGAACCCAGAAAAGATTGTAAAAAAGGTTCAAGGCAACTGCACCTTTAAGAAGCTGGATAGGTTATCCAAAGCCCTGCCCCTGCAGCCAGCAATCACAGCACACTAAGAGAAACTAAAAGATGTTTTGGTAATTGGTGTCTCACTCTCTGAAAAGAACTGGCCGACTTTGGGAACTGCTCTGACCCTCACTGGCATTCAGGATAACAGTCTGGAGGTCATTTCTATTGATGCAGATGTTGCTTGTGAAAGAATGTATGCTTTTATTTTAAAAATCTTGTTGTACTTAAAAAAACTTTTATATATTCTATATTGGGAATGGAACAAAGAGAGAGATTCAGAGATTTTTACTAAAATTGCCTATTCACCTTTGATCCAGCAGAGTTACTACTGGGCTTATATCCCAAAGAGATTTTAAAGAAGGAAAGGGCCTTGTATGTGCACAAATGTTTGTGGCAGCCCTCTTTGTAGTGGCCAGAAACTGGAAACTGAGTGGATGCCTATTAATTGGAGAATGGCTGAATAAATTGTGGTATATGAATATTATGGAATATTACTGTTCTGTAAGAAATGACCAGCAGGAGGATTTCAGAAAGGCCTGGAGAGACTTACACGAAGTGATGCTGAGTGAAATGAGCAGGGCCAAGAAATCATTATATACTTCAACAAGAATACTATATGATGACCAGTTCTGATGGACCTGGCCATCCTCAGCAATGAGATGAACCAAATCAGTTCCATTGGAGCAGTAATGAACTGAACCAGCTACACCCAGCAAATAAACTCTGGGAGATGACTAAGAACCATTACATTGAATTCCCAATCCCTATATTTTGCCCACCTGCATTTTAGATTTCCTTCACAGGCTAATTGTCCAATATTTCAGAGTCTGATTCTTTTTTTTACAGCAAAATAACTTTTTGGTCGTGTATACTTATTGTGTATCTAATTTATATTTTAATATATTTAACATCTACTGGTCATCCTGCCATCAGGGGGAGGGGGTGGGGGGAAGGAGGGGAAAAATTGGAACAAGAGGATTGGCAATTGTCAATGCTGTAAAGTTACCCATGCATATAACTTGTAAATAAAAGGCTATTAAAATAAAAAAAAATTAAAATTAAAAAATAAAATAAAATAGCCTATTTATCTCCTTGTATCATTATCATCCTCTCACATGACATGATCCACTCAACTGATCAGAATTAGACCCCCAGCAGACAGTAGCAGTTGGCTCCTGTAACAATGTGTCCCTATTTTTCTTCTTGTTTCGGTCTCTTTGGCTCTTTCACTCTCTGTGTGTCTGTTTCTCTCTGTGTATCTTTAGTTTTCTTCTGATTTCTGCATCTTTGTATCTGTCTCTGTATAAATCTCAGGGAGAATCACTTTGTAGCTTCCTCATTCTCTTTGTTTCCATCTCTTTATGTCTCTATGTCTACCTTAGTGAGAGTCTCTCTGTGTGTCCATAGTTTTCTTCCTGTTTCTGCCTGTCTCTAGGTGTGTCTCTCTTTCTATGGGATTCTCCTTCTTTAAGTCAATTCTTTTTTTATATCTGTGTCTCTGTTTCTCTCTATGAGAATCTCTCTGTGTGTCTCTAATTTTCTGCCTGTTTCTACCTCTATATCATTTCTTGTATCTATGTCTCTTTCTGTGTGTGTATTTTTCATCCTGTTTCTGTCTATTTCTCTGTGAGTGTGTCTGTGTGTCATTATATTTCTTATGATTTGTGTGCATTTGTCAGTGTCTCTTCCTTTTTGTCTTTGTGTATCTGTGTGAGTCTCTCTGCACGGTCCATTTTTTTCTTTGCTTCTGTCACTGTGTTTATGCGTGTCTCTTTCCATGTATCTCTATCTCTTTGAGAGTCTCTCTGTGTCTCTAGTTATTCTCCTGTTTCTGTCTCTGTATCTCTGCCTGTCTCTCTATGCCTCTCTTTATACATCTCTAGTTTTCTTCCTACTTCTGTCTCAGTGTCACTATGTGTCTCTCTATGTCTCTTTTTCACTCTGTGAGGTTTTTTGTGTTATTTATCTTCCTATTTCTGTGTATGTTAAAACTTTTGTCTCTGTGTCTCTTTGTGTGAGAGTCTCTAATGCTTTCCCTATTTTTCTTCTTCCTTCTGTCCCTGTGTCTCTGCATGTCCCTCTCTGTCTCTTTTACTTTCTGTGGGAGAATCTCTGTATGTCAATTATTTTTCCTGTTTGTCTTTCTCTGTCTCTTTCTGTTTATCTCTGTCTCACTCTGTGAGAGTCTCTCTGTGTCTTCCTCTTTGTCTCATTCTCCTTATGTCTCTGTGTATCAATTTTTTTTCTTTTTCTTTGTCTCTTTCTCTCTGTGTGTATGCATCTCTGTGTCTGTCAGTCTCTCTATGTGTCATTATTTCTCTTCTTATTTCTGCATAGTTGTCTCTCTTTCTGTCACTTTGAGAGTTAATGTATCTTCCTCTTTCTTTTCCTTTTGCTCTGAATCTTTGTATCATTGTGTCTCCCTCACCAAGATTCTCTATCCCGATTTTTCTTCTTGTTACTCTGTCTCTGCCTTCTTGTGTGTGTCTCTCTTTATGTCTCTGTGTATCTCTCTTTTTTTAATAGCCTTTTATTTACAGATTATATGCATGGATAACTTTACATCATTAACAACTGCCAGATCTCTTGTTCCAATTTTTCACCTCCCGCCCCCCACCCCTTCCCCTAGATGGCAGGATGACCAGTAGATGTTAAATACATTAAAATATAAATTAGATACACAATAAGTATTCATGACCAAAACATTATTTTGCTGTATAAAAAGAATCAGACTCTGAAATATTGTGCAATTAGCTTGTGGAGGAAATCAAATATGTCGGTGGGCATAAATATAGAGATTGGGAATTTAATGTAATGGTTTTTCGTCATCTCCCAAAGTTCTTTCTCTGGGCGTAGCTGGTTCAGTTCATTACTGCTCCATTGGAAATGAATTGGTTGATCTCATTGCTGAGGATGGCCAGGTCCATCAGAACTGGTCATCATATAGTATTGTTGTTGAAGTATATAATGTTCTCCTGGTCCTGCTCATTTCACTCAGCATCAGTTCATGTAAGTCTCTCCAGGCCTTTCTGAAATCCTCCTGTTGGTCATTTCTTACAGAACAGTAATATTCCATAGTATTCATATACCACAATTTATTCAGCCATTCTCCAACTGATGGACATCCATTCAGTTTCCAGTTTTTAGCCACTACAAAAAGGGCTGCCCCAAACATTCGTGCACATACAGGTCCCTTTCCCTGCTTTATAATCTCTTTGGGATATAAGCCCAGTAGTAACATTGCTGGATCAAAGGGTATGCACAGTTTAATAACTTTTTGAGCATAATTCCAAACTATTCTCCAAAATGGTTGGATTCGTTCACAACTCCATCAACAATGCATCAATGTCCCAGTTTTCCCACAAACCCTCCAACAATCATTATTATTTTTTCCTGTCATCTTAGCCAATCTGACAGGTGTGTAGTGGTATCTTAGAGTTGTCTTAATTTGCATTTCTCTGATTAATAGTGACTTGGAGCATCTTTTCATATGACTAGAAATAGTTTCAATTTCTTCATCTGAGAATTGTCTGTTCATATCCTTTGACCATTTTTCAATTGGAGAATGGCTTGATTTTTTATAAATTAGAGTTAATTCTCTATATATTTTGGAAATGAGGCCTTTATCAGTACCTTTGACTGTAAAAATATTTTCCCAGTTTATTGTTTCCCTTCTAATCTTGTCTGCATTAGTTTTGTTTGTACAAAAACTTTTCAGTTTGGTATAATCGAAATTTTCTATTTTGTGATCAGTAATGATCTCTAGTTCTGCTTTGGTCATAAAGTCCTTCCCCTTCCACAGGTGTGAGAGGTAAACTATCCTGTGTTCCTCTAATTTATTAATAATTTCTTTCTTTATGCCTAGGTCATGCACCCATTTTGACCTTATCTTGGTGTACGGTGTTAAGTGTGGGTCAATGCCTAGTTTCTGCCATATTAGTTTCCAATTTTCCCAGCAATTTTTATCAAACAGTGAGTTCTTATCCCAGAACCTGGGGTCTTTGGGTTTGTCAAAGACTATGTTGCTATATTTATTGACTGTTTTATACCTTGACCCCAACCTATTCCACTGATCAACTAATCTATTCCTTAGCCAATACCAAATGGTTTTGGTAACTGCTTCTCTATAATATAGTTTTAGATCTGGTACAGCTAAGCCACCTTCATTTGTTTTTTTTTTTCATTAATTCCCTTGAAATTCTTGACCTTTTGTTTTTCCATATGAATTTTGTTGTTATTTTTTCTAGGTCATTAAAATAGTTTTTTGGGAGTCTGATTGGTATAGCACTAAATAAATAAATTAGTTTAGGTAATATTGTCATCTTTATTATATTTGCTCGCCCTATCCAAGAGCATTTAATATTTTTCCAAATGATTAGATCAGACTTAATTTGTGTGAAAAGTGGTCAGTAATTTTGCTCATAAAGTTTCTGATTTTCCCTTGGCAGATAGATTCCTAAATATTTTATATTATCAGTAGTTACTTTAAATGAAATTTCTCTTTGTAACTCTGACTGTTGGATTTTGTTAGTGATATATAAGAATGCTGATGACTTGTGTGGGTTTATTTTATAACCAGCAACTTTGCTAAAGTTGTGAATTATTTCTAATAACTTTTTAGTAGAATCTCTGGCGTTCTCTAAATATACCATCATGTCATCGGCAAAGAGTGATAGTTTGGTTTCCTCATTACCTATTCTTATTCCTTTAATCTCTTTCTCAGCTCTTATTGCCACAGCTAGCGTTTCTAATACAATATTAAATAGTAACGGTGATAGTGGGCAACCTTGTTTTACTCCAGATCTTATTGGGAATGGTTGCAGTTTGTCTCCATTACATATGATGCTTACTGATGGTTTTAAATAGATGCTGCTGATTATTTTAAGGAAAAGTCCATTTATTCCTATACTCTCAAGTGTTTTTAATAGGAATGGATGTTGGATTTTGTCAAATGCCTTTTCTGCATCTATTGAGATGATCATGTGGTTTTTGTTAATTTGGTTGTTAATATGGCCAATTATATTGATAGTTTTCCTAATATTGAACCAGCCCTGCATTCCTGGTATAAATCCTACTTGATCATAGTGTATTATCCTAGTGATGATTTTCTGTAGTCTTTTTGCTAATATCTTATTTAAGATTTTAGCATCAATATTCATTAGGGAGATGGGTCTATAATTTTCTTTCTCTGATTTTAACCTACCTGGTTTAGGTATCAGTACCATGTCTGTGTCATAGAAGGAATTTGGTAGGACTCCTTCATTCCCTATTTTATCAAATAATTTATATAGCATTGGGGCCAATTGTTCTTTAAATGTTTGGTAAAATTCACATGTAAATCCATCTGGTCCTGGGGATTTTTTCTTAGGGAGTTCTTTAATTGCCTGTTCTATTTCTTTTTCTGAAATGGGACAATTCAAGCAATTTACTTCCTCCTCTGTTAGTTTGGGAAGTCTATATTTTTGTAGGTAGTCATCCATTTCACTTAGGTTATCAAATTTATTGGCATAAAGTTGAGCAAAATAACTCCTTATTATTTCTCTGATTTCTTCTTCATTGGTGGAAAGTGCTCCCTTTTCATTTTTAAGACTACTAATTTCATTTTCCTCCCTCCTTTTTCTAATCAGATTTACCAAAGGCTTATCTATTTTATTGGCTTTTTCATAGAACCAGCTCTTAGTTTTATTAATTAGTTCAATAGTTTTTTTTTTTACTTTCAATATTTTTAATTTCTCCTTTTAATTTTAGAATTTCCAATTTAGTATTAGATTGGGGGTTTTTAATTTGGTCTTTTTTTAGTTTTTTTAGTTGCAAGCCCAATTCATTAATCTTTTCTTTCTCTGCTTTATTTAAGTAAGCTTCTAAGGATATAAAATTCCCTCTTATTACTGCTTTGGCTGCATCCCATAAATTTTAGTATGACGTCTCATCATTGTCATTATCTTGGGTGAAATTATTAATTGTATCTATAATTTGCTGCTTCACCCAATCATTCTTTAAGATGAGATTGTTTAGTTTCCAATTACTTTTTGGTCTATTTCCCCCTAACTTTTTGTTGAATGTAGTTTTTATTGCATCATGATCTGAAAAGAAAGCATTCACTATTTCTGCTTTCTTGCATTTAATTTTGAGGTCTTTATGTCCTAATATATGGTCAATTTTTGAATAGGTTCCATGAACTGCTGAGAAGAAAGTATATTCCTTTCTATCTCCATTCAATTTTCTCCAAAGATCTAACATACCTAATTTTTCTAATATTCTATTTACTTCTTTAATTTCTTTCTTGTTTGTTTTGTGATTTGATTTGTCTAATTCTGAGAGTGCAAGGTTGAGATCTCCCACTATTACAGTTTTGTTGTCTATTTCTTCTTGCAACTCTCTTAACTTCTCCTTTAGGAAGTTGGATGCCCTACCACTTGGTGCATATATGTTTAATATTGAAATTGCTTCGTTGTTTATGCTACCCTTTAGCAGGATGTAATTGCCTTCCTTATCTCTTTTAATTAGATCAATTTTTGCTTTTGCTTGATCTGAGATAAGGATGGCTACCCCTCCTTTTTTGACTTCACCTGAAGCATAATAGATTTTGTTCCAGCCTTTTACCTTTACTCTATATGTATCTCCCTGCTTTAAATGTGTTTCTTGTAAACAACATATTGTAGGTTTCTGATTTTTGATCCAGTCTGCTATCTGCCTCCTCTTTATGAGAAATGCCCATTCACATTTACGGTTAGAATTACTAAATCTGTATTTCCTGCCATCCTAATAACCCCAGATTATGTTTTACTTATTCTTGCCTCCCCCAACCCTCTTACCCCCTTTTAAACTTATATACCCTTCTTGTATTACGATGCTTACCCCCTTTATAATCCCTCCCTCCCCCCCTTTGAGTCTTTTCCCCTTCCTTCCCTTATTACTCTTTTTCTTTTCCCTTTTCCTCTCCCCCGTTTTCAATGAGGTGAGAGAGAATTTTCTGTAAAACAAATGTCAATTATTTCTTCTTTGGGCCAAATCTGATGAGAGTAAGATTCACACAATGTTCCTCCCCCTCTCTAAATTCCCTCAGATATGATAAGTTTCCTTTGCCTCTTTGTGGGATGTGGTTTCCCTCTTTTTATCCCTCCTTCCCATCTTATTCTGCCATCATCCCTTTTCCATATCTACTTCCCCTTTTTATGTTATATCAGTACAATCGAATTATACATGTAAATTTTTTGTATATCCATACCAGAAATACAATTCTCAAGAGTTATTTTTACCTTTTCTGCCTCTCTTGAATTTTATGGTTGGAGATCAAATTTTTTGTTTAGTTCTGGTTTTTTCTTCAGAAACAAATGGAATTCATTTGTTTCATTAAATGTCCATCTTCTTCCCTGGTAGAGAATGCTCAGCTTACCTGGGTAGTTTATTGTGTATCTCTCTTGATGAGTGTCTCTCTGTGTGTGACAAATTTTTTCCTATTTATGTATCTCTTTCACAGTCTCCCTCTTTATCTTTCTCTGGGACAATCTCTCTTTATATCCCTGTTTTATTTCTGGTTTCTGATTCTCTGTTGCTTTGTGTATTGCTTTCTCTGTGTCTCTGAGTGTCGCTTTTTGGTAGAGTAGCTTGTTTCCGTTTTTCCCTTTGTTTTCTTTGTATTACTGTCTTTGTGTCTCTGTCTGTGTCTATTTCTTTGCGAGACTCTCTGTGTGTCCCTATTTTTTTCCTGTTTCTGTCTCTTTGTCTCTCTCTGTGTATGTATGTATCTGAATTTCTCTGTGGATTTCTTTGTGTGTCTTTATATTTCTTCCTTTTTCTGTGTATTTGTGTGTGTGTGTCTTTGTCTCTATATCTCTCTGTGAGTCTTTTTTGTATTTCCCAGTTTTTCTTTTTTCTTCTGTGTTTTTGCATGTCTTCTTCTGTGTGTCTCTGTGTATCTCTAGTTATCCTCCTGTTTCTGTCTGCCTGTTTATCTCCTGTGATCCATTTCTATTTGTCTTCCTTTGTCTGTCTCTGTGTCTTTGCGTGTCACTCTTTGTCTCTGTTTTTCTCTATGTGACAGTCTCTGTTTGGTATATTTCTTCATATATCTGTGTCTGTGTTCCTGTGTCTCTTTGTATGAGTTACTTTTTCTTTCCTTATTTTTATTCCTTCTTCTGTCTCTGTGTCTCAGCATGTCTCTCTTTGTCTCTGTGTCTCTCTGTGTGTCAATTATTTTTCCTATTTCTATTTCTCTTGCTTCCTCTGTGTGTCTCTGTGAGAGTCCCCCTGTATCTTCCTCTTTCCTTCTCTCTGTCTCGGTCTCTTTGTGTTTTTGTGTCTCCCTCAGTAAGATTCTCTCTCATGTTCCAATTTTTCCTCCTCTTTCTGTCGTTGTGTCCTCAGTCTTTCTCTGTGTCTTTTTCTGTCAGAGTTTCTCTCTATATCCTTACTTTTCTTCTAGTTTCTGATTCCATGTTGCTATGTGTATCTCATTCTCTGGGTCTCAGAGTGTCTCTATCTAGAAGAGCACTCTCCAGTGCTTTCCTATTTTTCTTTGGATTCCTGTTTCTGTGTCTCTGAGTCTTTTTCTCTCTTTGCTGGTCTTCCTGTGTGTCTTTATTTTTCTTCCTGCTTCTGTCTCTTTGACTGTGTGTGTGTGTGTGTGTGTGTGTGTGTGTTTGTGTGACTTTCTGAGTCTCTCTGTGGTCTTTGATTTTTTTTCCCTGATTTCTGCATCTTTGTCTCTGCCTCTATCTCTGTATCAATCTCTGTGAGAATCTCTCTTCCTGTTTCTTTGTCTCTGTCTCTGTGTTTCTCTGTGTTCCTCAGTGAGATTCTCTTCATATGTCCATTATTTTTCTTCCTGTTTCTGTCTCTGTGTGTCTATGTGTATCTCTTTGTGGGAGTCTCTCTGCGTCAATTCTTTTTCCTATTCTTGCGTCTCTGTTTCTTTCTGTGTGTCTCTCTCTTTGAGAATCTGTGGAACTCTATTTTTCTGCCTACATCTACCTCTACATCTCACCTTGGCTCTCTCTATTTCTCTCTATATATGTCGCTACTTTCCACCCTGTCTCTGTGTCTTTGTTTCTCTGTGGGTCTCTCTATGTGTGTATTTATATTTCTTCATGTACCTGCCTCTTTGCCTGTAACTCTCTCTCTCTCTCTTTGTCTTTCTCTGTGAGAGTCTCTATGTGTGTCCCAAATTTTCTCCTTTGCTTCTGCCTCTGTGTCTCTGTTTGTCCCCCTCTGTCTCTTTGTCTCTCTCTGTGAGTGTCTCTCAGTCTGTCAATTCTTTTTTTCCTATTTCTATGTCTCTGTCTCTGTAAGTCTCTCTGTGTCTTCCTTGTTCTTTCTCTTTGTTTTTGTCTCTTTGTTCTCCCTCAATAAGATTCACTCTGTGTCTTCTTTTTCCTTCCTTTTTCTGTCTGTGTCTCTTTGTGTCTCTGTGTGTCTCCCTCTGTTAGAGTTGCTCTGTATCTTCCTCTTTCTTTCTTTTTGTTTCTGTCCCTTTTGTCTCTATGTCTCACTGTGTCTCACAGAGACATTCTTTCTCTGTGTCCCTATTCTTTTTGGTGTCTTTCTGTGTGTAGCCTCTTTGTGTCTCTATGTGTCTCTCTCTATGAGAGTCTCTGTGTGTGTGAATTCTTTTTCCTATTTGTGTGTCTTTCTCAGAGTCTCTCTATGTGTCTCTATCTGTGAGAGTCTCCTTGTTTGAGTCAATACATCTTATTTCTCTGTCTGTCTCTATGATAATCTCTCTTTGTGTCCCTATTTTTCTGTTTGTTTCTACTTCTTTGTCTTTGCCCCCCCTTCTTTCTTTGACTGTATTTTTCATTGTATTTTTGTCTCTTTATTTCTCTGAGGTTCTCTCTGTGTGTCTATCTTTATCCCTATTTCTGTGTCTTTGTCTCTGTCTCACTTTGTCTGTGTGTCACTCTCTATTCCAGTCTCTCTGTGTGTCCCAGTGTTTCTTCTTTGCTTTTGTTAGTCTGTTTAGATGTTTTTCTTTCAGTTTGTCTCTATGTATGTCTTTTAGGGTCTCTGTGGGTCTCTACTTATCATCCCATTTCTGTCTCTGTATCTCTCTTATATCTCTCTTTATTCATCTCTGTTTTTCTTCCTATTTCTTTCTCTGTGTCTCTTTGTGTCTCTCAATGTCTCTGTTTGTCTCTCGATCAGAGTTTCTGTCTTGCTATATTTTTCTTCCTATTTCTGTATCTATTTCTCTGACTCTGTCACTTGGTGTGAATCTTCCTTCTTTTTTCTTCTTCTTTCTGTCTCTGTGTGATCTTGTCTATGACTGTGTCTCTCTCTATGAGAGTCTCTCTGGGAATGTCAATTCTTTTTCCTATTTAAGTATGTTTATCACTGTCTCTGTTTCTGTGTCTCTGTCTGTTTTTCTCTGTGTCTTTATATTTCTTCCTATTTCTTCATTTGTGTTTGTGTGTGTGTGTCTCTCTCTTTCTGTGTCTCTCTTGTTGAGAGACTCTCTGCACCAATCTATTTTTCTCTCTTTGTCTCTGTCTTTTTGTGCCTCCGTGTATCTCACAGTAAGATTCTCTTGGTATATCCCCATTTTTCTTCCAGTTTCTGTCTCCGTGTCTCTGTGTGTTTCTTTGTGTCTCTCTCTGTTCTTCTGCTTTCATTTGCTTTAATTCTCTCTCTTTGTGTCTTTGTGTTTTCTCAATGAATTCTTTCTTTGTGTCCCTATTTTTTGGTAAACTTTTTATTAGGTTCAATTCAACAAGTAGTAAGGAACAATGCTAACACCTTGTGTTAAAAAATTTTTAAATAGTCTTTCTCTCAAAAATTTTGTACTTTTGTTTATCTGAATTGATTTTCTTATTATTTTGACCATTTCTAAATTATTGTATCAATTTCTTTTTAGATTTATTTTTTATTAAAGCTTTTTATTTACAAAATACATGTATGGGTAATTTTTCCACACTGACCCTTGCAAAACTTTCTGTTCCAAATTATCCTTTCCTTCCCCTCACTCTCTCCCCTAGATGGCAGGTAGTCCAATACAACTTAAATCTAATATATGTATACATATTTATACAGTTATATTGCTGCTCAAGAAAAATCAGATCAAGAAGAAAAAAATGAAAAAGAAAACAAAATGCAAGCAAACAACAACAGAAAGAGTAAAAATGCTATGTTGTGTCCACACTCAGTTCCCATGGTCCTCTCTCTGGGTGTAGATGGCTCTCTTCATCACTGAACAATTGGAACTGGTTTAAATCATCTAATTGTTGAAGAGAGTCACGTCCATCAGAATTGATCATCGTATAGTCTTCTTCTTGCTGTGTATAATGATGTCCTGGTTCTGCTCATTTCATTCAGTATCAGTTCATGTAGATTTCTCTGGGCCTCTCTGATATCATCCTGCTGATTGTTTCTTACAGAACAATAATATTCCATAACATTCATGTGCCATAATTTATTCAGCCATTCTCCAAATGATGGGCATCTACTCAGTTTCCAGTTTCTAGTCACTACAAAAAGGGCTGCCACAAACATTTGTGCACATACAGGTCCCTTTCCCTCCTTTAAGATCTCTTTTGAATGAAAAGGGAGAACTTTCCACCAATGAAGAAGAAATCAGAGAAATAATAAGGAGTTATTTTGCTCAACTTTATGCCAATAAATTTGATATCCTAAGTGAAATGGATGACTACCTACAAAAATATAGACTTCCCAGACTAACAGAGGAGGAAGTAAATTGCTTGAATAGTCCCATTTCAGAAAAAGAAATAGAACAGGCAATTAAAGAACTCCCTAAGAAAAAATCCCCAGGACCAGATGGATTTACATGTGAATTTTACCAAACATTTAAAGAACAATTGGCCCCAATGCTATATAAATTATTTGATAAAATAGGGAATGAAGGAGTCCTACCAAATTCCTTCTATGACACAGACATGGTACTGATACCTAAACCAGGTAGGTTAAAATCAGAGAAAGAAAATTATAGACCCATCTCCCTAATGAATATTGATGCTAAAATCTTAAATAAGATATTAGCAAAAAGATTACAGAAAATCATTACCAGGATAATACACTATGATCAAGTAGGATTTATACCAGGAATGCAGGGCTGGTTCAATATTAGGAAAACTATCAATATAATTGGCCATATTAACAACCAAATTAACAAAAACCACATGATCATCTCAATAGATGCAGAAAAGGCATTTGACAAAATCCAACATCCATTCCTATTAAAAACACTTGAGAGTATAGGAATAAATGGACTTTTCCTTAAAATAATCAACAGCATCTATTTAAAACCATCAGTAAGCATCATATGTAATGGAGACAAACTGCAACCATTCCCAATAAGATCTGGAGTAAAACAAGGTTGCCCACTATCACCGTTACTATTTAATATTGTATTAGAAACGCTAGCTGTGGCAATAAGAGCTGAGAAAGAGATTAAAGGAATAAGAATAGGCAATGAGGAAACCAAACTATCACTCTTTGCCGATGACATGATGGTATATTTAGAGAACCCCAGAGATTCTACTAAAAAGTTATTAGAAATAATTCACAACTTTAGCAAAGTTGCTGGTTATAAAATAAACCCACACAAGTCATCAGCATTCTTATATATCACTAACAAAATCCAACAGTCAGAGTTACAAAGAGAAATTCCATTTAAAGTAACTACTGATAATATAAAATATTTAGGAATCTATCTGCCAAGGGAAAATCAGAAACTTTATGAGCAAAACTACACACCACTTTTCACACAAATTAAGTCTGATCTAACCAATTGGAAAAATATCAAATGCTCTTGGATAGGGTGAGCAAATATAATAAAGATGACAATATTACCTAAACTAATTTATTTATTTAGTGCTATACCAATCAGACTCCCAAAAAACTATTTTAATGACCTAGAAAAAATAACAACAAAATTCATATGGAAAAACAAAAGGTCAAGAATTTCAAGGGAATTAATGAAAAAAATCAAATGAAGGTGGCTTAGCTGTACCAGATCTAAAACTATATTATAGAGCAGCAGTTACTAAAACCATTTGGTATTGGCTAAGGAATAGATTAGTTGATCAGTGGAATAGGTTAGGTTCAAGGGATAAAACAGTCAATAAATATAGCAACATAGTCTTTGACAAACCCAAAGACCCCAGCTTCTGGGATAAGAACTCACTGTTTGACAAAAATTGCTGGGAAAATTGGAAACTAATATGGCAGAAACTTGGCATTGATCCACACTTAACACCGTACACCAAGATAAGGTCAAAATGGGTTCATGACCTAGGCATAAAGAATGAAATTTTTTTTTTATTATAGCCTTTTATTTACAGATTATATGCCTGGATAACTTTACAGCATTAACAATTGCCAAATCTCTTGTTCCAATTTTTTACCTCCCGCCCCCCTCCCCTTCCCCTAGATGGCAAGATGACCAGTAGATGTTAAATACATTAGAATATAAATTAGGTACACAATAAGTATTCATGACCAAAACATTATTTTGCTGTATAAAAAGAATCAGACTCTGAAATATTGTGCAATTAGTTTGTGGAGGAAATCAAATATGTCGGTGGCATAAATATAGAGATTGGGAATTTAATGTATTGGTTTTTCGTCATCTCCCAAAGTTCTTTCTCTGGGCGTAGCTGGTACAGTTCATTACTGCTCCATTGGAAATGAATTGGTTGATCTCGTTGCTGAGGATGGCCAGGTCCATCACAACTGGTCATCAAGAATGAAATTATTAATAAATTAGAGGAACACAGGATAGTTTACCTCTCAGACCTGTGGAAGGGGAAGGACTTTATGACCAAAGCAGAACTAGAGATCATTACTGATCACAAAATAGGAAATTTCGACTATACCAAACTGAAATGTTTTTGTACAAACAAAACTAATGCAGACAAGATTAGAAGGGAAGCAATAAACTGGGAAAATATTTTTACAGTCAAAGGTTCTGATAAAGGCCTCATCTCCAAAATATATAGAGAATTAACTCTAATTTATAAAAAATCAAGCCATTCTCCAATTAAAAAATGGTCAAAGGATATGAACAGACAATTCTCAGATGAAGAAATTGAAACTATTTCTAGTCATA
Source organism: Dasyurus viverrinus (assembly GCA_020854095.1). Classification (NCBI taxonomy): domain Eukaryota; kingdom Metazoa; phylum Chordata; class Mammalia; order Dasyuromorphia; family Dasyuridae; genus Dasyurus; species Dasyurus viverrinus. Next base: position 1,291,947 of record CM037003.1, on the reverse strand, counting down.
TGAAAAGATGCTCCAAGTCACTATTAATCAGAGAAATGCAAATTAAGACAACTCTAAGATACCACTACACACCTGTCAGATTGGCTAAGATGACAGGAAAAAATAATAATGATTGTTCCAGGGGATGTGGGAAAACTGGAACATTGATGCATTGTTGGTGGAGTTGTGAACGAATCCAACCATTTTGGAGAGTTGTTTGGAACTATGCTCAAAAAGTTATCACACTGTGCATACCCTTTGATCCAGCAGTGTTACTACTGGGCTTATATCCCAAAGAGATTATAAAGCAGGGAAAGGGACCTGTATGTGCACGAATGTTTGTGGCAGCCCTTTTTGTAGTGGCTAGAAACTGGAAACTGAATGGATGCCCATCAGTTGGAGAATGGCTGAATAAATTGTGTTATATGAATACTATGGAATATTACTGTTCTGTAAGAAATGACCAACAGGAGGATTTCAGAAAGGCCTGGAGAGACTTACATGAACTGATGCTGAGTTAAATGAGCAGGACCAGGAGAACATTATATACTTCAACAACAATACTATATGATGACCAGTTCTGATGGACCTGGCCATCCTCAGCAACGAGATCAACCAAATCATTTCCAATGGAGCAGTAATGAACTGAACCAGCTACGCCCAGAGAAACAACTTTGGGAGATGACGAAAAACCATTACATCAAATTCCCAATCCCTATATTTATGCCCACCTGCGTATCTGATTTCCTCCACAAGCTAATTGCACAATACTTCAGAGTCTGATTCTTTTTATACAGCAAAATAATGTTTTGGTCATGAATACTTATTGTGTATCTAATTTATATTTTAATGCATTTAACATCTACTGGTCATCCTGCCATCTAGGGGAAGGGGAGGGGTGTGGGAGGTGAAAAATTGGAACAAGAGAGTTGGCAATTGTTAATGCTGTAAAGTTATCCATGCATATAACCTGTAAATAAAAGGCTATTAAATAAAAAAAAAGATCTCTTTGGGATATAAGCCCAGTAGAAACACTGATGGATCAAAGGATATGCAGTTTGATAACTTTTTGAGCACAGTTCCAAATTGCTCTCCAGAATGGTTGGATCCATTCTCTGTGTTTCTATATATATTTTTTGTTGTTTCTGTTTCAATGTCTCTCTGGGTCTCTCTGTCTCTGTATATCTCTCTCGATGAGCATTTCTCTGTGCGTGTCAATAGTTTTTTTTCCCCTATTTCTGCGTCTCTCAGTGCATTTCTTTATGAGAGTATCTCTTTATATCCCTAGTTTTTCTGGTTTTTCATTCTGTATTGCTTTTGTATAGCTTTCACTGTGTCTCTGAGTGTCTCTCTTCAGGAGAGTCTCTCAATATTCCCTATTTTTCTTTGGATTCCTATTTCTATGTCTTTGTATGTGTCTGTTTCTCTCTGTGAGTTTCTCTGTGTTTTTTTATTCCTGTTTCTGTCTCTTTGGCTCTATGTATGTTTCTCTTTATGTCTCCGTTTGTCTCTCTCCATGAGAGTCTCTCTATCTTCCTCTTTGTCTCTGCCGCTTTATGTCTCTGGGTCTCTATGAGATTCTCTCTCTCATCCTTATTTTTCTTCCTGTTTCTGTCTCTTTGTCTCTCTCTGTGTATGTGTGTCTCTGTGTTTTTCTCTGTGCATTTCTCTGTGTGTATTTTTCTTCCTATTTTTATATTTTTGTCTCTGTCTCTCTCTGATTGTCTCTGTGTTTCTCTCTGTGAGAGTCTCAGTGAATCTTCCTCTTCTCTTTGTCTCTGTGTTTTTGTGTCTCTGTGTCTCCCTCAGGAAGATTCTCTCTCTGTGTCCCATTTTTTCCTCCTCTTCCTACCTCTGTTTCTTTGTCTCAGTCTCTCTCTCTGTGTCTTTCTCTGTAAGAGTCTCTCTAAATATCCCCGTTTTCTTCTGGTTTCTGATTCCACATCACTGTGTGTTCTGCTTTCTCTGTGTCTTGGATATCTCTCTGTAGGAGAGTATCTCAGTGTTTCCCTATTTATTTTGGACTCCTTTCTCTGTGTCTCTGTCTGCGTCTGTTTCTCCCTTTGTGAGTCACTCTGTAGTCTTTGGTTCTTTTCTGATTTCTTCATTTTTGTCTCTGTATCTATCTGTGTCAATCTCTGTAAGAATCTCTCGATATCTTCCTCTTTCTTTTCCTTTGTCTCTCTCTTTGTGTTTCTCTGTGTCTTTCAGTGAGATTCTCTCTGTGTCTCTGTATTTTTCTTCATATTTCAGTCTCTGTGTCTCTACATGAGTCTCACTTTGTATCTCTGTGTGTCTTTGTGGGTATCTTCCTGTTTGAGTCAATTCTTTTTCCTATTTCTGTGTGTCTCTTTCTCTCTGTGTGTGTCTCTACTTTTCTGCTTTTTTCTACCTCTACATCACCCCTTGTATCTCTCTATTTCTCTCTCTATGTGACTTTATTCTTCACCCTGCTTCTAAGTCTTTGTTTCTCTGTGGGAGTGCGTGTGTGTATGTTTGTGTTTATATTTCTTCATATATTTGCATCTTTGTATGTCTCTCTCTCTCTTTGTCTGTGTCTTTCTGTGTGCAAGTCTCTCTTTTTGTCCTAAATTTTCTTCTTTGCTTTTGTTTCTGTGTCTCTATGAGTCTTTCTCTGTTTCTGTGTTTCTCTCGGTTCATCTCTGTATCTCTCTTTGTGAGAGTCTCTCTGTATCTTCCTCTTTCTTTCTCTTTGCCTCTGTCTGTTTGAGTTTCTCGATGTTTCTGTTTTTCTCTGTGAGAGTTTCTGTGTTGAAATGTTTTCTTCCTATTTCTGTGTCTGTTTCTCTGTCTCTGTGACTTTTTGTATTAGTCTCTCTTTTTTCCCTGTTATACGTTCTTCTTTCTCTGTGTCTCTGTGAGATTTCTCTGTGTATATTATTTTTTCCTATTCCTCTGTCTCTGTCTCTCTGTTTCTGTGTCTCTGTGTGAGAGTCTCTCTGTATCTTTCTCTTTTGTTCTTTTGTCTCTATCTCTCTTGGTCTCCTTCTATGAGATTCTCTTATGCCTATTTTTATTCTTGTTTACTTCTCTTGGTCTCTCTGTGTGTATGTGCATTTCTGTGTCTCTCAGTAAATTTCAGTGTATCTTTATTTTTCTTCCTGTTTCTGCATCTTTGTGTCTTTCTCTCTTTTTGTTTTTGTCTTTCTCAGCATGAGTCTCACTGTGTATCTCAATTTTTCTTCTTTGCTTCTGCTGCTGTGTTTATGTATGTCTCTTTCTGTGGGTCTCTATGTTTCTCTTTGTGTTTATTTATCCTTCTGTTTATGACTCTGTATTTCTGCCTCTCTATGTCTCTTTACCCATTTCTACTTTCCTTTTTATGTCTATGTCTGTGTTTCTTTGTGTTTCTCTGTTTGTTTTTCTCTCTAAAAGAGTACATGTGTGGGTATTTTTTCCTTTGTATTTCTGTTTCTCTGTCTCTTTGTCCCTTTGGTGATGGTCTTTCTTTCCCCATTTTTCCCCTCCTTCTGTCTCTGAGTCTCTGGGTGTCCCTTTCTGTCTCTGTGTCTGTCTCTGTGAGAATCTGTCTGTATCTTCATCTTTGCTTCTCTTTGTCTCTGTCTCTTTGTGTCTGTATCTTCCTCAGTAAGATTGTCTCACTGTGTCCCCATTTTTCTTTCTGTTTCTGTCTCTCTTTGTGTCTCTGTGTGTCTCTCTGTGTGAGAGTCTATCTTCTTCTTTCTTTCCCTTTTTTGTGTCTCTGCATCTCCCTTGGTGGGACTCTTTCTCTTTGTTCCTATTTTTCTTACTGGTTCTTTTTTGTCTCTCTGTGTCTCTCTTTATGAGAGCCTTTGTGAATGTAATTTCTTTTTCCTCTTTCTCAGAATCTCTCTGTGCCTTTCTCTGTGAGTCTCTCTATACATTCCTATTTTTCTTCTGGTTTCTGATACTGCGTCCTTGTTTGTATCTTTTTCTCTGTATCTCTGAATGACTTTGTTCAAGAGATTCCCTCAATATTGTGCTGTTTTTTCTTCAGATTTCTGTTTCTGTGGCTCTGTCCGTATCTGTTTCTCTCTTTGTGAGTCTGTGTATCCCAATTTTTCTTCATATTTAATTCTTTTAGTCTGTCTCTTTGTGCCTCTGTCTCCCTTAGTAAGATTCTTCCTCTACATCCCCATTTTTCTTCCTCTTTCTGTCTCTTTGGCTCTAGGTGTGTCTCTTTTTGTATCTCTGTGTGTCTCTGTTTGAGTCAATAATTTCTTTCTTATTTCTGTGTCTTGGTATATCTGCCTGTCTATCTCTCTATCTCTTTATTCATCTCTATTGTTTCTTTCTCTGTGTCTCTTTGTGTCTCTATATGTTTCTGTATTTCTCTCTGTGAGTTTCTGTGTTGGTATTTTTTCTTCCTATTTCTGTGTCTGGTTCTCTGTCTCTTTGTCTCTTGGTGTGGGAATCTTCTTTCAAGGTATTTCTTTCCCTTTCTTTGTCTATGTCTGTGACGCTTTGTCTTTCTATGGGAGAGACTTTGCATATCAATACTTTTTTGGATTTCTGTGTCTCTCAGTCTCTTTCTATGTCTTTCTTTGTGAGTCTCTCTTTGTATCTCTATTTTACTTCTGGTTTCTGATTCCACGTGGCTTTGTGTATTGCTCTCTCTGTGTCACTGAGTGACTCTTTCAGAAAGTCTCTCAGTGTTCCCCTATTTTAATTTGGATTCCTGTCTCTGTGTCTGTTTCTATCTTTGTGAGTTTCTCTGTGTATCCCTATTTTTCTTCATGTTTCTGTCTCTGCCTCTAGGTGTATTTTTCTTTGTGTCTCTCTCTGTGAGAGTCTCCCTGTTTGAGTTAACACTTTTTTTATTTCTCTGTCCCCGTGTCTGTCTCTCTCTGAGAATCTTTCTGTGTGTCTCTACTTTTCTGCCTTTTTCAACCTCTGTATCTCTGCCTGTCCCTCTCCATGTCTCTTTCTCTTTGATTTAGTTTTCATCGTATGGCTGTTGCTTTGTCTCCTGTGGGTCTCTCTGTATGTCTTTATATTTCTTCCTATTTCTACATCATTGTCTGTGTCTCCCTCTCTCTGTCTCCATGTCTTTCTCTCCAAGAGTTTCTGTGTCTCAATTTTGCTTCCTTCATTCTATCATCAAGTGTGTTCACGTGTGTCTCTTTCTCTGTGTCTCTGTGTATCTCTTTGAGAATCTCTCTGAGTCTCAAGTTATCTTCCTGTTTCTGTGTCTGTGACTCTGCCTGTATCTCTATAACTCTCTTTATGCATCTCTATTTTTCTTCCTATTTCTGTGTCGTTGTCACTGTGTGTCTATGTCTCTGTCTCTCTATCAGAATTTCTGTGTTGCTGTTTTTTTCTTCCTATTTCTCTGTCTCTGTGTCACTTGGTATGAGAATCTCTCTTTCCCTATTTTTCTTCCAATTTCTTTCATGGTGCCTCTGCCTGTCCCTTTTTGTTTCTGTGTGAGATTCTCTGTGAGTCTCTTTGTCTATGTCTTTTTTCCTATTTCTGTGTCTCTGTCTCTCCTGTTTGTCTCTGGGTCTCTATGATAATCTCTCTGCATCATCCTTTTTCTTTCTTTTTTCTCTGTTTCTTTATGGCTCTGAATCACTCTCTGTGGGATTCTCCCTGTGTGTTCCAATTTCTCTTCCTTTTTCTATCTCTGTATGTCTCTGTGTGTATGTGTCTCTCTCTCTGTCACAGTTACTCTGTATCACCCTCCTTGTTTTTGTCTCTTTGGGTCTCTCTTTCCCCCTTGGGGAGATTCTTTCATTGTGTCCCTATTTTTCTTGTTGTTTTTGTTTCCATGTCTCTCTGTGTGTGTATGTCTCTTTGTATCTCTCTTTATGAGAGTCTCTGTGTATATGTCAATTCTTTTTTTCCTATTTGTGTGTCTCTTTCTCAGTCTCTGTGTGAGTCTTCCTGTTTGATTCAATCCTTTTTTTTTATTTGTGTTAAAAAGTTGAACAGGTGTTTGAATATCTTTTTTTAATAGCCTTTTATTTACAGATTATATGCATGGATAACTTTACAGCATTAACAATTGCCAAATCTCTTGTTCCAATTTTTCACCTCCCGCCCCCCACCCCTTCCCCTAGATGGCAGGATGACCAGTAGATGTTAAATACATTAAAATATAAATTAGGTACACAATAAGTATACATGACCAAAACATTATTTTGCTGTTTAAAAAGAATCAGACTCTGAAATATTGTGCAATTAGCTTGTGGAGGAAATCAAATATGTCGGTGGGCATAAATATAGAGATTGGGAATTTAATGTAATGGTTTTTCGTCATCTCCCAAAGTTCTTTCTCTGGGCGTAGCTGGTTCAGTTCATTACTGCTCCATTGGAAATGAATTGGTTGATCTCGTTGCTGAGGATGGCCAGGTCCATCAGAACTGGTCATCATATAGTATTGTTGTTGAAGTATATAATGTTCTCCTGGTCCTGCTCATTTCACTCAGCATCAGTTCATGTCAGTCTCTCCAGGCCTTTCTGAAATCATCCTGTTGGTCATTTCTTACAGAACAGTAATATTCCATAGTATTCATATACAACAATTTATTCAGCCATTCTCCAACTGATGGACATCCATTCAGTTTCCAGTTTCTAGCCACTACAAAAAGGGCTGCCACAAACATTCGTGCACATACAGGTCCCTTTCCCTGCTTTATAATCTCTTTGGGATATAAGCCCAGTAGTAACACTGCTGGATCAAAGGGTATGCACAGTTTAATAACTTTTGATTCAATCCTTTTTTCTTAATTCTCTGTCTCTGTCTCTATGAGAATCTCTCTATGTCTCTATTTTTCTGCCTGTTTCTACCTCTTTATTTCTGCTTCTCTCTAAGTCTCTCTCTTTTTGACTTTATTTTTCATTGTATTTTTGTCTCTTTGTTTCTCTGTGGGTCTCTCTGTATGTCTTTATTTTTCTTCCTATTTCTGTGTCTTGTCTCTGGCTCTCTCACTTTGTTTCTGTCACTCTCTGTGTGACCCAGTTTTTCTTCTTTGCTTCTGTTGCTCTGTTTAGGCATTTCTCTTTCACTTTGTCTCTGAATATCTCTTTGAGAGTCTCTATGGATGTCTACTTATTGTCGCATTTCTGTCTCTGTTTCTCTGCCTGTTTCTCTTATATCTCTCTTTATTTGTCTCTATTTTTATCCTATTTCTTCCTCTGTGTGTCTGTGTCCATGTCTCTGCTTTTCTCTCAAAGTTTCTGTGTTACTATATTTTTCTTCCTCTTTCTTTTTCTCTTTCTCTGTCTCTTTGCCAATTGGTGTGAGAATCTGTCTTTCTTTCCCTGTTTTCCTTCTTCCTTTTGTCTCTGTGTCTCTGTGTGATGTTCCCTATGACCTCTCAGGTAATCACACCTCCCTAGTCTGTGAATAGCTTGCTATTTCCAAACTGTGCTTTCCCAGGCATTCTTGCCTGCTTAGTCTGCACTCAGTCTGCAGTAACTCATGTCATTCTGACCTGGCACTAAACCCCCACTTCAGTTTGCTCATTGGCTGGTAGAGGCCAGGAAGCTTGGGAGTAGATATGTTTGAACGGGATGGGAACAGATCTGCAGGAGTGATAATCCATTTGCCTGAATAGGAGGGGAGACAATTTGTCTGAGAATGCTAAAATTTCTCCTTGAATCCAACTTTCATATAGTCCCTTCATACTGACCGATTTATCTACTTTTGTTTTGATTTGCTTCCCTAGCAACATTGTTTTTAAAAAGCATTTCAGGCAGAGCCAGCACCAGGAGTGAATCAGCACTGACCCCAGCAATTGCTTGGAAAACCCCTCTCATTCTAAAGGCAGACGTTAACTTTAAAAAATGAGTAAAATGGTAAAGAGGACTCTAACAATTGACAGATTTTATGGTGAAAGTGAAGAACAGATTTCAAACCCCGAGGAGAATAAAGGCAGATTGTCTCCAGATGAAACTCCAAAAGGTGAAATAACCTGGTCCCTATCATACTAGGCTCTCCTAGAAGAACTTAAAAAGGATCTTAAAAGAGAGCTAGAGAAATAATGGGGAATGAAAATGAAAGCCTTGCAAGAGAGTTTGGAAAAGACAACACAAAATGGACATATTGAAATGGAAAAATCATAAAACTCATAAAAAAATAGATTTGATAAACTGAAAAAAAAAGAAAGCCACTCCCAGAAAAACAGAATTTGTGAAACAGGAAAAGAAAATAACTTCTTAAAAAACAAAATTTGTAAAATGGAAAAAGAAAATAACTCCTTAAAAACCAGAATTTGTGAAATGGAAAAAAAATTCCATAGAACAAAACAACTCACTTAAAAATTCAATTGGATAAATACAAAAAGAAGGAAAAAACTTTAAATGAAGAAAAGAACACACTAAAATTCAGAATTGAACAAATGGAAATGAATGACTTAATAAGGCAACAAGAATCAGTCAAGCAAACCCCCGGAAAATAGAAAAAATGTAAAACACTTAATGAGGAAAAAAATCCAACCTGGAAAACAGATCTAGGAAACACAATCTAAGGATTATTGGACTCCCTGAAATACATGATGAAGAAAAGAGCCTAGACATTATTTTTTTCAGGAAATCATCAAAGAGAACTGCCCAGATGTCATAAAAACAAAAAGTAAAATAGACATTGAAAGAATTCATCAGTCACATACAGAAAGAGATCCCAAAATTAAAACTCCAAGAAATATTGTAGCTAAATTCCAGAATTATCAGACCAAGGAAAAAATACTTTAAGTAGCCAGAAAAAAATTCAAATACCAAGGAGCCACAATAAGAATCACTCAGGATCTAGCAGCTTCCACATTAAAGGATCAAAGGGCCTGGAATCTGATGTTCCAAAAGGCAAAGGAACTTGATATGCAGCCAAGAATAACTTACCCAGCCAAAATGAGCATTTTCTTCCAGGGAAAAAGATGGAAATTCAATTAAATAGGTGAATTCCATTTATTTCTGATGAAAAATAAACAGAGCTAAATAAAATGTTTGACCTCCAGATATAGGACTCAAGAAAAGCATAAAAAGGTAAAAAGAACTCTTGAGAACTGTATTTCTGTTATGGATATAGACAAAGAGTACATATGTAATTTGGTTTACTGTTATAATATAAAAAAGGATCAAAAGCAATACACATAAAGCAACACACCAAGTGACACAGAGACAGAAAAACAGACAGAGAAATAGGAAGTGTGTGTGGGATAGAGAGAGATAAGGTGAAGAACTTACAGGAATGTATGAATTCTTTTTCTGTATTTTATTTTCATTATTTCTGTGTTTCCCCTATGACCTATGTAATATGTGCAGGCCCATATTTACTTGAGCCTTGGCCAGCTAGAAACATATTTACTTTACCTGAGCTGATGACATTTGTCAGTATTTGACATTTATCGATATTTAGTCTATTAGCTGGACCACTGTCTCCTTGATTAAGCCTGAAGGCCTAATCTTCTGTTTCCTAGAAATTAGGAGATTTTGGGGAAAGAGAAACCTTCCATTCCAATATCTCCAAATAACAACAACCAATTAGATGCCTCCCTCTCCCCTTCTCAATGGTCTCTTACTTGTGATGTAATCTCTTGTATAAAAGCTATGTATCTTTACTACTTCTTTAGCCCTCTGTTGAGTGATTTTGGGGAAAAGTTTGGATTCGCTTCTACAAATGACGCTCTCAGACTCTGTCAAAGTGAAAGTAAAATTTAATTACACAGTACATGGAGTAGAGTGCTTACAATATTAATTACACAATACACGGAATAGAATGCTTACAATAACAACTAATACAGCAAATAATACACAAAAGACAAAGAATAATGAAAATTATGATTAGGAAAGCTGATAGAGAGAATACTTCACCAATTGGGGGAGCTCCGACTCTAATTGACTCATATTGGCTGGGAAACCCGGTAATTCAGGCTCTGAGTCCTGAACGGGAAAATCCTAAGCAGATCATCATCTCCATAGATGAAGTTTCAAATAGAGAATGTTTTACCCACCTTTTATAGGAATCATGACAAAGAAGGCTTTGAGCCACGTAAAGACATCATATAAGACAGGGAAGTACCGACAAAGACTCCAGGTGGTTGTGATCAAGTGTTGCATCGACAAGGAGACCAGTCCTTATCGACAGCAACAGTTCCAAGGAGTGGAGAGTTCCTGGAATCATGTAATTGGAGCTAAAACACATGTGGTATGTTCCCAGCTTATAGGTTAAAAAGTGGTCAAGTTCTCACAGGAGAAGGAGCTAAAACACCTGTTCTTATGGGTTAGGGAATAGTCAAGTAAAGAGAATAGTCCAGTTCCCACAGGAGAAGGAGCTAAAACATATGCTTTTATGGGTAAGAGAACGGTCAAGTTCTCACAGAAGTCACATCATATCTTGCTTAGGTTCACATGGTTTGGATGGAGATTAGGTTCACATGGGGAGTCATTCACATAGAGATTGGGTTCACATGGTTCAGATGGAGATTAGGTTCACATGGGGAAAGTCACATTCTGACAATGATTTGAAATGAACTTACTAATAATATGGAGATTAACTATTCACCCTCCTATCAGGACCTTTCTCTTTCTTATCTTGTGATGGGACAGTTCATCCTCCAGAGGTTTTCAATAAACAACTTTTCTGCTTTTTACTGAATGATCTCTGAGTAGTCATTTTGGGTAAGGGTCTTCTTCATCCCTCACAGGTGGAAAGGAAATTGTACCAGAAAAAGGGAAAAGTAGAGGTACTACCTCTCATGAAGAGGCAAAGGAAACCTATTATATCTGAGGGAAAGAAGGGAGGGAATTTTTTTTGAATCTTACTCTCATAAGAATTGGCTCAGAGAAAATTTTAGACATATTTGTTTTACAAAGAACTTCTCTCACCTCACTGAAAAGTGGGAGGGGAAAAGTGAAAAGGGAAGGAACAGACTACATAGAAAAGAATACAGATATTGAAAGGGAAAGATTTAAGAAAAGGGAAGGGAGGGATCCTAAAGAGGGAGGGCTGCATGAGGAATCTGCCTGGACCCAGGGGACTTGCTAGCTTTGTCGACAGCGTTTGGTGAAGAATGCAGACTTCAGGCAATAAATAATCAATATCGGGAGTGGGAAGGAGAGACAAAATAACTGAAAGGGCTGGATTAGAATGATGAGCCCTGAGTGGAGAGCGTTTAAAACTTGTTCCAAAGCAGCTTTAGCTGCTGGAATGAGAAAACAGAGAGAATTTAAAGCTGGGTCCCCCAGCAGCAAATCATATAAAACCTTTAACTGAGCATCAGTTAATGGCAATCTCGGACTTAACCACTGGATGTCGCCCAAGAGCTTTGGAAAGTCATCAAGAGCAGTCAATAGGTCTGTTCTTATTTGTACCTTCTGAGGTGAAATGAATTCAGGGAACACTTTGAAGCCTAGTTTACGGTAGTAGTTTTCTGTATTTTGTCAGGAGCAATATATAATTGTACTGCTTCTAAGGCTCCGATTGTGTGTTGTAGCATGTCCTCAGCAGCTGCGGACGTTGGAGCAGCTCCAAGGAAATCATCCATATAATGAATTATTATAGAACCTGGATATTTTTTCCTAATATCTGTTAACATTCTCCACTTTCCTGTTTTCTCTTTTATCACAAATAGTGGAGAATCGCAGGAATTATTAGAGTACGCCCTTGCTTTAATTGAGTTTCTACTATTTCTCTCTAAGCCTGCAATATCTCTTTGTGGAGGGGCCACTGCTCTATCCATAATGGTTGATCTGTTTTCCATCTGTTTGGGACAAGAGCAGGTTGTGCTGTGGTCCCTAGGAAAAAACCTCTGTGCTGAGGTGAATCCCTAGTTGGCTGATTAAGTCCCTGCCCCATAAATTTACTGGCAGGTGGTCGATAATATAAGGTCTGATTTTCCCTTGATGTCCATTATATGCCCAAGTTAAGGGTTGAGTAGTAACGAGAGGTGCTGTGGCAGGGCTGATTCCCACCAAGGCAGTATCATTGCCATTCCACCGGCCAGAATAAAGATGACAACTCTGTTTTGTCTGCATCTGTGTCTATAAGACCCTCAAACATTGTTTCATGGATATTAGTTGTCAACATAGGTTGAGAGGACTGAGATCTTACTTTAGACGGATAAACATGAGAATGTGCTTCATCTAATCCTTCAGTATCAAATTCCTTGAAATTAACAGGCTCTTTGATATGGAAAATAAGACCTTAAGCTAAAACTTCCCCCTCATGAAAATACATTGCTCTAATAATTAAGGACTTACTTTGCCCAACTTTATGCCAATAAATTTGATAACTTAAGTGAAATGGATGACTACCTTCAAAAATATAGGCTTCCCAGATTAACAGAGGAGGAAGTAAATTGCTTAAACAGTCCCATTTCACAAAAAGAAATAGAACAAGCTATTAATCAACTCCCTAAGAAAAAATCCCCAAGGACCAGATGGATTCACATGTGAATTCTGCCACACATTTAAAGGACAATTAGGCCCAATGTTATATAAACTATTTGAAAAAATAGGGAATGAAGCAGTCCTACGAAATGACTTTTATGACACAGACATGGTACTGATACCTAAACCAGACAGGTTGAAAACAAAGAAAGAAAATTATATACCAATCACCCTAATGAATATTGATGCTAAAATCTTAAAAAGAAATTAGCAAAAAGACTATAGAAAATCATCCCCAGGATAATACACCATGATCAAGTAGGATTTAAACCAGGAATGCAGGGCTGATTCAATATTAGGAAATCTATTAGTATAATTGACTAAATTGATAACGAAATTAACAAAAACTATATATGATCATCTCAATAGATGCCGAAAAAGCATTTGATAAAATCCAGCATCCATTCCTATTAAAAATACTTGAGAGTATAGGAATACATGGACTTTTCCTTAAAATAATCAGTAGCATCTATTTAAAACCATGAGTACATTTCATGGGTAATGGGGATAAAGTGAAACCATTCCTGATAAGATCAGGAGTGAAACAAGGTTGCCCACTCTCACCATTACTATTCAATATTGTATTAGAAATGCTAGCTTTGGCATTAAGAAAAGAAAAAGAGGAAAAGTCCATTTATTCCTATACTCTCAAGTGTTTTTAATAGGAATGGATGTTGGATTTTGTCAAATGCCTTTTCTCCATCTATTGAGATAATCATGTGGTTTTTGTTAATTTGGTTGTTGATATGGCCAATTATATTGATAGTTTTCCTAATATTGAACCAGCCCTGCATTCCTGGTATAAATCCTACTTGATCATAGTGTATTATCCTGGTGATGATTTTCTGTAGTCTTTTTGCTAATATCTTATTTAAGATTTTAGCATCAATATTCATTAGGGAGATGGGTCTATAATTTTCTTTCTCTGATTTTAACCTACCTGGTTTAGGTATCAGTACCATGTCTGTGTCATAGAAGGAATTTGGTAGGACTCCTTCATTCCCTATTTTATCAAATAATTTATATAGCATTGGGGCCAGTTGTTCTTTAAATGTTTGGTAAAATTCACATGTAAATCCATCTGGTCCTGGGGATTTTTTCTTAGGGAGTTCTTTAATTGCCTGTTCTATTTCTTTTTCTGAAATGGGACAATTCAAGCAATTTACTTCCTCCTCTGTTAGTTTGGGAAGTCTATATTTTTGTAGGTAGTCATCCATTTCACTTAGGTTATCAAGTTTATTGGCATAAAGTTGAGCAAAATAACTCCTTATTTCTCTGATTTCTTCTTCATTGGTGGAAAGTTCTCCCTTTTCATTTTTAAGACTACTAATTTCATTTTCCTCCCTCCTTTTTCTAATCAGATTTACCAAAGGCTTATCTATTTTATTGGCTTTTTCATAGAACCAACTCTTAGTTTTATTAATTAGTTCCATAGTTTTTTTACTTTCAATATTTTTAATTTCTCCTTTTAATTTTAGAATTTCCAATTTAGTATTAGATTGGGGGTTTTTTAATTTGGTCTTTTTTTAGTTTTTTTAGTTGCAAGCCCAATTCATTAATCTTTTCTTTCTCTGCTTTATTTAAGTAAGCTTCTAAAGATATAAAATTTCCTCTTATTACTGCTTTGGCTGCATCCCATAAATTTTGGTATGACGTCTCATCATTGTCATTATCTTGGGTGAAATTATTAATTGTATCTATAATTTGCTGCTTCACCCAATCATTCTTTAAGATGAGATTGTTTAGTTTCCAATTACTTTTTGGTCTATTTCCCCCTAACTTTTCGTTGAATGTAGTTTTTATTGCATCATGATCTGAAAAGAAAGCATTTACTATTTCTGCTTTCTTGCATTTAATTTTGAGGTCTTTATGTCCTAATATATGGTCAATTTTTGAATAGGTTCCATGAACTGCTGAGAAGAAAGTATATTCCTTTCTATCTCCATTCAATTTTCTCCAAAGATCTAACATACCTAATTTTTCTAATATTCTATTTGCTTCTTTAATTTCTTTCTTGTTTGTTTTGTGATTTGATTTGTCTAATTCTGAGAGTGCAAGGTTGAGATCTCCCACTATTACAGTTTTGTTGTCTATTTCTTCTTGCAACTCTCTTAACTTCTCCTTTAGGAAGTTGGATGCCCTACCACTTGGTGCATATATGTTTAATATTGAAATTGCTTCGTTGTTTATGCTACCCTTTAGCAGGATGTAATTGCCTTCCTTATCTCTTTTAATTAAATCAATTTTTGCTTTTGCTTGATCTGAGATAAGGATGGCTACCCCTCCTTTTTTGACTTCACCTGAAGCATAATAGATTTTGTTCCAGCCTTTTACCTTTACTCTATATGTATCTCCCTGCTTTAAATGTGTTTCTTGTAAACAACATATTGTAGGGTTCTGATTTTTGATCCAGTCCCTATTTCTGTCTCTGTATCTCTGACTGTTTCCCTCTCTTTTTTAATATGATTTTTTTTTGCCGAGGCATTTGGGGTTAAGTGACTTGACCAGGGTCACACTGGTAGGAAGTTTTAAGTGACTGTATTCAAATTTGAACTCAGGAACTTCTGATTTCTGGTGCTCTACAAATGTGTCAAGTAACTACTCCTGCTTGTTCCTCCTCTAGTTCTGCTTTGGTCATAAAGTCCTTCCCCGAGGTGCCACAATAAGGATCACCCAAGATCTGGCTGCCTCCACATTGAAGGAAAGAAGGGCGTGGAATATGATATTCCGAAAGGCACAAGAACTTGGGATGCAGCCAAGAATAAACTACCCAGCTAAGCTGAGCATTTTCTACCAGGGAAGAAGATGGACATTTAATGAAACAAATGAATTCCATTTGTTTCTGAAGAAAAAACCAGAACTAAACAAAAAAATTTGATCTCCAACCATAGAACGCAAGAGATGCAGAAAAGGTAAAAATAACTCTTGAAAATTGTATTTCTGTTGTGGATATACAAAAAATATACATGTATAATTTGATTGTACTGATATATCATAAAAAGGGGAAGTAGATATGGAAAAGGGATGATGGCAGAATAAGATGGGAAGGAGAGATAAAAAGAGGGAAACCACATCCCACAAAGAGGCAAAGGAAACTTATCATATCTGAGGGAATTTAGAGAGGGGGAGGAACATTGTGTGAATCTTACTCTCATCAGATTTGGCCCAAAGAAGAAATAATTGACATTTGTTTTAGAGAAAATTCTCTCTCACCTCATTGAAAACGGGGGAGAGGAAAAGGGAAAAGAAAAAGAGTAATAAGGGAAGGAAGGGGAAAAGACTCAAAGGGGGGGAGGGAGGGATTATAAAGGGGGTAAGCATCATAATACAAGAAGGGTATTTAAGTTTAAAAGGGGGTAAGAGGGTTGGGGGAGGCAAGAATAAGTAAAACATAATCTGGGGTTATTAGGATGGCAGGAAATACAGATTTAGTAATTCTAACCGTAAATGTGAATGGGATGAATTCCCCCATAAAGAGGAGGCAGATAGCAGACTGTCTCTCTCTAGATCTCTCTTTGTCCATCTCTATTTTTCTTCATGGTTCTTCCTCTGTCTCTTCTAGCATGTGTGTTTGTCTCTGTTTTTCTCTGTGAGAGTTAGTATGTTGCTATTTTTTTCTTCTTTTTTGGTGTTTCTCTGCCTCTGTGTCCCTTGGTGTGAGAAACTCTTCCTATTTTTCTTCCTCCTTCTTTCTATTGTCTGTCTTCCTCTTTCTGTCTTTTTGTCTCTCTCTTTCTGAATCTGGGTCTTTGGGTCTCTTTCTGAATACTTCTCTGTGTGTAATTTTCTTTTTATTCCTGCTTTTTTGTTTGGAGTTTTTTCAGGCTGCCTCTCTTTCTCTGTGCTAATTTAATTGTGTCTACTAATTTTTCTTCTTTGCTTCTGTCCTTGTGTATTTCTCTTTCTTTCTCTATATCTCTTCAGTGTTTCTCTGTGACTTTATTAATCCTCCTCATTAGATCTCTGTTCTCTGCCTGTCTCTCTTTGCTTGTGTTGATGCATCTCTATTTATCCTTTTTTCTGTCTTGCTCACTGGCTGTCTTTCCTCTCTGTTTTTCACTCTATGAGAGTTTCTGTGTTGTTCTCCCCCCCCCCATTTCTGTGTGTGTTTCTCTGAGTCTGTTTCCGTTTGCATGGAAATCTCTATTTTTTTCCTCCTTCTGCCTCTGTGCCTATGTTTTTCCTCTGTCTTTGTGAGAGTTTGTCAGTAGATTTCAATTATTTTTTCTTATATCTGTATCTGTTTGTCTCTCTTTTTGAATCTTTCTGTATCACTCTCTGGGAGAATCTCTCATGGTTTCCCTATTTTTCTTGGGATCTCTTTCTCTGTGTCTCTGTCAGTGTCTCTTACTCTCTTTGCAAGTGTCACTGTGCATCCCTATTTTTATTCCTCTTCTGTCTCTTTTGCTCTTGGTGTGTCTCTCTTTGTGTCCCTCTCTATCTCTGTCTCCCTGTTTTAATCCCTACTTTTTCTTATTTCTCTCTCATTGTCTCTGTCTCTTTCTAAGGCAATCACTCTGTGCGTCTATTTTTCTCCCTATTTCTACCTCTATAGCTCTCCCCAGGCCTCTGTCTCTTTTTCTTTGACTTTAATTATCAACCTTTTTTTCTGTCAGTTACCTTCCCTGTCTCAGGTGAGAGACTGGTGTCTTTACATTTTTGCATAATTCTGCATCTTTGTCTCTGTTTCTCTAATTTCGTCTCTCTCTCCTGTTTCTCTCTGTACCTCTACCTCTCTCCTCTCTCTTTTTAAATACTATTTACTATTTGTTTTTTATTTTTATTGTTATTGTTGGTTTTTTTGTTTTGTTTTGCAGAGGCAATTGGGGTTAAGTGACTTGCCCAGGGACACATCTAGAAAGTTTAATTTCTGAAGCTAGATTTGAACTCAGATCCTGCTGACGTCAAGGCTGATGCTTTACCCATGCACTACATACCTTGTCCTGCGTGTCTCTCTTTAGATCTCTCTTTCTCCATCTCTAATTTCTACCTGTTTCATTCTTTGTGTTTCCTTATGTGAGTTTACGTCTCTGTTTCTCACTCTATGAGAGGCTCTGCATTGCTATTTGTTTCCTCTTTTTCTGTGTTTGCTTCTTGGACTTTGGATTTCTTGGTGTAAGAACAATAGTAAGTACAATTATTATCTTTGCTTCTCTCTTTGGGAGATTCTCTGTGTGTCTCTATTTTATTCCTGCTTTTGTATCTTTGATTCCTGGTGTCTCTTTTTTTGTCTCTATTTCTTTCCCTCTGTGAGATTCTCCCTGTTTGTGTCCAAATGGTTTCTTATTTTTGTATCTCTGTCTCTCTATGAAAATCTCTTTGCATGCTTCTCTCTTTCTGCCTGTTTCTACATTTTTATCTCTCCGACACTATCTCTTTGTTTCTGTCTCTCTCATTTTGTCTCTCTTGTTTCTATCTCTGTATCTCTGCCTGTCTCCCTCTCCCTCCCTCCCCCCCAATTATTTTTTTAAACTGAGGCAATTGAGGTTAAGTGACTTGCCCAGGGTGACACATCTAAGCAGTTTCAAAAGTTTCAAGTGTCTGTATCCAGATTTGAACTCAAGTCCTTATGACTTCAGAGCTGGTGCTCTACCATGTGCCAGCTAGCTACCCCCACTTTTCTCTCTCTAGATCTCTCTATGTCCATCTCTATTTTTCTTCATGGTTCTACTTTGGGTCTCTTAGTGTGTGTCTCTGTCTCTGTTTTTCTCTGAGAGTTTCTGTGTTGCTACTTTTTCTTCTTTTTCGATGTTTCTCTGTCTCTGTGTCTCTTGATGTGAGAAACTCTCTTTCCCTTTTTTCCTCCTTTCTACTGTCTCTCTTCCTCTTTCATTTCTTTGTCTCTTTCTCTCTATCGTTGTCTCTGTGTCTCTCTCTGAATTTCTCATGTGTCTTTACTTTTCTTTTTATTCCTGTTTCTTTGTTTGAATCTCTCTGGCTGCCTCTGTGTCTTTGTGCTAATCTAACTGTCACTAACAATTTTTCTTCTTTGCTTCTGTCCCTGCGTTCGTTTCTCTTTCTGTTATTTCTGTGTATCTCTTTGAGTGTTTCTTTGTGTCTCTATTAATCCTCCTCGTTCTATCTCTATCTCTGCTTGTCTCTCTTTGCTTCTTTTTATGCATTTCTATCCTCTTATGTCTGCATCTTTCTCACTGGGTTTTTATATCTCTTTTTTTTCACCCTATGAGAGGTTCTGTGTTATTTTTTTCTTCCTATTTTTATGTGGGTTTCTCTGTCTCTGTGTCTCTTTGTGTAAGACTCCTTTTTTCTTTTCCTATTTTTTTCCTATGTCTGTCTCTGTGCCTGTGTTTGCCTCTCTGTCTCTGTGGGAGTCACTCTATGGATGTCAATTCTTTTTCCTATATCTCTGTCTCTGTGTCATTCTTTGAGACTCTCTGTGACACTCTGAGAGAATCCCTCAGAGTTCCCCTGTTTTACTTGGAATTACAGTCTCTGTGTCTCTGTCTTTGTCTGTTTCTCTTTTTGTGACTTTCGCTATGTCTCTTTTATTCTTACTTTTGTCTCTAATTCCTTTTGTCTTTTTGTCTGTTTCTTTTCCTCTGTGAGATTCTCCCTGTTTGTGTCTAAACATTTTCTTATTTTTGTGTCTCTGTCTCTCTGTGTATGTCTCTTTATGAAAAATCTGTGTCTATTTTTCTGCCTGTTTCTACATTTTTCTCTCCTTGTCACTCTTTCTCTCTGTTATTTTATTATTCATCCTGTTTCTCTTTTTTTCTATCTCTCTCAATTTGTCTCTCTGTCTCTGTCTCTGTATCTCTGTCTCCATCTCTCTCTCCCTCTTTTTTAATATGATTTTTTTCCCAAGGCAATTGGGGTTAAGTTCCCAAGGCCTTGTCTAGGGTCACACAGTTAAGAAATTCTAAGTGTCTGTATCCAAATTTGAACTCAGGTTCAGGGCTAGTGCTCTACCAATGTGCCAACTAACTTCCTCTGCTTTTCTCTCTCTCTAGATCTCTCTATATGTCCATCGCTATTTTTCTTCATGGTTCTACTCTGTGTCTCCTCGTGCATGTCTACAGCTCTGTTTTTCTCTCTGAGAGTTTCTGTGTTGCTATTTTTCTGTCTTTTTCTGTATTTCTCTGTTTCTATGTCTCTTGCTGTGAGAAACTCACTTTCTTTCCCAATTTTTCTTCCTCCTTTTTATTTTCTCTCTTCCTCTTTCTGGCTCTTTCTCTCTCTCTCTCTCTCTCTCTCTCTCTCTCTCTCTCTCTCTCTATATATATATATATATATATATATATATATATATATATATATATATATCTGTCTCTGTGAATTTCTCTGGGTGTCTTTTCTTTTCAATCCTGCTTTTTTGTTTGAGTCTCTCTGGCTACCTCTGTGTGTCTCTCTCTCTGCTAATCTAGCTGAGACTAACAATTTTTCTTTTTTGCTTCTCTCACTGTGTTTATGTGCGTCTCTTTCTGTGTTTCTGAGTATCTATTTGAGTGTTTCTCTGTGTCTTTATTAATCCTCCTTGTTTTATTTCTGTATCTCTGCCTGTCTCTTTTTGCTTCTCTTTATGCATCTCCATTTATCCTCCTATTTCTGTATCTTTCTTACTAAGTTTCTTTCTCTCTTCACTCTGTGAGTGGTTCTGTGTTCTTGTTTTTTTTTTTTCTTATTTCTTTGTGGGTTTCTCTGTGTGTCTGTGTCTGTGTGAGAGTCTCTCTTTTCCTATTTTTTTTCCTCCTTCTCACTCTGTGCCTTTGTGTTTCCCTCTATCTCTCCGAGTGTCTGTCTGTGGATGTCAATTTTTTTTCTATACCTGTGTTTCTATTGTATCGCTCTTTAAGTTTCTCTGTGTCACTTTCTGGGAGAATCTCTAAGGGTTTCCCTCTTTTTCTTCGGATCTCTCTCTGTGTCTCTGTGTGTTTGTCAGTTTCTGTTATTTTCTTTGTGAGTATCACTGACCCTATTTTATTCTTTTTTTCTGTCTCTTTTGCTCTTGGTGTGTCTCTCTTTGTGTCTCTTTGTATCCCTCTCTATCTCTGTGAGAATCTCCCTGTTTGAATTCCTACTTTTTCTTATTTCTCTGTCTTTGTCTCTGTCTCTCTCTAAGATAATCTCTCTGTGTGTTAATATTTTTCTGCCTATTTCTTCCTCTGTATCTCTCCTTATCTCTCTCTCTCTCTTTCTCTATCTCTAGATCTGTGTGTGTCTGTATATTTTTACCTAGTTCTCTGTCTTTCTCACGTTGTCTATGCATTTCTCCTGTTTCTGTCTCTGTACTTCTGCCTGAATCTCTCTCTCTCTCTCTCTCTCTCTCTCTCTCTCTCTCTCTCTCTCTCTCTCTTTTTTAATACTATTCATTTTTTTTCTAAGGCAATTGGTTTTAAGTGATTTGCCCAAGATCACACATCTAGGAAGTTTTAAGTGTCTGAATCTAGATTTGAACTCAGGTCCTGTTGATTTCAGGGCTGGTGCTTTACCAATGTACCATCTAGCTTCCCTCATCTGTATCTCTATAGATCTCTCTTTGTCAATCCCTAATTTCTTCCTCTTTCTCTCTGTGTGATGCCTTGTGTGTCTGTCTCTATTTCTCCCTCTGTGAGAGGTTCTGTGTTGCTATTTTTTTTTCTTTTTTTCTGTGTTTGCTTCTTGGACTTTGGATTTCTTGGTGTAAGTAACTCTTTTTTTTTCATTATTTTCCTTCCTCTTTCTATTTTCTGTCTTCCATTTTCCATCTCTTTGTCTGTGTGTCTGTGTGTGTGTGTGTGTGTGTGTCCTTGTGTTTCTCTGTGTGAATTTCTCTGTGCATCTTTACTTTTCTTTTTTATTCTTGCATCTTTGTCTGTGTCTCTCACTCTGTGAAACTATCTATGGCTACCATTTTTTCTTCTTTGATTCTTCTTTTCTTCTCTGTGTTTATGTGTGTCTCTATCTGTGTTTCTGAATATCTCTTGAGCATTTCTCTATGTCTCTATTAATACTCCTCATGGTCTCTCTGTATATCTACCTGTCTGTGCTGCTCTTTAGGCATCTCTATTTTCCCTCCATATTCTCTCTTTCTTACTGGTTCTCTCTCTCTCTCTCTCTCTCTCTCTCTCTCTCTCTCTCTCTCTCTCTCTCTCTCTCTCTCTCTCTCTCTCTCTCTTTGTGAGAGGTTCTCTGTTTTTACTTTTTTTCCTATTTCTGCATTGGCTTCCCTGTCTCTGTGTCTCCTTCTGTGACAGTCCCTCTTTTTTCCAATTTTTCTTCTTCCGTCTGTCTCTGTGTTTCTGTGTGTCCCTCTGTTTAACCACAAGAGTCTCTCAGTGGATGTCAATTCTTTTTCCTATACCTGTGTCTCTGTCTGTGTCTTTCTTTGAGTCTTTCTGTGTCACTCTCTGGGAGAGTCTCTCAGCATTTCCCTAGTTTTCTTTGGATTGCTCTCTCTGTGTGTCTTTGCCTGTTTCTCTCTTTGTGAGTTTCTCTGTGTGTCCCTATTTTTATTCCAGTTTCTCTCTTTGGTTCTTATTGTGCCTCTCTTTGAGTCTTTGTGTCACTCCCTCTGTGATGTTATCCCTGTTTGTGTTGAAACTTTTTCTTATCTTTATGTCTCTTTCTTTATCTCTCTATGAAAATCTCTGTGTCTCTATTTTTCTTCCTGTTTCTTACTCTTTATTTCTCCCTGTGTGTGTCTCTCAGTGACTATTTTTTTCATCTTATTTCTGGCTCTTTGTTTCCCTGTGGGTCTCTCTATGTATTATATTTCCACTTGTTTCTGCCTCTTTTGTTTCTGTCTCTCATCATTTATCTCTTTATCTTTCCCATTTCTGTCTCTGTATCTCTGCCTGTCTCTCTCCATATCTCTCTTTATCTATCTCTTTGTTTCTTCCAACTGCTTCCTTTGGGTCTCCTTGTGTCTCTTTATGCCCCTGTTTTTCTCTCTAAACAGTTTCTGCATTGGTAATTTTTTCAGGGTTTTGTGTGTATGTGTGTGTGTGTGTGTGTGTGTGTGTGTGTGTGTGTGTGTGTGTTTCTCTGCCTCTGTCTCTTGGATTAAGAAATTCTCTTTCTTTCCTTATTCTTTTTCCTCCCTCTTTCTTGGTTTCTCTGCCTGTACCTCTTGTTGTTTGTGTCTCTTTCTCTTTGAGAGACTCTTTGTGTATGTCAATTCTTTTTCCAATTTCTATTTCTCTGTCTCAATCTCTCTCTGTTTCTCTCTCTGATAGAGTTTCTCTATATTTTCCTTTTTTCTTTTGTCTCTGTCTTTTTATGTTTCTGGGTTTCCCTATGTTAGATTCTCCAAGCAGTACCTGTTTTTCCTCCTTCTGTCTCTTTGTCTCTCTATGAGTAAGCATATCTCTATGTCTCACTGGGAATTTCTCTGTCTTTATATTTCTTAGTGTTTCAGCTTCTTTGTCTATGTCTCTGTCTCTGTCGGTGAGAATCTCTCTGTATCTTCCCCTTTCTTTTTTTTGTCTGTGTCTTTTTCTTCTTTAAGTCACCCTGAGTAAGATTCTCTCTGTGTATACTCCTTTTTCTTCCTGTTTCTATGTGTCTGTGTCTTTGTATGTCTCTCTCTGTGAGAATCTCTCTGTTTGGGTCACTACTTTTTCTTATTGTTCTCTCCTTGTCTCTGTCTCTCTCTAAGATGATCTCTGTGTCTCTTTCTGCCTGCTTCTACACTTGTAGCTCTCCCTGTGTCACTGTCTGTCTCTATCTCTCTCTTTCTTTGACTTTGCTTTTCATGGTACTTTTGTCTCTTTGATTCTCTGTGTCTGTATATTTCTACATAGTTCTGCATCTTTATCTCTCTCTGTCTCTTTTTCTCTCCATTTTCTGTCTTTAGATCTTTGACTGTCTCTCTCATTTCTCTTTTTAGTACTATTCTTTATATTTATTTGTTTTGCTGACACAATTAGGGTTAAGTGATTTACCCAAGGTCACACAGCTAAGCAGATTTTATGTATATGAATCCAGATTTGAACTCAGATCCTACTGACTTCAGGGCTGGTGTTCTAGCAATGTGGTACCTAGCTTCCCTTGCCTGTCTCTCCCTCGATCTCTCTTTGTTCATCTCTATTTTTCTTCCTGTTTCTTTCTCTGTCGCCTCATGTGTGTCTATGTCTCTCTCTCTAAGATTTGCTGTGTTGCTATTTTTCTGTGTTTATTTCTCTGTCTCTATATTTTTTTGGTAAAGAGATTCTCTTTCTTTCCCTATTTTTCTTCCTCCTTTTTTCTGTCTTCCATTTTCTGTCTCCTTGTCTCTCTGTGTGTATGTGTTTCTGTGTCTCTCTATGAAAATCTCTCTGTGTCTCTAGTTTTCTGCCTGTTTCTATCTCTGTATCTCTTCCTGTCACTCTCTCTTTTTGTGACTTTACTTGTCATTCTATTTCTGTTTCTTTGTTTACCTGTGGGTCTCTCCCTCTCTGTGTTGTATTTCCTCCTAGTTCTGCCTCTTTGTTTCTGTTTCTGTCTCTCTCAATTTGTCTCTCTGTCTCTCCCGTTTCTATCTCTGTATCTCTGACTTTCTTTTTTAATACTCTTCTTCTTCTTCTTCTTCTTCTTCTTCTTCTTCTTCTTCTTCTTCTTCTTCTTCTTCTTCTTCTTCTTCTTCTTCTTCTTCCTCCTCCTCCTCCTCCTCCTCCTCCTCCTCCTCCTCCTTTTCCTCCTCCTCCTCCTCCCCAGGTTCTCACAGATAGGAAGTGTTAAGTCTCTGAAGCCAGATTTAAACTCAGGTCCTGTTGACTTGAAGGCTGGTGCTTACATATATGCCATCTAGCTTCCTTTGCCTATCTCACTCTAGATCTTTCTTTCTCCATCTCTGTTTTGCTTCCTGTTTTTTTTCCCCTGCATCATCTTGTGTGTGTCTATGTCTCTGTTTCTGTCTCTGTGAGAGTTTCTGTTGCTATTTTTTTCCTGTGGTTGTTTCTCATCTCAATGGCTTTTGGTATGAGAAATTATCTTTCTTTCCTTATTTTTCTTTCACCTTCCTTCTATTTTCTGTCTTCTTCTTTCTGTCTCTTAGTCTCTCTGTATGTGTCTTTGTGTTTCTCTCTGAGAATTTCTCTGTGTGTATTTTCTTTTTATTTCTGCATCTTTGTCTGAGTCACTCTCGCTGACTCCGTGTCTCTCTCTGTGAGAAACCCTCTGTGGCTACCAATTTTTCTTCTTTGCTTCTGTCCCTGTGTTTCTGCGTGTCTCTTTCTGTGGTTCTGAGTATCTATTTACGAGTTTATCCGTGTGTCCCTAATTTTATTCCTGCTTCTATCTCTTCAGTTCTTGGTGTGTCTCTCTTTGTGTCTCTCCTTCTTTGGGATTCTCGCTATATGTCGACATGCTTTTTTAAAAATTAATTTTCCTGTCTTTATCTCACTATGTATATCTCTTGATGAAAGTTAATCTGTGTGTCTCTATTTTTCTGCCTGTTTCTACATCTTTATCTCTTCCTGTCACTGTCTCTGTCTCTGTCTCTGTCTCTGTCTCTCTCTCTCTCTCTCTCTCTCTCTGTGACTTTACTATTCATCCTATTTCTGTCTCTCCTGTTTCTGTCTCTATATCTCTACCTGTCTCCCTCTCTTTTTTAATATGAGTCGTTTTTATTGCCTCTACTGAGGCAATTAAGGTTAAGTGACTTGCCCATGGTCACACATCTAAGATGTTTTAATTGTCTGTATCCAGATTTAAACTCTGGTCCTCCTGACTTCAGGGCTGATGCTCTACCAATGTGCCAACTAGCTTTCCCTGCTTGTCTCTTCCTAGATCTCTATTTGTCCATCTCTAATTTCTTCCTATTTCTTTCTCTCGGTTGCCTCCTGTGTATCTATCTCTGTTTCTCCCTCTGTGAGAGGTTCTGTGTTGCTATATTTTCTTCTTTTTCTGAGTTTCTCTGTCCTCGTGTCTCTTGGTGTAAGAAACTATTTCTTTCCCTCTTTTTTCTTCCTCCTTTCTATTTTCTTTCTTCCTCTATCTTTTTGTCTCTCTGTGTGTCTCTTTGTCTCTCTCTGTGAATTTCTCCATATGCCTTTACTTTTTATTCCTGCATCTTTGTCTGGGTCTCTCACTGACTCTGTCTCTCTGTGTGCGAAATTATCTGTGGCTACCAATTTTTCTTCTTTGCTTCTGTCCCTGTGTTTAAGCGTGTCTGTGTTCCTGAGTATCTCTTGAGTGTTTCTCTGGATCTCTTAACCTTCCTCATTATACCCCTGCATTGCTGCCTGTTTCTCTTTCCTTCTCTTTAGGCATCTCCATTTATTCTCCTATTTTTGTATCTTTCTCACTGAGTTTCTATCTCTCTTTTTTTTCACTCTGTGGGAGGTTCTGTGTTGTTTTTCTTCCTATTTCTGTATGGGTTTCTCTGTCTCTGTCTCTATGAGTCCCTCTTTCTTTTCCTATGTTTCTTTTCCCTTCTGTCTCTGTGTCTCTGTGTGTCCCTCTGTGTTACCCTGACAGTCTCTCTGTGGATGTCAATTCTTTTTCCTATATCTCTGTCTCTGTCTGTATCTCTCTTTGAATCTCTCTGTCTGGGAGAGTCTCTATTTTTCTTGGGATTGCTGTCTCTGTGTCTCTGTCTTTCTGTTTCTCTCTTTGAGAGTTTCTCTGTATGTCCCTATTTTTTACTCCTGTTTGTTTCTTTCACTAAAGGTGTCTTTCTGTCCCACCCTCTGAGATTCTCCCTGTTTGTGTTGAAACATTTTCTTATTTTTGTGTCTCTGTGTCTCTTTGTACATCTCTCTATGAAAATCTCTGTGTGTCTCTATTTTTCTATCTGCTTCTACCTCTTTATCTCTCCCTATCACTCTCTCTTTGTGTCTTTACCAGTCATTCTATTTCTCTTTGTTTATTTGTGGGTCTCTCTGTGTACTATATTTTCTCCTAGTTCTGCCTCTTTTTTCTGTCTCTCTCAATTTGTGTGTCTGTCTTTCCCGTTTATGTCTTTGTATCTCTCTCAGTCTCTTTCTTTTCTTTTTTTTTTAAATACTATTCTTCTTCTTTTTTTTTTCAATGAGGCAACTGGGGCTAAGTGATTTGCCCAGGGTCACACAGCTGGGCAGCTTTAAGTCTCTGAATCCAGATTTGAACTCAGATCCTGTTGATTTCAGTGCTGGTGCTTACAAATATGCCATCTAGTTGTCTTTGCCTATCTCACTCTAGATGTCTCGTTGTCCATCTCTTTTTCTTCTTTTCTTTTTCCATGTGTCATCTCGTGTGTGTATATGTCTCTGTTTCTGTGTCTGTGAGAGTTTCTGTGTTGCTATTTTTCCTGTGGTTGTTTCTCTATCTCTATAGCTCTTAGTATGAGAAACTCTTTCTTTCCCTTTTTTTTTTACCTTTCTATTTTCTGTCTTCCTCTTTCTGTCTCTTTGTCTCTCTGTGTGTATGTGTGTCCCTATATTTCTCTGTGAATTTCTTTTTGTGTCTTTACTTTTTTTTATTCATGCATCTTTGTCTGGGTCTTTCTCACTGACTCAGTGTCTCTCCTTGAATAATTATCTGGGGCTACCAATTTTTCGTCTTTGCTTCTGTCCCTGTGTTTATGTGTGTCTCTGTGTTTCTGAAAATCTCTTTAAGCATTTCTCTCTGTCTCTATTAATTCTGTTCATTCTCTCTCTGTATCTCTGCCTGTCTCTCTCTGCTTCTCTTTAGGCATCTCTATTTTTCCTATTTATTTTTTCTCTTTCTTACTTGGTGTCTATCTCTTTGGTTTTTACTTGTGAGAGGTTCTCTTGTTATTTTTCTTTCTATTTCTGTGTCGGTTTCTCTGTCTGTCACTTTATGTGAGAGTCTCTCTTTCTGTTCTTATTTTTCTTCTTCTTTCTCTCTCTGTATCTTCTTGTGTCCCTCTCTGACTCCCTGAGAGTCTCTCTGAAGATGTTGATTCTTTTTCCTACATCTGTAGCTTGGTGTCTCTCTTTGAGTCTTTCTATGATGTTAATCTCATGGAGAGTCTCTCAATGTGTCCCTATTTTTCTTCCTGTTTCTGTCTCTTTGTATTTGCCTCTGTCTGTGTCTGACTTTCTCTTTGCAAATCTCTCTATGTGTCTCCATTTTTCTTCCCATTTTGGTCCCTGTATTTCTGACTTTCTCTCTCTCTCTCTCTCTCTCTCTCTCTCTCTCTCTCTCTCTCTCTCTCTCTCTCTCTCTGTGTGTGTGTGTGTGTGTGTGTATGTGTGTTTCTATTTTTCTTTCTATTTCTGTTTCTTTGTCTCTGTCTCTCCGTGTCTCTTCATAAGCACCTCTCTATGTCTGTTTCTTTTTCTTTCAGAGTTTCTCAATGTGTCCCTATTTTTCTTCTTGGTTCTGTTTCTCTTGCTCTATATGTGTCTTTATTTATCTTCCTGTTTCTCTCCCTTGATCTCTCTCTTTCTGTGTCTGTCTCTCTAGGAGCATCTCTTTAAGACTGTGTTTCTCTCTTTGTGAGAGTCTCTCTGTGTGTCTTCATTTTCTTTCCTGTTTCTGTCTCTGTGTGTCTCTTTCTCTGTGTGTCTCTAAGTCTGTCTCTGTGAAAGCCTCTTTATGTCTCTCTTTTTTTCCTATGTCTTTCTCTATGTGTCTTTGTGTGATTTTCTCTGCCTCTTTTTTCTTCCTGTTTCTGTCTCTGTTTCTTTTTGTTTCTTTCTGTGTTTTTGTGTCTGTGTATCTCATGCTTTCCTTGTGTGAGTCTCTGTCTCTCTCCAGGCTAGTCTTTGTGTGTTTTTTTTTCATTTTTTTATTTTATTAAAAAACAGAATAACAAAAGAGAAAACGCAGAAAAAAATACAAAACAAAACAAAAAGAACATTTTTATGTGCTCAGAGTGGATTCAAAATATATAACAACACATTAGGATATATAATATTAATAAAGGATATATATTAGTAGAAGAAATTATCTTCATGACCGTTCATCTTTTCTTTTCTTCCTTGTAGGTTTTTCTGTTCTTCTCTGCTGCATACCTTTTTTTACTTCTTCCGTGTTCCCCAAGCAGGATTTAATGAAGCATATCAAGCAGGATTTAGTGAAGCATATATTTATATATTCATACACACACATACACACACACACACATACACACACACACACACTTTTCCTATCCCTGTAAATACTTTGCTTTGATTCTGTTCCTTATCTTGTTTTGCTATTACTGTCTCCACCTATTTACTCTCCCCTTATTTCTTTTTTTTTCATTTTGTTTTCTTTTATTTTTTTTATTGTACCTTTTTTTATTTACAAGATATATGCATGGGTAATTTTTCAGCATTGACAATTGCAAAACGTTTAGTTCCAATTTTTCCCCTCCTTACCCCCACCCCCTCCCCCAGATGGCAGGTAGACCAATACATGTTAAATATGTTAAAGTATATGTTAAATACAATATATGTATACATATCCCTACAGTTATTTTGTGCACTATAAGACTCAGACATTAATATAATATGCATTTAACCTGTGAAGGAAATCAAAAATGCAGGCAGACAAAAATAGAGGCACTGGGAATTCTATGTAGTGGTTCACACTCATTTCCCAGAGTTCTTTCACTGAGTGTAGCTGGTTCTATTCATTATTGAACAAATGGAACAGATTTGGTTCATCTCATTGTTGAAGAAAGCCACATCCATCAGAATTGATCCTTATATAATATTGTTGTTGAAGTATATAATGATCTCCTGGTCCTGCTCATTTCACTCAGCATCAGTTTATGTAAGCCTTTCCAGGCCTTTCTGAAATCATTCTGCTGGTCATTTCTTACAGAACGATAATATTGCAAAATATTCATATACCACAATTTATTCAGCCATTCTCCAAGTGATGGGCATCCACTCAGTTTCCAGTTTCTGGCCATTACAAACAGGGCTGCCACAAACATTCTTGCACATGTGGGTCCCTTTCCCTTCTTTAATAACTCTTTGGGATATAAGCCCAGTAGTAACACTGCTGGATCAAAGGATATGCACAGTTTGATAACTTTTTGAGCATAGTTCCAAATCGCTCTCCAGAATGGCTGGATGTACTCACAATTCCACCAACAGTGTATAAGTGTCCCAGTTTTCCCACATCCCCTCTAACGTCTGTAATTATCTTCATTCAGCATTATCTTTTCCTGTCATCCTAGCCAATCTGACATGTGTGTAGTGGTATCTCAGAATTGTTTTAATTTGCATTTCTCTGATTAATAATAACTTGGTACATCTTTTCATATGGGTAGAGATAGTTTCAATTTCTTCATCTGAAAATTGTCTGTTCATATCCTTTGACAATTTATCAATTGGATAATGGCTTGATTTCTTATAGAGTCAATTCTCTATATTTTGGAAATGAAGCTTT
Organism: Dasyurus viverrinus; assembly: GCA_020854095.1. NCBI lineage: Eukaryota > Metazoa > Chordata > Mammalia > Dasyuromorphia > Dasyuridae > Dasyurus > Dasyurus viverrinus. The sequence continues at coordinate 1,262,325 of CM037003.1, read as the reverse complement.
TATCAGAACCTTTCACTGTAAAGATGTTTTCCCAGTTTATTGCTTCCCTTCTAATTTTGTCTGCATTAGTTTTGTTTTTGCAAAAGCTTTTCGATTTGATATAATCAAAATTTTCTATTTTGTGATCAATAAGGATCTCTAGTCCTTTGGTCACAAATTCCTTCGTCCTCCACAAGTCTGAGAGGTAAACTATCCTATGTTCTTCTAATTTATTTATAATCTCATTCTTTATGCCTAGATCATGAATCCATTTTGACCTTATCTTGGTGGATGGTATTAAGTGTGGCTCAATGCCTAGTTTCTGCCATACTAATTTCCAATTTTTGCAGCAGTTTTTGTCAAACAGTGAATTCTTATCTCCAAAGCTGGGGTCTTTGGGTTTGTCAAACACTAGATTATTAGTTATTGATTATTTTGTCCTTTGAAACTAACCTATTCCACTGATCGACTAGTCTATTTCTTAGCCAATACCAAATGGTTTTGGTTTCCCTTATTTCTTTATGGATTTTGGAAGGTACTATACCCTTCATAGTACATATGTTGCCTATTTTACCCATTCTTGCATTGAGTAGCCCTCCACTCCTTTCTAATGCTTCTCTGTCTATTCTTCCTCTGCACTTCATTTGTATAACATGATTACTATTTTACCTTAACTGTGTCCCAATCTTTCTTTTGAGTTTCCCCATTGCTGATGTCAATTTTAAGCATGTGGTATAAATTTCCAAAAAAAAAAAAAAAAAAAAAAAAAACATAAACCATTTGTCCAGGTTGAGTGCCTTGAAATCTTTGATATTGGCTCTTATATGTTAAATTTCTTATTAATCTCAGGTTTGGTTGATAGAAAGACTTGAAAAATCTGCAAGTTCGTTGAATGTCCATTTTTCTCATTCAATATTGTGGATAATTTTTCTAGATATGAAATTTATGACTGCAGGCCTAGTTCTTTTGATTGCCAGTAACTATGTTAGGACTTGCAGTCTTTTATTGCAACACCTTTAAAATCCCATACAATTTTAATTGTAGCTCCAGCATATTTGAATTTTTTTCTTGTTGCTTGCAAAATTTTCTCTTTGACTTGGCAGTTTTGAAATTTGGAAATGATATTTCTATGTGTATTCCACAAAGGATCTTTTTGAGCTGGTGATTGATGGATTTTTTTTTCTATTTCTACTTCCTCCTCCTGTTTGATCACTTCAGGATAACTTCTGTGTGTGTGTGTGTGTGTGTGTGTGTGTGTGTGTGTGTGTGTGTGACTCAGTATGAGTCTGTGTCCCTGTGTATATCTTTTGGTCATTGTGTGATTCTTTGTGTGTGTGTGTTTATGTATGTGTTTCTGTGTGTTTATTTGTGGGTGTCTGTGGGTGTTTCTCTATGAGTGTCTTTCTGTGTATGTATGTCTGTGAGGATTTCTCTGTGTCTCTATATATATCTTTCTGTGCATCTTTTTGCATGAGTCTCTATATATGTCTCTATGTGTGCACATCTCTCTCTATAAGTGTGTCTTTGTGTGTTTCTTTGTTGTGTGGGAATCTGTGTGTATTTGTGTGTGTTTGTGTTTGAGAGTTGTTGTGTGTATCTGTTTCTCTGTGTGTGGACATGTATGTACCTCTGTGTGTGATTCTTTGTGTGTGGGTGTGTGTGGGTAACTCTCTGTATTAGTGGGGTTCTCTGTGTTTGGTTGCTTCTGTGTATTTCTCTGGATGTTCTTCGCATGGCTCTCTGTGTTTGTTTCCTTATGTGTAGATGTCTCTGTGTCAGTTTCTCCATGTGTTCATGGATGTCTGTTTGCGTTTGTTTGTATCTCTATATGTCTGCATGAGTTTTTTCTGTATGTGGGTGTCTCTGTGAGTGTACCCTCTATATGACTCTATGTATTTGTCTGAATCTTTGTTTGGGGCTGTCTCTGTGTGGATTTGTGTGGGCATCTGTATAGTGTCTCTCTTTGTGTGGGTGTCTATGTGTCTCTTTGTGTTTCTCTCTGTGTGTATGTCACTGAGCATGTTTCTCTCTGTGTGGATCTCCATGGGTGTCCCTTTGTTTCTCTGTAAGAATTTCTCTGTGTCTATTAGTTTGTGTGATTCTTTGTGTAGAGGGCTGAAACTCTTGAGTTGTTGCACTGAGATTGGTTCAAGCACTTAGGGCTAATTACTCATTGGACAATACTCTATGGGCATGTGCTTGGGGAATGGCCCTTCCCACTATCCTGAGCTGGCTTGATGATTGGTGTATACAGAGAATTGTAGGAGGGACGAGGGGGTGGAGTAAGACTAGCCAGGGTCACTCTCTGGGCAGGAGATGAAGAAGGAAGTTGGGGAGATTTTGCTTCCAATTCACTTCTACCCCTAAAGACCAAGAATAAAGACTAAGGACTTTTGCTTATCCTGACTCTGGCTGATTCTGAGGTATCCAGGGTGCTGACATGGTCGTCACATTTTGTGTGTTGGTGTCTGAGTGTGTCAATGTCTGTGTGTGTCTTTGATGCTTTCTGAGTGGGTTTCCCTGTGTGAGGGTGTCTGTGTGTGTGTCTCTGTGTTTGTGTGTGGCTGTCCCTATGTGTCACTCTCTGTGTCCCTGTGTGTGTTTCTGTGTATTTGTGAATTTTTCTCTGAGGGGGCTTCTTTGTACATGTATCTCTCTCTTTGTATGTCTGTGTGCCTCCTCTTTGTGTTTTTCTGTATGTAAGTATCACTCTGTGTGTGTGTGTGTGTGTGTGTGTGTGTGTGTGTGTGCATGTGTTTCTCTGTATCTGGGTGTAGGTTTCTTTGAATGTGGCTGTCTATGTGAATCTCTGTGTTTCCTTGTGTGTAGGTTTCTTTTTGTGTGAGTATCTGTGTGTCTGTGTTTTTTTAGTTTTTCTTTGTGTGTGCATCTCCCTATATTTGTGGGTATCTCTGTGTTTGTGTCTTTCTCTTGAGTTTCTTTGTGTGTGGATGTCTGTGTGTGGGTGTTCTTATATGTCTCTGTTTGTGAAGGGGTTTTCTGTGGATATGTGCTTTTGTGTATCTGTCAATGTTTGATTCTTTGTTGCAGGTGTCAGTATGTGTGTCTATGTATTGGGGGGGTCTGTTTCTCTGTGGGTTTCTCTGTGTGAGGATATCAGTGTGTGTATCTTTCTGTGTATCAAGTGTTTCCTTGTGTGTGGATTTGTCTCCGTGTATCTGCATGGGTTTCTCTGTGTCTGGGTATTAGTCTCTATATGTGTGTATTTATTTGTGTGTTGGTTTCTCTGTGTGTGGGTGTGTGTTTCTGTCTGAGTGTCCCTGTATATGTCCCTTTGTGTTATTCTGATTCTTTGTGTTTCCATGTATTTGTGGATGTCACTGCATATCTCTCTCTGTGTTTGTGTCTCTCTGTGCATATCTCTTTATGTGTTTCCGTGTATGTGTGTGTGTGTGTGTGTGTGTGTGTGTGTGTTTCTCTGTGAGGGATTTTCTGTGTGCAGGTTTCTTTGTCTGTGTTCCTTTGTGTGTTGGGTTCTATGTGTGTGTCTGTGTGTGTGTATGTCTTTGTGGGTTTCTTTGCATGTTATTGTTTGTGTGCAGCCATTTCATGTTACTCTTTGGGATAGAAGAGACATTTTTAACTTCAGCATTCTCTGAAGATCAACCTCATCTTCATTATTCTCGTAGTAGATTTCTATGGTTTGATTCTTCCTTCTTAGCCTATTTGCGGGTTTTTTTAAATGAGAACTATTGGTGTTTCTTTAATCCTAGGATAGAAGGATGATGCTTTAGCTTCCCTTCAGCTCACCTCTCTGATCCTGAAATCCCAAACCAAAAGCTTCCTCTTCCTACAAATGCCTTCAGCCAGCAGCATCTCTGCCTCCCTGCTTCTTCACTCCCAGCTGGTTGGTTTCTTCTCACCCAGGGCCATGTCTCAGCAACACAGCTGAGTCTAGTATTCCCAATCAGGAGAGGTTCCTTCAGTTTTCCTGGACTCAGAACCCCATTTCCCATGCTGTCCAATGACGTAAAAGTTCCTGTGGTTCCAGCTGAGGCTCCAGGTGAACCCAGCTAGCCCCAGGGGTCCCCACTTGCTGTTTGTGTAAAACTAGCTGGGACATGTTTACACTCCACAAGGAATAAACCGCAAATTAGAATCTTTCTCTGGGTCTTCTTGGATTGTCCCAGAAGGACCCCTGTTCTGCCCAAAGTCATATTTGTTTTTCACCATTCTATGTTCACTTTAGGGAGCAAATTTGTTCTGTTTGTAAGGGAAATCTGGAGAGCTTTAAAATTTCTGATCTACTCTACCATCTTTCAGAATCTTCCATCTACCAGTCAATATATAAAAAAATTCTAGAACTAGGAAAAATATCAACAGAATTCTTCTGAATATAAAGGGAATCAAGGGGAAACATGAAAGGTGGTCCTGCAGCACCAAATCTTAAACAATATTACAAAATAGTAATCATCAGAACTATCTGCTATTGCCTAAGAAAGATAATGTAGGATCAGTAGAATTGATACATAACAGTAAATGCCCACAGTAATCTAGTGTTTGAAAACCTTAAATATACAAGATTTTGGGGCAAGAAATCAGTATTTGACAAAAATACTGGAAAACTCAAACAGTTGGGCAAAAATTAAGTATAGATCAACATCTCACACAGTCTACTCAGATAAGGTCAAAATGGGTACATGATTTAGACATAAAGGAAAATATAAGTAAATTAGGGGAACATGGAACATTTTACCTATCCGATTTATATCTAAGGGTAGAATTTGCAACAAAACAAGATACCGAACATTATGGGATATAAAATAAGTAATTTTGATTAAATTAAATTAGAAAGTTTTGCAAAAGAAGCAAAACCAATGCTGCTAAGATTAGATGGAAAGCAGAAAGCTGGGGAAAAAATTTTTACAGCCAGTATTTCTAATAAAGGCTTAATTTCTAAAACTTATAAAGAATTGACTCAAATTTATAACAATACAGGCCATTCCACAATTGATAAATGATCAAAGCATATGAAGAGACAATTTTCAGATGAAGAAATCAAAGCCATTTCTAGTCATGAAAAATGCTCCAAATTACTGTTTATTAGAGAAATACAAGTTGAGATAATTTTGGGGTCCACTTTACACCTCTTAGACTGGTTAAGATGACAGGAAAAAATAGTGATAAATGTTGGAGGGGATGTGAGAAAACTGAAACACTAATGCATTGTTGATAGAGTTGTAAAATGATCTGAACATTCTAGAGAGCAAATCTAGAGAGTCAAAAAGACTATCAAACTGCATAACCTTTGATCCAACAGTGTCTAATTGAGTCTGTATCCCAAAGAGATCATAAAAGAGGAAAAACTACCCACGTGTACAAAAGTGTAACGGTCGTTTTGCCACTACAGTGGCAAGGACCTGGAAATTGAGTGAATGCACATTAGTTGGGGAGTGGTGAATAAGTTATGGTATAGGAATGTAATGGAATATTATTGTTCTATAAGCAATGATGAGTAGGCTGACTTCAGAAAAGCCTGGAAAAACTTACATAAACTGATGCTAAGTCAGCAGAATCAAGAGAAGATTGTACATGATAATAACAAACTTATGTGAAGATCAACTGTAATAAACCTGGCTCTTTTCTACAATGAGATGATTCAGCACAATTCCAATAGACTTGTGATGAAAAAAGCCATCTGCATCAGAGAGAGAACTACGGAAACGCAATGTGCATCAAAGCATAACATTGTTATGCTTTTGTTGCTTTTATTGTTGTTTTCTTGTGTTTTTTTCTTTCTAATGTTTTTTTTTGCTTTTGATCTAATTTTTCTTGAACAGCATGGTGAATATGGAAGTATGATTAGAAGAATTGCATATGTTTGATCTATATCAAATTGTTTTCTGTCTTGAGCAAGGGAGGGGGTTCCAGATGAGAGGGGAAAAAATTGAAACACAAAACTTTCCAAAGGTGAATGATGAATACAACCTTTGATTGTATTTGGAAAAAATAAAATACTATTTTTAAAAGTTTTGCAAAAACAAAATCAAAGCAGACAACGTTTGAAGGGTAGTAGGAGACTTATAGCAAATTTTACTGATAAAGGCCACATTTCTCATATATTCAGAGAGCTACTCTAAATTATCATAAATAATAAAATTGTTCATGCTTTTTGACCCAACAATACTACTTTAGGGTACAGAGACCACAAAGGGACACTTTTTACAAAAAGGAAAAGAATCTCCATGTATCAAAATATTTATAGCAGCCCTTTTGGTGGAGGCAAAGAATGAGAAATTGAGGGGATGCCCATTAATTCAGGATTGGCTGAACAAGGTTTGATAGATTATCATAATGAATTACTATTGTTCTATAAAAAATAATGAGCCAAATAGTTTCAGAAAAATCTGGAATACTTAACATGAACTGACAGAAAATGAAATTATCAGACATAAGAAAACATTGTACACAGTAATCCCAATATTGTACAATGATCAAGTGTAAATGACTTGGCTGTTCTCTGATTCAAAATAATTACGAAGGCTTAGAATAAAAAATGCTTTTATATCCAGAAAAATAGAAAAAAAAACTTCATATAGATTAAAGAATTCTTTTTAAACTATTTTTAAATCATTTTTTGCATTTTCTGGTGTGTATTTTCTTTTTTAAAAATTTTTTGTTAAAGCTTTTTTATTTGCAAATCATATTCATAGGTACTTTTTTCCAACACTGATCCTTGCATAACCATTTGTTAAAAATTTTCCCCTCCTTTCCCCCATCCCCTCCTCTAACTGGCAGATAATCCAATACATGATAAATATGTTGAAATATGTATTTGATTCAATATATTTATACATATTTATACACTTATCTTTTTGCACAAGAAAAATTAGTTCAAGAAGGAAGAAAAAGAAAAACTGAGAAAGAAAACAAAATACAAGCAAATAACAGAGAGTGTGAGAGTGCTATATTGTGTTCCACACTCTGTTTGCATGGCTCTCTTCATCACTGAACAAGTGGAACTAGTTTGAATCATCTCAATGTTGAAGAGAGCCACGTCCATCAGAGTTGATCATCATATAATCTTGTTACTGTGTATAATGATCTCCTGGTTCTGCTCATTTCACTTTGCATCAATTCATGTAGGTCTCTCCAAGCCTCTCTGACATCATCCTCCTGGTTGGTTCTTACAGAACAATATATATTTTATATATTGTTATTTATATTTATATATTACAATTTATTCAGCCATTCTCCAATTGATGGGCATACACTCAATTTCCAGTTTTTTTTTTTTTTTGCGACTACAAAGAGGGCTGCCACAAATATTTTTGCATCTGTAGGTCCCTTTCCCTCCTTTAAGATCTGTTTGGGATATAATCCCAGTAATAACACTGCTGGATCAAAGGGTATGTACAGTTTGATAACTTTTTGAGCATAGTTCCAAATTATTCTCCAGAATGGTTGGATCCATTAACAGTTCCACCAACAATGTATCAGTGTCCCAGTTTTCCCACATCCCCTCCAACATTCATCTTTCCCTGTCATCTTAGCCAATTGACAGTTGTGAAATGGTATCTCAGAATTGTCTTAATTTGCATTTCTATAATCAATAATGATTTGGAACACCTTTTCATGTGGCTAGAAATACTTCCAATTTTTTCATCTGAAAATTATATGTTCATATCCTTTGACCATTTATCAGTTGGAGAATGGCTTGATTTGTTATAAATTTGAGTCAATTCCCTACATATTGTGGAGATGTGGCCTTTATCAGAACCAGTGGATATAACACTGTTTTCCTAGTTTATTGTTTCCCTTTTAAATTTGTCTGCATTAGTTTTGTTTGTACAAAAACTTTTTAACTTAATATAATCAAAATGATCTATTTTGTGATCAATAACGATCTATAGTTCTTCTTTGGTCACAAATCCCTTCCTCCTCCACAGGTCTGAGAGGTAAACTATCCTATGTTCCTCTAATTTGTTTATAGTATCATTCTTTTATGTCTAAATCATGAACCCATTTCAACCTTATCTCGGTATACAATGTTAGATGTGGGTCTATGCCTACTTTCTGCCACGCTAGTTTCCAATTTTCCCAGCAGTTTTTGTCAAAAAGAGAATTCTTATCCCCAATGCTGGGGCCTTTGGATTTCTCAGATACTAGATTGTTATAGTCATTGCTATTTTGTTCTGTGAACCTAACCTATTCCACTTATCAACTTCTCTCTTTCTTAGCCAGTACCAAATGGTTTTGATGACTGCTGCTATAGAATATATAATATAATATATAATAAATATATATAATATAATATTTTAGATCTGGTACAGCTAGGCCACCTTCATTTGCTTTTCTCTTCATTGATTCTTTTGAAATTCTTGAACTTTTGTTATTTTTTTGTAAATTTTGTTATTTTTTCTAGGTTAGTAAAATAGTTTCTTGGAAGTTTGATTAGAATAGCACTAAATAAATAGATTAGTTTAGGTAATATTGTCATCTTTATTATATTCACTCCACATATCCATGAGCACTTGATATTTTTCCACATGATTAGATCTGACATTATTTATGTGAAAAGGGTTTTGTAGTATTACTTATATAGTTCCTGACTTTCCCTGGGCGGATAAATCCCCAAATATTTTATACTATCGACAGTTATTTCAAATGGAATTGCTCTTTGTATCTCTTGCTATTGGATATTGTTAGTAATCTATACAAATACTGATGATTTATGTGGATTTATTTTGTATTCTGGAACTTTGCTAAAGTTGTGGATTATTTCCAATAGATTTTTAGTTGATTCTTTAGAATTCTCTAAGTATACCATCATATCATCTGCAAAGAGTGATATTTTGGTTTCCTCATTACCTACTCTAATTCCTTTAATCTCTGTTTCTTCTCTTATTACCAAGGCTAGCACTTCTAATATACTATTGAAAAGCAGTGGTGATAGTGGCAACCTTGTTCACCCTGATCTTACTGGGAATGGTTCCAGTTTATCCCCATTACATATGATACTTGCTGATGGTTTTTAATAGATACTATTGACTATTTTAAGGAAAAGTCCATTTATTCCAATACTCTCTAGTGTTTTGAATAGGAATGGGTGTTGGATTTTATCAAATGCTCTTTCTTCCTCTATTGAGATAATCATATGTTTTTTTCTTAATTTGGTTATTGATATGGACAATTATGCTAATAGTTTTCCTAATATTGAACCAGCCCTGCATTCCTGGTATAAATCCTACTTGGTTGTGGTGTATTATCTGGGGGATGATTTTCTATAATCTCTTTGATATTATTTTATTTAAGATTTTTGCATCAGTATTCATTAGGAATATTGTTCTATAATTTTATTGCTCTGTTTTTATTGCTCTGAATTTTTAAATGTTGTCTTGTTCTATGATTTTTTTTCCATTTCACAAATTCTACTTTTAAGGAGTTATTTTCTTTTTCTGTTCCCCAAATTCTGTTTTTCTGGGAGTTACTTTCTTTTTCCATTTTATCAAATTTATCTTTTAATGAGTTATATGCTTTCCCCATTCCACTTGGTCTATTTTGTACTGAAGTTTCTTCAGATAGTTTCTGTGTTGCATTTTCCCAATCCTCTTTGCAAATTTTTCATTTCCTTCCCCCAGTTTTCTTCTAGCTCTCAGATCCTTTTTAATTTCTTTTTTTAATCATTATTATGGCTTTTTATAGAGAAGACATATGTATGGGTAATTTTTCAACATTGATTCTTGCAAAAACTTCTGTTCCAACTTTTCCCCTCCTTCCATCCACTGCCTCCCCTAGATGGCAGGTAATAATATACATGTTAAATATATTAAAGTATATGTTAAATATATATGTGTCTACATATTTGTGCAGTTATCTTGTTGCAAAATAAAGATTGGATTTAGAAAGAAGGTAAAAATAACCTAAGAAAAAACAAAAATGAAAGCAAACAATAACAGAAAGAGTGGAAATGTTATGTTGTGGTCCATACTCATTGCCCAGCCTTCTTTTTCTGGGTATAGCGGGTTCTGTTTATTATAGATCAATTGGAACTGATTTAGATCCTCTCATTGTTGAAGAGAGTCATGTCCATCAGAATTGATCATCATATAGTATTGTTGTTGAAGTGTATAATGATCTCCTGTTTCTGCTCATTTCACTCAGCATCAGTTCATGTAAGTCTCTCCAGGCCTTTCTGAAATCATCCTGCTGGTCATTTCTTACAGAGCAATAATATTCCATAGCATTCATATAACACAATTTATTCAGCCATTCTCCAGTTGATGGGTGGATCAGTTTCCAGTTTCTAGCCACTACAAAGAGCACTACCACAAACATTTTTGCACATATGGGTCCCTTTCCCTTCTTTAATATCTCTTTGGGATATAAGCCCAGTAGTAACACTGCTGGATCAAAGGGTATGCACAGTTTGATAACTTTTGAGTATAATTCCAAATTGTTCTCCAGAATGGTTGCATCCATTCACAAATCCACCAACAATGCATCACTGTCTCAGTTTTCCCACATGCCCTCCAACATTCATCATTATCTTTTCCTGTCATCTTAGCCAATCTGACAGGTGTGTAGTGATATCTCATTGTTGTCTTAATTTGCATTTCTCTGATCAATAATGATTTGGAACACCTCTTCATATGACTAGAAATAGTTTCAATTTCTTCATCTCAAAATTTTCTGTTCATACCCCTTGACCATTTATCAATTGGAGAATGGCTTGATTTCTTCTAAATTAGAGTCAATTCTCTATATATTTTGGAGATGAGGCCTTTTTCATAACCTTTAGCTATAAAAATGTTTTGTATAGGTCCCATGAACTTTCGAGAAGAAAGTGCACTCCTTTCTGTTTCCATTCAGTTTTCTCTGAAGATCTATCATACCTAACTTTTCTAGTATTCTATTTATCTCCTTAACTTCTTTCTTATTTATTTTGTGGTCTGATTTATCTAATTCTGAGAGTGCAAGGTTGAGATCTCCCACTGTTATAGTTTTGCTGTCTATTTTTTCTTGCAGCTTTCTTGACTTTTCCTTTAGGAATTTAGATGCTATTCTACTTGGTGCATATATTTTTAGTATTGATATTGCTTCATTATATATGCTACCCTTTAGCAAGATGTAGTGTCCTTCCTTATCTCTTTTAATTAGATCAATTTTTGCTTTACCTTGATCTGAGATCAGGATTGCTACCCCTGCTTTTTTTACTTCACCTGAAGCATAGTAGATTCTGCTCCAGCCTTTTACCTTTATTGTATATGTATGGCCCTTCTTCAAGTGTGTTTCTTGTAAACAATATATTGTAGGATTCTGGTTTTTAATCCAGTCTGCTATCCACCTCCACTTTATGGGGGAGTTTACCCTATTCATATTTATGATTAAAACTACTAATTCTATATTTTCTGCCCTCTTATCCCCCAGTTTTTCTTTCCCCTTTATCCCCCTCCCAAGTATTTGACTATGAAGACCATTTGCCTCACACAGCCCTCCCTCTTTAGAATCCCTTCCTCCCCCTTAAAGTCCCTCCCCTTTTCTTAAACACTTCCCTTACTATTTCTCTATTCCCTTCTATTTGCCCTACCCATTCCCTTTTTGATTTTCCCCTCCCACTTTTCAATGAGGTGGGAGACCTTTCTATGTAAAACAAATATGTCTAATATTTTCTCTCTGAGCCAAATCTGATGAGAGCAAGATTCACACTATGTCCATCCCCCTAACCTTCTTTCCTTTGGATATAATAGGTTTCCTTTGCCTCTTCATGAGATGTAGTTTCCCTCTTATTACCTCCACTTTTCCTTTTTTCTGCCTCTAGTTCCTTTTTTAATTATAACAGTAAAACCAAATTATATGTGTACTCTATGTGTATACCCGTAACAGAAATACAGTTCTCAAGAGTTCTTTTTACCTTTTTATGCTTCTCTTGAGTCCTATATTTGAGGGTCAAACTTTTTGTTTAGCTCTGATGGTTTTTTTCATAAGAAATACATGGAATTCACCTATTTGTGTCCATCTTCTTTCCTGGAAGAAAATGCTCAGTTTGGCTGGGTAGCTTATTCTTGGCTGCATACCAAATTATTTTGCCTTTTGGAATATCAGATTTCAGGCCTTTTAATCCTTTAATGTGGAAGCTGCTAGATCCTGAGTGATCCTTATTGTGGCTCCTTGGTATTTGAATTGTTTTTCCCTGGTTGCTTATAGTACTTTTTCCTTGGTCTGAGAGTTCTGGAATTTAGTCACAATATTTCTTGGAGTTTTAATTTTGGGATCTTTTTCAGTAGGTAATTGATGAATTCTTTCAATGTCTATTTTACCTTCTGCTTCTATGACATCTGGGCAGGTCTCTTTGATTGTTTCCTGAAAAATAGTGTCTAGTCTCTTTTTTCAGTCTAATAATCCTGAGATGATATCTCTCCTAGATCTATTTTCCAGGTCTGTTGTTTTCCCAAGTAGGTATTGAACATTTTTTTCGATTTTTTTGGTTTTGTTTGACTGATTCTTGATGTCTCCTTGAGTCATTCATTTCCATTTGTTCTAGTTTGATTTTTAATGAATGATTTTCTTCATTTATTTTTTAAAATTTCTTTTTTTATTTGTTCAATTGAATTTTTAATTTTTTTTTATTTTTTTTTTTTTCACGAAGAATTGGGGCAAGACGAATATTGTTCCGATCAAGCCCGTTTTATTGGGTGAAATGGTACAGATATATATACCAGTGGGAACAAGGTCAGAGTTGCACAATCACAGTACAGGGTGGGGGTCCTGGGCAAAGGGTCGGTACATAGCTTAAGGGTGAACTGCTCAGGTGCTCAAGGTGAAACAAAGCTCTATGATGGGTTTTGGGGAGTGCCTAGACTTCTGCTATTCAAAGTTAGGGTGCAACTAGGAGACTCCTATTCAGAAGATTTTTGGCATAATGGGATTAGAAGATTCAACCTATTCAGGTTGCAGGTTTGGCCTTAAGTGGTTGTAATCTCTTCAGGTTGAGGGTTTTGGCCTTAAGTGGTTATAGATTAGTGACGGCTCCCAACATATCCCCATTTTTTCCTTTATAAAAAAAGAAATTAAAATGTAGAATTTCTCATTTCTCGGACCTGTGCCTGGTTTAGGTTGTTCCTATGGGGAAAAAGCCTTACCCGTCATAGGAAGGATGTACAGAAACGTCTCTTCCTGGCTTAGGTTGGCTAGTCCTTGAGGAATCTTACCCGTCATTGGCTAACCAGGTCTCAAAAATTTCTATTGCTTATGAGCATCAAGAGATCACCAGTTGCAAGGCGGTGATAGTGTACATGAATGGGTTTGGCCAATGCACTATCTATTTGGGATTTTACAAAGGAAATAATTTTCTGGAAGGCCCAAAAAGTAAAAGAAGGCCAACTAAAGGCTCTTAAAATATAAATCCCCAAAACCGAGTCTGCCAGCGCGAATTTTAACAAAATTTTAAAGCTAAAGCATCCAAATTGAATTTGAACTAGTGAGATAGGGGGTGAGGCAAAATTGCCTAAGGCAAAGTGAATAGGGGTTCCCATTATTTCAGGTATTTTGAAAAAATACCTGAAATAAAAATACCAAAAATCTTCCAAATATTCTCTCTTCCTCCCTTTTTTTCTTTTTCTCAAGGAAAGGAAAGGAATTATCAAATGACTATTCCCCATACAAATCCCAAGAGTGAATCAAAATCCCTCTACATAACAGACTAGTACATTTCCTAAAAACCCCTCAAACATAACAGCAATTTTAACAAATCCCATCCCAAATCTTAAACACAGAGCGGTAGATGATCCAGGCAAGGTTCAATAGTCAGTCAAACATTCCCAAAGTCCCTCTATCAGTCCAAAGTACAGTAGATGCAGGGTTCAGTCCATGGTCTCATTTATAAAGCTGCTGCTTCAGGCTGTGAAGTGATAAGAGGCTCTCATTCCACGCAGACTGGCTGTGCCATGCTGACAATCAAGGCTGATCAAAGTTCATCCAGGTTCCAAAAGCAAGCCAATATCTTGAGTTTGACCAATTTAGATCAGTCTAGATAGAAAGACTCAGTTCATCAGACTGCTGCAAGGCGAGTTTGCTTTACCGGCCAGGCAAACGGCTGCTGTCTTATAGACCCCTGTTAATTAAACCTTAAAGACACATATCCAGTAACAGAGAGATGACCAGGCAAAATACTTAGTTGCCCAACCATTTACAATACAATGATTACATATAACCAGACTGAAAATAGCAAGGTTTGACATTAAATTGAATTAACAGTTTCTATTGACCATTGCTCTGATCATAGAGATCAGTTACAGGAGGAAAAAGTACATAAGCAGTTAAAACTCAACCTTTAGCACATAGGATAAAATAGCCTTAACCCAGTTTTATTCCAATCAAATGTCCCAGTAACTGTCAGAGGGTGGAGCTTTAAAACTCACATTAGTTAATGCTATTTGGGAGTTATAGGCGAGTTTAACAAATTTCATTAATTAAATTTCTGATCATAAATCTTAAAAGACTTATAACCTTAATAGTAATAAGTAAGTTCACAACTTGTAAAAACAATTATATCTAGGTAGATGTTACATAAGTGAACATAAGTTACATAAGTTATACACAAGTTATTTTGCTTTTCAAATGCCCAATACATAGAAAAATATCCCAAATTGCATATTGTCCATAACAAACATTACACAAAAGGACAAAGAAAAAATTTTTTTCAGAGGCCCTTTAAAATAACCTCAGGATGACCCAATACAATCAATTTAAATCTCAGGATGACACAATACAATCAATTTAAACTTATACAGGATACCCAATTCCATTATAAGAATTCAAGAAGTTTCTTTTCAAGATTTAGCCCATCAGTTTTATTTACTTTCTTCTACCTATTTCCAGTTCTCTTTCTTTCTGTTTAAATTCCATTTACTTACAAAATTAGTACATCAGGTTAAAAGTTTTAAAATCACAGATTTTTCAAATAACCAATTCCCAAATTCCTTTATCATTGTTCTTAAAACATAAACAAATCTTTTACATCAGCAAATAGAATTTGCTTTTCTCTGCCTTCACAGAGAAGGCCTAGATATTGCAATTAAACTTTTCCAATTTAAACATTTCTTTAAATGTTAAACACATTGCTCTTCTAGATTTCCAAACTTTCAAATCCCTTTTTTATTTTATTTATTCATTTTATTTTTTTTTTATTTTTTATTTTTTTATTTTTTTAATTTCTTCCCTTCTCTCCCTTTTTCTCAGGCTACTGCAGTCAGCCAGAGAAACAACAAACACACACACACACACACACACACACACATACACACACACACACACACACACACACACACAAACACAAAAGAGAGAGAGTAGAGAGAGAGAGAGAAGCAGTAATAAGAGGGAATTTTATATCCTTAGAAGCTTAAATAAAGCAGGAAGATTAATGAATTGGGCTTGCAACAAAAAAACTAAAAAAGACCAAATTAAAAACCTCCAATCTAATACTAAATTGGAAATTCTAAAAATAAAAGGAGAAATTAAAAATATTGAAAGTGAAAAACTATTGAACTAATTAATAAAAACTAAGAGTTGGTTCTATGAAAAAGCCAATAAAATAGATAAGCCTTTGGTAAATCTGATTAGAAAAAGGAGGGAGGAAAATGAAATTAGTAGTCTTAAAAATGAAAAAGGGAGGACTTTCCTCCAATGAAGAAGAAATCAGAGAAATAAGTTATTTTGCTCAACTTTATGCCAACAAACCTGATAACCCAAGTGAAATGGATGACTACCTACAAAAACATAGACTTCCCAGACTAACAGAGGAGGAAGCAAATCGCTTGAATAGTCCCATTTCAGAAAAACCATCAGTAAGCATCATATGCAATGGAGACAAACTCCCAACCATTCCCAATAAGATCTGGAGCAAAACAAGGTTGCCCACCATCACCGCCACTATTCAATATTGTATTAGAAATGCTAGCTGTGGCAATAAGAGCTGAGAAAGAGATATAAGAATAGGCAAAAGGAATAAGAATAGGCAATGAGGAAACCAAACTATCACTCTTTGCCGATGACATGATGGTACATTTAGAGAACCCCAGAGATTCTAAAGTTATTACAAATAATAACTTTAGCAAAGTTGCTGGTTATAAAACAAACCCACATAAGTCATTCTAACAAAATCCAGCAGTCAGAGTTACAAAGAGAAATTCCATTTGAAGCAACCACTGATAATATAAAACATTTAGGAATCTATCTGCCAAGGGAAAAATCAGAAACTTTTATGAGCAAAATTACAGACCACTTTTCACGCAATTAAGTCTGATCTAACCAAATGGAAAATTATTAAATGCTCTTGGATAGGGCGAGCAAATATATGACAATATTACCTAAATTTATTTAGTGCTATACCAATCAGACTCCAACTATTTTAATAGAGAATTAACTCTTAATTTATAAAAAAAAGCCATTCTCCAATTGAAAAATGATCAAAGGATATGAACAGACAATTTTCAGATGAAGAAATTGAAACTATAACTTCTTGATATTTTCTAAGCCTGCAGAGGCTGAATTCTTAAAACTTAAAACAAACTTGCTAACTTTTAACACAGACAAACACAAACATGGACACACATGGATACACATGGAGCTCCATTTTACTAAGCACAGTTGCAACGGTGTACTTAAAAATTTTTCAACCAACAAAACAGACAGACAAATCACACAGAACATAGAACAGTTACAACATTAAACATAACACATACCCAAAGGATATTTTCCAGCGTCCCAGAAAATACCCATTTCAGAGCTTTACTCAAAACAGAACCAGAATAACTAGAACCAGAACCTTACGTCAAAAGGCCATTCAGACTTACTTACTCTCCCATATGCCTAATCAATATCATTGTCCACTGTAGGCCTGATTGAAGCTGAAGAACCGCTTCCTTCAAGTCAGCGGAGCTAAAGGCTCTCGCTTGGGGAAGCTGAAAAGCCATAGAAGCTTTGGGAGGAGGGTCATATAGAATCCCTTTCATTGTTTTGGGAGCCTAATTTGAGCTTAAAATTGTTGTGCTTAAGAGCACCTTTTTTAAAAAAAGAGGCATTATCCTGAATTACTTTGTTAACATAAAAATCATTAAAGCAATCTACAACTCTACAATAATCTACATTTTTTTTTCTCATCAATGGTTCCTTCTTGAGGGAACCATGGGTAGAGATCTTATATAAAAAATTTTACCATTTCTTTTTTCTTAACCCTTACTCTTCGTGTCCTTAATGAGTCTTTAAGACTTTCTACAAATTTATCATGAACACTGACCTCTTGTCCCATAATATCGAGATCCTTGCATCCAGGTCTCTATCCCTCGGAGCGGGCGGATCCGCGGTGACCTCTCAATTTCTCTAGAACTGCGCAGTTTTCTTTCCAAGGTTCGATATGGCAATATTCTCTCCTTACCCAATCTTCCGGGCCCCATGGTTGGGCGCCAATTGCCTCGGCCCGCGAGGCAGAGTGTGTGGACCCTGGAAGAAAGGAAATAAGGAGCATAGGACAAGGGACACGAATAATTGGGGCAAGACGAATATTGTTCCGATCAAGCCCCTCAATTGAATTTTTAAATGAGTTGTTTTGTTCTGTGGAATTTTTTTTTCCATTTTACCAATTTTTTTAAAGAATTATTTTCTCTATTTCTAGCCATATGAAAAGATGCTCCAAGTCATTATTATTCAGACAAATACAAATTAAGACAACTCTGAGATACCACTACACACCTGTCAAACTGGCTAGAACGACAGGGGAAGATAATGCAGAATGTTGGAAGGGATGTGGGAAAACAGGGACACTAATACATTGTTGGTGGAACTGTGAACACATCCAACCATTTTGGAGAGTAATTTGGAACTATGCTCAAAAAGTTATCAAACTGTGCATACCCTTTGACCCAGCAGTGTTACTACTGGGCTTATATCCCAAAGAGATCATAAAGAAGGCAAAGGGACCCATATGTGCAAAAATGTTTGTGGCAGCCCTTTTTGTAGTGGCTAGAAACTGGAAACTGAGTGGATACCCATGAATTGGAGAATGGCTGAATAAATTGTGGTATATGAATGTTATGAAATATTATTGTTCTTTAAGAAATGATCAACAGGATGATTTCAGAAAGGCCTGAAGAGACTTATATGAACTGATGCTGAGTGAAACGAGCAGGACCAGGAGATCATTATATCCTTCAACAACAATACTATATGATGACCAGTTCTGATGGACCTGGCCATCCTCAGCAATGAGATCAACCAAATCATTTCCAATGGAGCAGTAATGAACTGAACCAGCTACGCCCAGAGAAAGAACTCTGGGCGATGACTATGAACCATTACATTGAATTCCCAATCCCTATATTTATGCCCATTTGCATTTTTTATTTCCTTCACAGGCTAATTGTACAATATTTCAGAGTCTGATTCTTTTTGTACAGCAAAATAACGGTTTGGTCATGTATACTTATTGTGTATCTAATTTATATTTTAATATATTTAACATCTACTGGTCATTCTGAAAATTTTGATTACATCAAATTAAAAAGCCTTTGTACAAACAAAACTAATGCAAACGAGATTAGAAGAGAAGCAACAAACTGGGAAAAACATTTTCACAGTTAAAGGTTCTGATAAAGGCCTCATTTCCAAAATATATAAAGAATTGATTCTAATTTATAAAAAATCAAGCCATTCTCCAATTGATAAATGGTCAAAGGATATGAACAGATAATTTTGAAATGATGAAATTGAAACTTTTCCCACTCATATGAAAGAGTGTTCCAAATCACTATTCAATGTATTTTTTTCCTCAGCTGCAGAACAGATCTTTAGGATTCTTGGTTCCTTAGACTTTAGCACTAAAGCATTGCAAGTGAAATGTTCTTTCATTATTATGGTGTTTTTCTTCTTTGAAATATAATGGTTTTCTGTGTGGGAACAGGTTTCTCAAGGACGTTTTCTGGAGGCAACCTTAGTTTCAGTTCAGATTAAATAATCACCCCAAATGCAGCCAATCACCCCAAATGCAGCCAGCCGATAAAATGCAAACGTTTATTTTCTCCTTCCAAAATAGCCCGGTTAGTTTTTCTTAGAGGCCTATCTTTCTGCTTGGTGCCAAGAGCTCTTGCCCCTAGTCCTTTGCCTCTGCTCCCTTCAGCCTCCAACCAGCACAAAGGTGGAAAATGGAATGAATCTGTCTTGCCTCCCAGAGAGGGCTTCTGGCTCTCAATCTCCCAGAGTGCTGAATCTGGTTGTGCCTCTGACAGAGGGCTTCTCTCTGAACTGACTTAATGCTCCCCTCTCAATCTTTTCAGCTTAACTAACTCTGACTGACTCACTGAAGCTCTATTCATGCTCCTTCTCTGAGAGTGGGATCTGAAAGTGGGATTGTGGGATCCGAGAGTGGGATTATGGGTTTCCTCCCAGAATGCTCTCTGGCCCTAAGAGCTTCTTGCTTGTATGAGCTCTCTAAAGGTGTGAACATAAGCATTCTTTATATCAGTTCTACTTAGTACCTTGTTTCAATTTCTTGCCCATAACATCTCTTCATAAGATCAGATCAATCATACTGAACCATGCTAAATTAGATAATTATTGTCTTCTATGTTCTCCAATGTTCTTCTACTGCTGCAATGCATGGTTTTTCACACATTCTAACCTAATGTAGATCTAAGTGAAAGTTCCTGGGAGGTCTCTAGATTTCTCTTACCTCCAAGTCACAGGCTCGAAATCCAGGCTGAAAGATAATTTTTATTTAAGACTTGTGGCCGGCCATCAGTCTCCGAGGTCTTGTTCCAGGACACGCTACAGCCTGACGAGATCAGCCTCTCAGTGCTGTTGCTGCTGCTGCCAGCCTTAGGTCCTGGGCATAGCACAGGTGTGCAGGGCTTGGGAAATAGCCCAAAGGACAGAAGAAAGCAGTAAGACTTTTATCCAGCATCCCTGAAGTCTAATCCAGGAACTAGATGGGAGAGGAAAGAGAAGATTCTTTAGAAATATCCCCATTATCCTCAAATCGAATCAAAGCTCCTTATCAGGGTTCCTTGTAGTTGTCATAATTTGAAAGCAGCCAGGTTTGGTGCTGAGACATCAGCACCTTTCTTATTAATGAGTTCTTTTGAGTCTAAGGGTGAGGAAATGGTCTCCATAGCAACCAGGCCTAATCCTATTGAGAGAAGTGTTTAAAAGCACCTCAGAGGCTTCTGGAATTTGGTAGATTAAGAGTCTCTTTCCTAGGGGAAAAGAAGTATGTGAGATAAAAAGGCTATATATGACCACATTTGGTATATCTGGGGTGAATCTATCGTTTCCCTTGTGTGAGATAATTGCTTTCCATTGACTTTACCCCACTTGTTAAGGTAAAAATAGGGCAATTGAAACATTTAAAAAATACAGAAAAGAAAAAAAATGGAAAGATGTTCAGAGGGAAACACAGACATGCAGGAAAGTTTTGAATGGAATATGTAAAATTATATGCTAAAAAACCTCAAACCAAGTAGTATGTAATGGAGAGTCATGGTTTTATACACGATCCCCATTTTGTGTGCTGCTGTGTATTTAGAACTATTTCCTTTTGATGTTCAAGTACAGAATATAAAATGAAGAACATACTGTTGGTTGATATATTTAAAGTGAAGTTAGAATATAAGGACAAAATGCCATTTGGAGCAAACAAAAATAGAGAGAGTGGGTTGGAAGTCATTATTATCCACCTGCATGTAGAACAGATTTTAATAGGTTAATATTTCCTCCCTATTTTTCATGGTATTACTATAGTGCTGCATTGTCAATGATGTTGATTAAACGTACCAACAGATTATCACATGCAGAACATATAATAATAATGACCTTGAAATGCTGACTAATTAGGTTCTGGTGGTACCAATAAGTGGGAATTGAGCAACAAATAAGAAAGTTGTTGATTGGTATCTGCTTCCAAATCCTAATGTCCCAGTATGTGTCTGGGACCTCTTTTTGCTCAAGTCCAAGACATCTCCCTGTGCTGGAATACTCTGTGTGGTGGCTTCTGATGCCAGGAGCTCATTACACCACATACTCCCCTGGGTCCTTCCCCCAAATACCATCACCTGAGCCTAGGGCATTCTTGAGAAGGACACTGTCCTCACAAGTGCTTGGCCCATAGGTCCGGTAGTCTGCCATGGTGAATGAGGTTCCTGGAGGCAATGCTGTTTTGGGATTAATGGGGCCTCAAAACCTTCAGAGATGAGGTTGGGTGCCAATAAAAACCAACATCCCAGGTGTTGCTTGGGTTCAAGACAATAATCATTGGAGATCTTGTGGGCAGATTCTCCACACTTAGGGAAGCAAAACTCAGATTGAGTCCATAAATGACAAGAACCCATTTTTACATGCTTCAAAGGCCCTGAGGATCTGTTGCTCACTAGGGTGGGATAAATACAAGAGAGAAGGGTTCCCCCTTCTTGGAGGGTTGGCTGATCTGGTGAGAACAGTTTTGTTTTGGATGCAGGTTGGATCCTCTGTCCTGTCATCCTTTTTTAGCTGGATTAGATGCTCTCCTCACATTTTGTCAGAGAACTCTGTAGGCCCCTATAACTTGGGGTAGCCATATCATTCCTTGGAAGAGAAGAGAAAAAATGGACCAAAGTTTTAGGGACAGAGGCATATCTGTCTTCAGTAAGGTAAAGGATGAGTAGAAAGGGTACCTGGTTGGGCAAGAATATGATCAAATATGTCCTTCTCTGTGAAATTGTTCAGGTGGCTGGTTTAGGGCAGGGGTTCCTAGTTTTGGAATCTATGGATCTTGAATTTTCTTTTTTTTTTATTTAATAGCCTTTTATTTACAGGTTATATGCATAGGTAACTTTACAGCATTAACAATTGCCAAATCTCTTGTTCCAATTTTTCACCTCTTACCCCCCTCCTCCCCCAGATGGCAGGATAACCAGTAGATGTTAAATACATTAAAATATAAATTAGATACACAATAAGTATACATGACCAAACCGTTATTTTGCTGTACAAAAAGAATCAGACTCTGAAATATTGTACAATTAGCTTGTGAAGGAAATTAAATATGCAGGTGGGCATAAATATAGGGATTGGGAATTCAATGTAATGGTTTTTAGTCATCACCCAGAGTTCTGTGAAAACCATAATCAAAAAAAAGAGAAGAGCCTCGATATAGTCTTTGAAGAAACTGTCATGGAAAACTAACTTGGTTTTCTAGAATACAATGGTAAATTGGAAATGGAAAGATTCCAACAATCATATCTTGAAAGAGATCACCAGATGAATACTCCCAAGAATATTACAGCAAAATTTCAGAGCTCTGACATCATGGATAAAATATTGCAAACAGGCAGAAAGAAATTCAAGTACTGTGGCTTAAACACAGGATAAAACAAGACACAACAGCTTTTCCACTAAAGGATTAGAGTGCTTAGAATGTGATATTCTGGAAAGCAAAGGAGCTAAGTATTATAACCAAGAATTAATCACCTCCCTAGCAAAACTTGTATAATCCTTCAGAGGGTCAGAATGCATATTCTGAAATAGAAGACTTCAAGTATTCTTGATGAAAAGATCAAAGATGAATAGAAAATTTGACTTCCAAAAACAAGAATAAAGAGAAATATAAAAAGGGAAACAAGAAAGGGAAATCATAAAGGACTTAATGAAGTTGAACTGTTTACTTTCTACATCGGAAGATGATCCTTGTAACTCATAGGAAGTTTCTTGTGATTAGGCCAGTTAGAAGGAGTATATATAGACAGAAGCCACAGATATGAGTTGAATATGAAGTAATGATATCTAAAAAATAAAATTAAAAAATGAGAGAGGAATATTCAGGGAGAAAGGTACCTGGTTGGGCAAGAATATGATCAAATATGTCCTTCTCTGTGAAATTGTTCAAGTTGCTGGTTTAGGGCAGGGGTTCCTAGTTTTGGAATCTATGGATCTTGAATTTTCAATAAACTTTCCTATACCACTAATTTTTTTTCAATGGAACAAAAATTTATTAAGTACCTACTATGTACAAATTTTCACAAAGTCTTACTCTGATATCATTATCATAGCATGGGGATGAGCCCATTTTTTTTTCTTTTTTAATAGCTTATTAATTACAAGATATTTGCATAGGTAATTTTTCAGCATTGACATTTGCAAAACCTTTTGTTCCAATTTTTCCCCTCCTTCCCCCCCCCAGATGGCAGGTAGACCAATAAATGTTAAATATGTTAAAGTGTATGTCAAATACAATATATGTATACATGTCTATATTGTTGTTTTGCTCCATAAGAATCGGACTTTGAAATAGTGTACAATTAACCTCTGAAGGAAATCAAAAATGCAGGTGGACAAAAATAGAGGGAGTGGGAATTCTATGTAGTGGTTCATGGTCATCTCCCAGAGTTCTTTCCTTGGGCACAGCTGGTTTTATTCATTACTGCACTATTGGAACTGATTTGTTTCATCTCATTGCTGAGGATGGCCAGGTCCGTCAAAATTGATCATCATATAGTATAGTTGTTGAAGCATATAATGATCTCTTGTTCCTGCTCATTTCGCCTATACCACATAATTAATAGTAAGTGAAGTAAATTCTGATGAATATGCAAGTGATCACTAAACTAAGTTAATTAATTTTTTTTTCCTGAGGATATACCAACTTTTTTTCACTTTGAAAAAAGATCTTCAGGGTGTCACAGGAAATTGTCACTTGAAAAACTAGTGAGAAGAAGAGCATTATTATTATGCAGATTAGACAACAAGCTCACAGATACACTCACTACAGCATCCTTGTTGATGCAAAGAAACTGAGCCACCTTGAAGGAAATGGAGATGTCTACTAGAGCAAAAGTCTCAGTAGGAGTCAACATTCTGAGCAGTGGTCTCAGCAAGGAAGTGTTGTACTTGAGTTTGACTGAGAACAGGTAATTGATGGAAGATTAGTGGGAGGACTGTAGGCACGCTGAAAAAATACTATTTTTCCAATGTCATATAAAGATTGATTATATTATTTATATATACATATATATATAATTATAAATTAAGTTAAATTCAATTAATATTTAATTTTAAAAAAATTGAGTTTCATTAGATCCAAAAGGCTATCAAACTGTGCATGGCCTTTGATCTAGCAGTATTGATCGGGGGATCCCTGATAGTATCTCTCTTTGACTTGGGGAGGGGCCATGAAGTAGAAACTACTTGAAAGAGAAATTTTCCTTGAACTCTTTCCTCTGCAAAAGACCCACCCCAGGCAATCAAGATAAGTAGTTTCATTCTGTTGTCCTGGAGGAGACCAGCACAGCCCCCATTGATAACACTCACTTCTGATTACACCCTTTATTGAGTTGGAGGTTATTCCAGGGACACTCATTGTATCTTTTATTCAATTCCGGAAGATCTCTGTCTGATTTCAACTCAAACTGCCTCCAGCCTCTAGCCAAAGTTTCAACTATAAAAAGGAGCAACTGGGCTCAACTCCTTGCAGAGAGGCTGAAGCAGGAGTCATGCCAGGCCAAGGGACATTCCTTGGAATGGCTGCCTGCAAGGACACTCTACCCACTGAAAAGATATTCTCTTTTCAGTGTTAACCCCTCTTTATCTCTCTCACCTATTTCCCTAACAGGACTACATCCCTCTTTACCTCTCTGCTGGGATTTCTCTGCTAGGAGATTTCTCAGCTAGGAACTTTATCTCTCTCTCTGTCAGGATTTCTCTGCTGGACCTTTACTTCTCTGTTGGGACCTTGCCACTAAGAAATTCAGTCTTCCTAGCAAAGGTTGGCTTCTCACTTCCAATAATAAACTTCTTTTTCCAGTCTTTTTGGGTTTTTAAATTCATTTATGAAGGACTTGCACCATCCAGAAGAGCGTTCCCACAACTCTCTGTCCTGTGCCGAACCTCCTCAGTATCTCTACTGAGCCTGTTTCCTAAAGAGATCTTAAAGGAAGGAAAGGGACCCACATGTGCAAAAATGTTTGTGGTGTAATGCCGGAGAAACTGAGGCAGGAGAGAGATTAGAGAGTTTTCAATAGTTTATTAATTGGAGAGTATAATTGACTGGACAGGACTCTCATCTCAAATTGTCCAGTCAGATAGAGATAAAGATATACTGGGACCAAGGAAACTGTTGAGGTGTAGATCACATGTTGAGGTCTAGATTTGGGGTACCTAAATGAAATTAGGGTTTAGTTAAGGTCTAGTGGCAGGTTTGGGTTACAGAGAGTCAAACAGAGTTCCCCTGCAACCCCTTTGGATTCGGCACAAGGAAACGGCGGTATATGAGGTCTACTAGTGGCTCGGAATTCCCAATAAAAGCATTTATTGGCCCAGAGAGCTAGATTGATAAAAGAGATTTATTATTGAATGTAGAAGTAGGAGATAGGTGAAGGTAGAGACAAGGAGGGCACTGGACAGAGGGTCCAGTGGACAGAGGATCCTCACATGGCTGCCATGTTTGGAGTCGACTTTTAAGTCAGAGACTTAGCTCGAGGGGCTTTGGGGTGTAGCCCCAAAGTTGGCTCAGATCAGGGTGGGGCTGGGACAGGTCCGGATTTTCTATTGGAATTCAAAGGGACCAGGATTTGTGAGTCAAAGGGTAATTTACATTAACTGGGGGGGTTGGGAATCAAAGATTGGAATCTTTCCCGCATCATTCCCCCCTTAAGCAGATGGAACTTAAATTCATTTAAGGAAAAAGACATGGGGCAAAATCAGTTATTGAGATAGAATTGAAGATTTTCTCCTTCCAGGATTTTCCACGTTCAGGGGTCCCCTCTTCATCCCCCCCTCAAGCAGTCACCTCTAAAGTCATGTGGGAAAAGGGGCACTGATCTCCTCTTAACTGCTTTGAGCTGGCAAGGTCATAGAGATTTGGGGTTTCATGCCAGGAGGTGAGGTGTAGGATTTGTGGATGGCAGCAGGGGATCTAAGGGGTGTTTGTCCTGGTCAGTTGTTCCCAGTCAGTTGTCCCATGTTCTCCAGACTGAAGGGCAGTTGAGAGTCCAAAGATTGAAGCTCAAATCTCTGGAGCAGGTTAAAACCGGGGTGTCATCCAGGGTGGAGATGCAGCAGGAAATGCAGCAGGTCCCTTCTGTGGGCTGCCTGTAAGAACCCATCTAACAAGGAGAAGTAGGAGAAAATGCTGGGAGCAAAAGATTATTTGTCAATAGTAAAAGTGTCAAGTAGCCTAGAGTTTAGCCCTTTCACTCCTAATTTCCAGGAAAGCTAATTTCTCCTGGGGTTGGGATTAAAGGGTGTGGACTAAGAAATCAGGGTAGCCAAGAGGCCTTGATCTCTAGTCAAGATAAGAATGCAATTTAAGCTCTTAGAAATCTTTTAACTGTGTTGCCTTTCTTTTAAAAGAGTTGGTTCCTTAATAAGCAAAGACCTTGAGCCTTCCCCCCACTTTCCCCACTCTTATGGGGGAGGGGTAGAAGGGGTCAGAGGGAGTGTAATCTCAGCACTGCCAACCCAGTTTACCGGCTCCTGAGGTGTTGGAATTGTCCTGGGATAAAAGGGGAAACAGGGCCAGACCCCAATTCCCTATCGGGGAGCAGGACGCCGGGGACCAATTCAGCCCCTGTGGTGTGATGCAGTTTCTCCAGTGTTCCTCCTGCTCGAAATCAGGACAGAGACTGGGGTCTCCTCAGACAGTTTCCGGTGCACCTACAGGCCTAAGTCTGGGAGAGATTTGTATTAAAAGGCGCTTCTGCTCCAAGTGTTTTTTTTTTTTTTTTTTTTTTTTTTGTTTGTTTGTTTGTTTTTGAGGAGGCAGAAGTTGCCTTGAGAAGAAAAGAGCTGAGAGTCTCAGGTTGGAGGTAAAGGGAAACCAACAAACAGGTGTAAGCAGCAGTGGCAGAAACCTTGAGGTTTGGACTCTGGAAAAAGTTGAGGTGGTGGGTGGGTCCTAAGTTTCATTGAGTTTTTTTCAGCTGTAAAAGAGACAAGTGTGCTGGGTGTGTTTTGGCTCCCGCTTTTGCCTGAGGGCACAAGTGTTAATCAGTCCCAGGATTAGAAAGAAAAAAAGCACTTTAAAGGATGGACTTGTTTGGAGAGAGACTGGAATTCAGCTAATCTATTCAGAATTCAGGTATTGAGATTAAAGCATTTTTCTCAAGCCCAGTGTTTGTCTCTGCATTAAGAGGCAGCTTAAAATCTCCAGGGATGGGGGAGGGAAGCCAATTCATTGCAAAACCCGAAGACTTTCCCATTCTATAACATAACCTTCATAGACGACTCTAGAAGGTGTCACAAAGGGCCTCCTAGAAGGCCGTTTGCCAAAGAAAAACCAGGATTTCGTCCCTACAACGTCTTGTAGGCTACTAACTTCCCCAAGACTCCAGGAGTCTGTCAGCAAGCTCAAATTAGCTCCAGACTTTGAGCCCCCCCTCCCCGTTATAGGAAGGTGATGTGGTGGGCTTGCCTCGGTGGAAACCTCCTAAGAGGGCCACCATCATTGAGGGCAAGGTAGTGAAGGAGAAGTGTGCTAGGAGTGGGTGTGGTGTAGTAGGAGTGGGTGTGATCTCCATTTCCATAGCTCCTCACTTAACTCTAGACAGTATGCATATTCTATAGCCCCCGGGCTCCCTGAGTCCCAGTGTCTCAAGGAATGGGGGAGGGGAAACAGGGAACAAGTCTAGAGAGCTTGAGAAAAGCACAGACAGGAAAGACAGACTTCTTTCCTAAAGGTGTTCACTGAATTCTTAAATGGCTTCAGTTTCTCCCATTAAGTCATTTCTTGCTGCAGTCAAGGAATCAGGGGAGAAAAGAAAAAAAAAAGCATCTTCAAAATAATTTAATTTGCCTCGACCTGGAATTTTATTCCCCAGCCATCATTCCAAAGGTCTTTCTTGAAGCTGCAACCTGGCCAGGGTTGGAGCCCAGAAAAAACCTTTAATTGTTGGCAGGGACATAGAACGCCAATCCAGAAAATAGAGCAGAGTGTGCCAAGAGCAAAAGGTTTTAGGACTGAGAAAATTAGGAGCAAGTGTTCCCACATGTAGGGTTAGGTAGGAGAGTGAGAGAGAGACAGACCTAGCCTGGGCTACCTAGGTTATCTCTCCACAAGCAGCTGAGAAAAGGTTTTAAGTAGTGCCCTGAGGCTAAGAAAAAAAACAGAGAGCAGTTTAAAATCCCCTGTCTTTGTAGCCAGCCTCCATGCAAAAGCGTAATTCTGAGGCTTCTACAGTTAAAAGACTGTGCCGGGAGGGGGCATTGCTCTAACACAGGATGACCAAAGCAGGGAAACCAAGTCCCGTTTTAAAATGTATGGGCTGAGCACACTTCCCAAGGGCTGGAAGCTGCAGCTTTAGGAGCCAGGTAAAGGTCTGGGAGGGGCATGGCTCCCTTGTGCAGATTGCCAGCAAAGTTCTGTTTTAAAAGTTTAAAACCTTGCCGGAGATTTGAGGAGATTAAGATTGAGTCCCCAATCTCCCCACTGTGTACAGTACCCCAAGAAGGGGACTGGATAGGAGTATTTAAATGGCAGGTTGCCAAGCCACATGGGAGAGTCTGAAACAGGCCTGGAGTTCTACACTTCCCACTCCATGGAAGAGGGGGAGGAAAGGCTGGAGCGAGGGTGGGGGAGAAAGAGATGCCATCTTACCCAGCGCGGTGCGTCCCAAATGGCGAGGGCTCCTCTGGCGACTCTGCTCAGGAACTTGAGGGTGGGCAGCTCATCTAAGCCCCCAAATCTTGCTGGGAGAGCAAGACCTGAAGGAGAGACGGCTCACCCCTGTCCAGGGAGTAGTAGCTGTGGGCAGAGCCATTCTCTAAACTCACCCCAAGTCAGGGACCTTTCTCCTCGTGGCTGGAGCCTGACCATTAGAAACTCCATTGCATTTAACAGTGGAGTGGGAGAAAGGCTCAAACTCGGCTCCTCTTATGTTTCTCAGGTTATCTCCCCAGCACAGCGAGCACTGGCCTGGGACTCCCGAGAGGGGTGGGGTCCCCAGAACGGCCAAGTGGCTCCTTGGTCTGGGGGGGGGGTGTTAAAGAGACACTTCCTTGTGTGCCTGAGAGCAGGGCTTTCTAGTGAAGAAAAAAAAGATTAGAAATGCTTTGAGATGCAAAGGAAGGGCCTTTGTCTCTCAAAAGGATTTGGACAGAGGGAGTTTCCTCAAGTAAAGAATCTGCTCCAGGAAAGATTTTAGAGGCAGGGGAGTGTCTAGATTGTGGACAGGTAAAAACTTTTAGTTTTCCAAATACTTGCAGCCTCTCTCCTATCTATTAGAGACAGAGAGCCGACTAAAGAGGCCTTTTGTCAAACTGCAGCAATTCCTCAAGAATTGCGCCAGAGCTTAGAGCTCCCACTGACAACCCAAGCCCAACCCGAGGGCTTTGATGTGTCCACTTCAAGATTGGGAAAGAAAAAAGTCTTTTACCTTGTCCAGAGATTTTACCTGAAATGCAATTAGGGTGAACTGGAACACAGATATTCTCCCCACTACCTTTAGAGAGAGAGAGACGAAAGAAAGAACGCAGATTCTTCCCAGAAGAATATTGCCTGAACAGGTCAAAACAGATTGGTTCTGAGTGTCCCAAAAAGGTTGGGGTTCGGTTTGGTTGCCAAATTTTCTAGCTTCCGGTGTTCATTTCGTCAGGGAACCAAATGTTGAGTTCAGGAACCAAATGTTGAGGTGTAGATCACATTTTGAGGTCTAGATTTGGGGTACCTAAATGAAATTAGGGTTTAGTTAAGGTCTAGTGGCAGGTTTGCGGTACAGAAAGTCAAACAGAGTTCCCCTGAAACCCCCTTGGATTCGGTGCTTGGATACGGCGGTATATGAGGTCTACTAGTGGCTTGGAATTCCCAATAAAAGCATTGATTGGCTCGGAGAACTAGATTGATAGAAGAGGTTTATTACTGAGTTTAGAAGTAGGAGATAGGTGAAGGTAGAGACAAGGAGGGCACTGGACAGAGGGTCCAGTGGACAGAGGGTCCTCACATGGCTGGCATGTTTGGAATCTCTGCAAAGAGGGATTCCCAGTGTGACCCTTTTAAGTGGGAGACTTAGCTCGAGGGGCTTTGGGGTGTAGCCCCAAAGTTGGCTCAGATCGGGGTGGGGCTGGGACAGGTCCAATTTTCTATTGGAATTCAAAGGGACCAGGATTTGTGAGTCAAAGGGTAATTTACATTAACTGGGGGGGTTGGGAATCAAAGATTGGAATCTTTCCCGCATCAAAACCATGTTGGTCCCAGGGCTGTCATCTCAAAGAATGCAGCCCAGAATAAGAGCGACCCCCTTCTTTAAATAACCCTAGAGACAAAGACCCCAAAAAGGTGAGAAGGCTTCTGTCAGGTTGGGGGGAGATCATAACTCCTAAAAGCCCAGAGACAGGATGTCTGAATACCCAGAGATAAAGACGTCAGTGAGGTATCTTGGAATATTTTAGAGGGATATTGTAAATTCTTGAGGACAGGGGAGGGTCAGGAGTTCTGCTCTCTTGTTTATCTTGCTAGCAATTTATAACCTTAGAGTAAAAGGTCCCCAGTCTTAATGGGCTAGAATGGGTTTTTACAACTAAGGGGATTTGACAGAACAGTTAAGGAAATTGAGACAAAGGAAACTAGTTCAGGGAAACCAAGTCAGAACAGTTAAAGAGAACTGAGGCATAACAGTGGCAGCCCTTTTTGTAGTGGCTAAAAACTGGAAATTGAGTGGATGCCCATCAGTTAGAGAATGGCTGAGGAAGTTACGGTATATGAATGTTATACAATATTATTGTTCTGTAAGAAATGACCAGCAGGATGATTTCAGAGAGGTCTAGAGAGATTTGTATGAACTGATATTGAGTGAAGTGAGCAGAACCAAAAAAACATTGTATACAATAATAATAGGATTATATGATAATCAATTCTGATGGATGTGGCTCTTTTGGATAATGAAGTGTTTTAGGTCAATTTCAATAAACTTGTTGTAATGGGCTGAGGTTTGAGTTGATGCACTGAGGTCCCATATATGTGAGGCTAAATAATAATTGGGCTATACTCTATTAATATACACAATTGGATAAAGAATGGTCCCTGCCCACTCTCCGTGCAAGTCCTGATGTGTTGTAGAGGAAATGACAATTTTGGTGGGTGGAGGCAGAGAGAGAGACAGGAAGAGAAGCTGGGTGAGATTGGGCCTGGGTTCGAGACTCCGAGTTGCTGGTTGTGTGGCTGCTGGTCGAGCTAGCTTCTTGACTCAGCTGCACACATTGCTATCGCCGATTCCCTTCCACCTCTGATCGTTTTCACTGAGAATAAAGACTGACGATTTTACCCTAACCTGAATTCCTGACTCCTGCTGATTTAAAAATACACGATCTTCACAACTTGTGACTGAAAGAGCCATTTACATCCAAAAAGAGAATTATGAAGTGTAAATGTGAATAAAAGCATATTTTCCAAAAAAAAATAGAGTTCCAAATTTTCTCTCCCTGTTTCTTCAATTTCTCTCTCCCCAAGACAGTCAGCAATTTGATTTAGGTTATATTTGTGCAAGCATGTAAAACAAACTTCCATATTAGGAATGTTGTGAAAGAAGAAAAAGACCAAAACCAAAAATAAAATGAAAGAAAGTGAAACATAGTATGTTTTAATCTGCATTCACACACAATCAGTTCTTTTTTTTTCTGGAGGTAGATGACATTTTTCATCATTAAGCCTTTAGAATTATTTCAGACCACTGTATTAATGAGAATAGCTAAAGCTATTAAATGATATTTTATTATATTTATATTTATTATATATATAAATATTGATATATTTATTAAATGATATATTAAATGATTAAAAGCTATACTTTATCATATTTCAATGCTGCTGTTACTGTGTACAATTTTCTCCTGATTCTGTTCACATCATTTTACATTAGTTAATATAAGTTCTTTCCATATTTTTTTTCTGAAATCAGCTTGTTCATTATTTCTTATGGCACAATAGTAAACCCTAACCCTAAACCCTAACCCTAACCCTAACCCTAAAAATTCTCGCTACGGCATAATCCTTTTTATTACATCAGAAGTCTTCTTTTTCCTAGGCTTTTTCTGAGCTTTCTACCATTAAGCTTATCTCCAGCTCTAGAACTAGGAGGCTGTTGACCTCCAGTAGGAATCCACCCTCTTAATCCACTAGAAGTACCACTATTAAATACAGCTATTCTTTTAGCTTCAGGTGTTTCAATTACCTGAGCACATCACAGCCTAATAGAAGGTAACTGCAAACAAATAATTCAAGCCTTAACAACAACCATTGCTTTAGGGCTATACTTCACAATTCTTCAAGCCACAGAATACTATGAAGCCCCGTTTACTATCTCCGACGGTATTTACGGATCAACATTCTTTGTAGCAACTGGCTTTCATGGTTTACATGTAATTATTGGCTCTTTATTCTTAATTGTGCTGTAAACCTTCAGATTAACACACACACACACACACACACACACTAACTCATCATAATAAGGCTTGAAAAATTAGACCTCTGTTTTTTTTTTTTTTTGAACAAGGAGTATTTATATCCCATTTACTCACTACAAATTCCATAACACAGAAAACTCTTACACAAGGATGATGAAAATTTATGACTAATAAGAAAAAATCCCCTAGATCGCTACTGATTAGAGAAATGCAAATTAAGACAGTTCTGAAGTACTACTTCACAACTCTCCAATTGGTTAACATGACAGGAAATGATGATAAACGTTGGAGGGGATATGGGAAACCGGGGACACCAATGCATTGTTGGTGGAGTTGTGAAATGATTTAACCATTCTGGAGAGCAATTTGGAACTATGCCCATATGATATAAAGCTGTGCATATCCTTTGATCTAGCAGTGTCTCTACTGAGTCTGTATAGCAAATAGATCATAAAAGAAAGAAGGAATCACACGTGCAAAATTGTAGCAGCTCAAGGAACTGGAAATTGGGTAGATGCTCCTCTCAATTGGAAAATGGATGAATAAGTTATGATATATGAATGTGATGGAATATTATTTTTCCATAAGAAATGATCAGCAGGCTGGAAAAACTAACATGAACAAATGCTAAATGAAGTGAACAGAATCAAGAGAATATTGTACAGAGCAACAACAAGATGATCAATTCTGACACATGTGGCTCTTTTCAACAATGAAGTGATTCAAGGCAAACCCAATAGATTTGGAAAGGAGAGAGAGCCATCCACACCCAGAGAGGACTATAGAAACTTAATGTGGATGGCAACATTGTATTTTCAAGTTTCTCTTGTTGTTTGTTTGCTTGGGATTTTTTTCCTTCTTTTTTTTTTTTCACTTTTGAACTTATTTTTCTTGTGCAGCATGAGATATATGGAAATGTTTAGAAAAATCACACCTGCTTAACTTATATTGGTTTGCTTACTATCTTGCGGAAGGGAAAGGGAGAGAGAGAGAGAGAGAGAGAGAGAGAGAGAGAGAGAGAGAGAGAGAGAGAGAGAGAGAATAGAAATACAAGGTTTTGCAAAGGGGAATGTTGAAAACTATCGTTGCTTGTATTTGGAAAAATAAAATACAATTAAAAAAAAAGACTAGCTGGCTCCAAGAGTCTTTGAAGGTTTACAAAAATATTTGAGGAGCTCTTTTCTTTGTAACTCTTCCCACCCCTTAAACAATGATCAAGTTTCTTTTTAAAAACACCCATGTAAATATTTCTTAGGCCTTAACATTATAACAGTATCTCCAAATAACTTGGTTAACAGTGTACAATTCTTTGTAAGCAAGAGGCAAACAAGTGAAGGTAAAATTTCTCTTTATTCATAAGCATAAGTCCAAGTGTATAAGTTCTTAAATTAGAGTACTTTAGAGCATCAAGCACATTGTTACAGTCCATTTCTTAACCTAACAACATCTAGATTGCTTTTCTAACAACAAAGCTTATAAAAATTTTACCAATGTTTCCAAATTGACCACATTCTCCAACATAAGAACATTTTGAAACACAACAATGTAATAAACAATGTGATGTCATTAACATTTGAAGGAAAACCCATTATTAAAACTAAATCCCCTCTGACTTCGGTGGACTTAATTCAGTTGAATTCTTTCCGAAGGACAGAACGTCTCATCTCCATTGGCAGGTTACAATGATGACATTTAAATGCCCATATAGAAACATCCATTGGGACACAACTGCACCTGATTAAAGAAAAAAAAAAGAAAATCAGTTAACATTCATGTAGCACTTCCCAGGGCCAGGCCCTGTGTTAAGCACTTTACCATCCTGTGATCCTCATACCAACCTTGGGAGGTGGATGCTATTATTATCCCTTTCCAGAAGACTAAATTGAGATGGAGGGACAAAGGGTTTCTTGCTTAGGGGTCACACAGCTCATACATTCCAAATCCAAGTAAATCCGGATTTATAGCCACTAAAGGTCCCATCTCTGCTCCCAAGGCCTGCTCTCTTGTCCCTGAATAAGACAAAAAGTTATTCTCTACAAATAACAGGGGGAAGTTACCTAAAGACGCTCCAGACTAGTTCTCCTCCTTTGCTCCCTCGCCCTTCTCAGAGTCTCGGGCCAGAAGGGGCAGGAAGACTAGTAACAAAAGTACAGGAAAGAGAAGGAAGGGTAGGAAATGCAGGAGGAGCATGAAGAGAAAATGCAGCATCACAAAGAGGACGGGCGTACGGTAGAGGGGGGCATCTTTGGTCCTGTGGGGAGGAAGGTCACACTCAGTGTAAGAGGAGTTATTTCTCCCCCCAGAGGGGAGGTCAAGGCCATAGAGAATCATGGAGGGCAAGGGCATGATCGTGGGGGAAGGGGCAAGGGAAGTGGATGGGGCAAGGGAAGAATGAGAGGAGGCAGGGAAGGGGAAGGTGGAGGAAAGGGGGAGGCAGGGGTGAGGGAAGAGGGTGGAAAGGGGAAAGAGTGAGGAAAGGGGCAGGGGAAATGGCCGGGCAAGGAAAGGGGGCGAGGCAATGGAGGGGAAGGATCACTTGGCTCTGGTCAGTGGTCAGCTGGTGGGGGACCAACTCTCACCACCAGGGGCGGTACAGCCTGACTGGAGTGGGTGGCAGGTCCGATTAGGGGGACGGCTGGTTGAAAGGGGAGAGTTCTCACTGTTAGCAGACACCATGGACAATTGGGAGGACGGATGCGGGTAGCAGGACGTTCTCCAGAACAGAAGTTCAGAAATTGTAATGGGCTGAGGTTTGAGTTGATGCACTGAGGTTCCAAGTACTTGAGGCTAAATAGTAATTGGGCTATACTCTATTAATATACATGATTGGATAAAGAATGGTCCCTGCCCACTCTCTGTGCAAGTCCTGATGTGTTGTATAGGAAATGACGATTTTGGTGGGTGGAGGCGGAGAGAAGACAGGAAGAGAAGCTGAGGGAGAGACTGGGCCTGAGTTTTAGACTCTCTGAGCTGCTGGGTGTGTGGCTGCTGGTCCAGCTAGCTTCTTGACTCAGCTGCATACATTGCTATCACCGATTCTCTTCCACCTGCGATCCGATCCTTCTTCACTGATAATAAAGACTGACGATTTTCCCCTAACCTGAATTCTTGACTCCTGAGGATTTAAAAACACACGATCATTACAAGAAATGCTGAAAGGAAACAATGGACAAGAAAGCCCGGTCCAGCCTCTCTTTCCCAGCTCCCGGAGCTCTGACCCCCAGCCACAGGTTGTTCTTGTCCACTCCCCATTACCATAGCAACGCTGCTGCTTATGACGGCCATGATGATGCTGCAGACTTTGAAGACTGATGGGAGCCCAGGCAACCAGGCCATTGGTCAGAAAGTGCTAGGCACATTCTTGGGTGGGGCAGGCAGAGCATCCCTCTGCCCTTATATTACCCTCCAGGAGGATGCTTCCTGCTGTGGGTAGGAGGGCCTGCTTCTGGTTCCCACACTCACTGCACACGGCCCCTTCCTCCCTCCCCCCTTTCTCTTTTCCTTCCATGGGAGTAATGGCGCCATTAACAATAAGGAAGTTGGCACCTAACCCCAAAGCTGAAGCAGCTTGAGACCCCGAAACAAGAAAGGGAAGGTGCAGGGTAGGATTTAACAGTTGCCTACAACAGACTGCAGAGAAAAGCAGGATGTGCGTTTAATTGTTATTTTAATACTATTTTATTCTTCAAATATATGCCAAGATATATTTCACCATTCTCCTTTGTGAAACCTTGTTTTCCAAAGTTTTCTCCCTCTCTCCAGATTCCCAAGACGGCAAATATTCACATATAGATCAAATGTGTGCAATTCTTTTTTTTAAATATTTTTATTACAGCTTTTTTTTCCAAAACATATGCATAGATAAGTTTGAGACATTGACCCTTGCAAAACCTTGTGTTCCAAATTTTTCACCTCCCTTCCCCTTTCCCCCTCCCCTAGATGGCAAGTAATCTAATATATGTTAAACATGATAAAATTATAATTAAATCCAAATCCAAATAAATGTAAATCCAAATATGTGTGTGTTATATATATATTTATACAGTTATCATGCTGCACAAGAAAAATCAGATCATAAAGGGAAAAAATGAAAAAGAAGTCAAAATGCAAGCAAACTACAACAAAAACAGAGGAAATGCTATGTTGTGGGTTTAGATGGATCTCTTCATCACAAGAACATTAAAACTGGCCTGAATCACCTTGTCCATCAGAATTGATCATTGTATTGTCTTGCTGTTGCCATGTACAATGATCTCCTGGTTCTGTTCATTTCACTCAGCATCAGTTCATGTAAGTCTCTCCACGCCTCTCTGAATTCCTCCTGCTTGTCGTTTCTTACAGAACAATAATATCCCATAACATTCATGTGCCACAATTTATTCAGCCATTCTCCAACTGCTGGGCATCCACTCAGTTTCCAGTTTCTAGCCACTACTGATAGGGCAGCCACCAACATTTGGGCAAAAGTGGGAGCCTTTTCCTCCTCTGAGATCTCTTCTGCAGATAAACTCAGCAGGAACACTGCTGGGTGAAAGGGTGTGCATTTCACGAAGCTGCTGAAGCTGGGCCCTGCAGAAAGCAGCCACCAATGTCTGTGTCTGGGCCTGAGAAAGACAGAGAAGTTCGACTTGTCAGGTAGACAATATCATTCCAATGTGTGTGTGTAGTAGTAGATAAGGTGAAGAAATTCCAAGGACATTTAACTTCCTCTTCTGTATTTTTAGTTTCTCTAGGCCTCTGTGACCTGCGTGGGTATGTTGAGTGGTAGCCAATATGTACTTCGATTTTAGACATATGTATTTAACCTCAAATGATGACATTTATCACTGTTCCAAGTTACCACCATCTGGACAATTAGTTGCCTGATGTATGGTTCCTCCCGGAACAAGGGAATCTGCTGTTTTGGGCACGAATAACGCCCAATTAAGGGGTGGGGGGCACCTATCTCTTAATGTTCTCCAACTCATGATGTAATTCTTGGT
This sequence comes from Dasyurus viverrinus, assembly GCA_020854095.1. Classification (NCBI taxonomy): domain Eukaryota; kingdom Metazoa; phylum Chordata; class Mammalia; order Dasyuromorphia; family Dasyuridae; genus Dasyurus; species Dasyurus viverrinus. The sequence continues at coordinate 1,224,991 of CM037003.1, read as the reverse complement.
ATCTAAAACCTATTAAAACTGTATACCTTATTCCCTTCTTTAGCCTTTGTACCGTGAGCACTCTCTCTTTCCCTCCTCATGGTGGAATTGCTCATTCTCATGAGAATTTATTAAATAAACAACTTTTCTACTTTTTACTTCGAGAGATCTCTGAGCAGTCATTTTTGGATAGGATTTTCTATCCCTCACAGTTTTGGGGACTCGGTCCAAGATGAGTCTTTGGGGGAGACGGCTACACATCCCAAACAGGGATAGGTGCGCCCATGGGTAGTTTTTCCGTGGTCTCTGGCTCTGAGTGTGTAGCCTCTCTCCCTCTCTGACAAATGACTCGAGGCAGAGATACTCAGTGAAAAGCAGAATTGAAAAGGAAAAGGAGAAATAGAGTCCTGCTGGGCCACAGCGGCAGTCTGAAAAGAAACACGTGTTCTTGAGGTGAGCTTGGAAAGTCTGGGGTCTATTGGCTGGGTCAAGGGAGACCTGAGGGACTAGTCCTCCTAAAAATTGCTTTGTTGGACTGCTATTGATCCAATGGTAAAGGACTTTCTATGGAGACTCTCTCGGGTGACTGTGGGCATTAGAGTAACGAAGGACCTGCGCTGACAATTTGGTTTGAGACCAAGTTGTAAGGTGGGACAGAAGCAGTCCAAAGACTTATGTCGGGGAGTTAGCTGGGAAATTCAAGAAAAATAGAGCTCTGGGTCTGTCTGTGTGTGCATGTTTGTCTGCTTTGCATTCTGTTCTGTGTCAAAAGTTAGAAAGCTCATAAGAGATGAGAATCCAGCCTCTGTGTTGCAGGCAGTGGGTTAGGTAAGAAAAAGAAGTTTGAAAAAAATCTTTTTCTCTCTCTCCCTCTACCTCTACTTAACAGCTTCAGCTTTGTGGGGAGAAGAGGGAGGAGGGAGAGAAAGAAAAAAAAAATTAAAATGTTTAAGGTAAAGCAAGGATTTGGTGCTTAACTCTTTCCTGGCTTACTAAATAAAAGAAGTTTGAAAGGAATATCTAGGTAGAGTTCAGGAAACCTCATGAACTAAAGTATGGGTTAATTTTAAAATAATTTTAAATTGGTATGTTGGTAACATGAAACTGCAGATATTGGAAGGGAGGAATAAAAATAGATTAAGAGAGGTAAATAGCTGAACACGGGGGCTCTCTGACTTGTTGGATCTGTGGGAAAACTAAGCGTGTTTCTAAAAAATCCTGCCAGGAGAAGAAAGAAAAATCATCATTAGCAAGTTTGCTTTCATGAAATTGGAGAACAGAAAGTTTAAGAAGACTAAATTGGGTAATTGTTTGTCTGCAACATTTAATTAAGAGTTTTGGGGACTTATATTTTAAAAAGGTACTATAATTTTGCAATTCAAATAAAATTGAAATTGGGGGAAATAATTTTGCTGTTGCCTTGCACATGTTAGATTTATTTTGGGTTTCGTTATTAAACAAAATTCTAGTAGTTTACCTTGGGGGGTCATGTTTATATCTCCCTACTTAAATGGTATACTGCTTTTTAAATGTATTGGGCAATTTGTAAACTAGAAGTTTTATGAAAGTTGGCTCAAAATTAATTGTGAATATTAATGTTTAAAGTTTTAAAAAAGGTGATTTAAAGACAAGGGAAAAAGAAAGATTGATTAACAAAAGGAATTAATAGTTTAAATGGAGCATTTAGTCAGAATGGTCACAGAGAAACAGTTGTGAGACGGGATGTGTTTTTGCAGGGGGAGGGCAGCAGTGGAAAGCTTCAGCTGCTTTTGACTGAAGAAAGCAAACTGATTTGAAGGGGACACACTGCTCTTACAAGATGTTAATTGATTGAACATTTGTTTCTTTAGATACATAGCGGTTTTTGTGTTTAAAGAATATAATCAGAAATGCGATATATACTTTGACAGGGTTATTTCAAAAAGTTTTAATTGATGTTTTTAAGAACTTTTCAGATTCTTTTATGTAAAAATAGGAAGTTTTAATTAACTGTATTGATGCCAATTATGAAAAAGGGACTCCAAGGATAATAGTTTTTGCCTCTATCCTTTTGGTAATGTTTTTGTTATGGACAACATGTAGTTTGGGATTTTTCTATGCATTGGGTATTTAAAAAAAAAGGCAAAATGATTGATATAATCTTCAATTTATGGAACATCTACTTGGTTACATAAGAATTGTGTGAGCATTCTGGAACAACTTTCTTATTGTTAAAAGTCTTACAATATGTAGATGATCCTCTTGTGGCAGGGAGGAAAAAGAGTGACCTTGTCCAAGTCACTATCATTTTAAAAATTATTTAGGGACGCGGGGACTGAGAATTTCTTAAGACAAATTGCAATTTGTGAAACATGGGGGAAAATATTTAAGTCATCGTATAAGTGAAGGGAGAAAAGAGATTAGGCCCTGTACGGATGGAGGGGATTCTTGGAATTCCTAAGCCTAGGATGAAAAAGAGCCTCCAGAAAATTTCTAGGGTTGGTGGGGTATTGTAGAACCTGGATTTATGAATATGCATTATTAACTAAGTCTTTAGATACTCATTTGTTAGAAGAGAAACCAGATATAGTGCAATGGGATCCAGAAGGAGAACAGTTTTGAACAATTTAATGGGCATTGATGTCAGCCCCTGTATTTTGCCATCTTTAGAAAAGCCTGTTCATTTATATGTAAATATGGGTAAACGGATTGGCTTTAGGAGTATTGGCACAATTAAGGGGAGGGCAGCGACACCCAGTAGCCTTTTGTCAAAAATGTTAGACCCAGTGGCAAAGGGATGGCCGGTTTGTATTCAAGCAGTGGCAGCCACAGCACTTTTGGTAGAAGAAAGTCGGAAGTTAACCTTTGGGGGCAGTTTAATAGTGAGTGTCCTGCACCAAGTTCAATCAATTCTGAATCAAAGGGCCGGGAGGTGACTAACTGATTCAAGGATTTTAAAAGTGAGGCAATCTTACTGGAAAGAGATGATTTGGTTCTCTCACCAGACTGTGACCTTAATCCCGCCATGTTCTTATCTGCTTCCCCTGGGGAACATGTGTCCCTTGAACATGACTGTCTAAATGTGATTGATCACAAAACTAAGATTAGGGAAGATTTTCAGGAGGCCCCTTTGTTAAAAGGTGCTCAATGGTTCATAGACGGGTCCTCAGGCCGCTGCATTTTCAAGGGACAAAACGGTTTATTATGATGCCATAAAACAGGCACAGTTCCCTAGTGGGATTCACATTTAATAAGGAGGGAATTGGGACATTTTGTGAGAAAAGACTCAGTGCTGGGGTACCCTGAAGATTGGGGGTGCTGGGCAATGGTTTTTGGTAGCTTCTCTGAAAGAAGTCAGGCTCAAACCATCTCAGATCAAGCAAAGACACTGATTTCGACATTTACTTAAGTAATGGGTAAAACACACTGTGAACCTCCTCTTTAAGGGGGGGGGCAACCCAGCAGAGTGATGTGAGGGTTTATTCAGAGAAGGAAAAGGAAGCAAAAAATAGGAGAATTTTGGCAGCAAGTTAGATGATCTCAGTAGATTTTGCACTTCCTTTACAATCCAAGGTTGGGTATGCATGAGAAAGGTCCCTGGGAAAAAGGTAAAAACCCTTTTGTTCTGGAGCAGGGGCAGCACCCTATACATGGAAAAAGCAAAAGATCCTTTTATTCCCATGGAGTCTCTCAGAGAAAGTGGTAGAATTACTGGGGCTGCAGCATCAGCTAAGACACCATGATTCCCCTCAAAGACCTGTGACCCAAATTCATTTGGGGCCAGGAATGAATGTCTCCTTTTCCATAACCATTTCCAGTGGATAAGGGGCAGAGAACTGCTTCTGCTTAAAGGCTTAGTCATGAGTGAGTGGGGCTGGATGGGAATTGCAGCCCAGGAGTACCTACAGGTGGGAGGAGCAGCATCCACAGGTGGGAGGAGCAGCATCCACAGGTGGGAGGAGCAGCATCCACAGGTGGGAGGAGCAGCATCCACAGGTGGGAGGAGCAGCATCCACAGGTGGGCTGACACTTCCAGAGGCTGAGGTGCTGACAGATATCTGTCCTGTAAGTCCCTCCTAAATCTGATTAAGACTTGTCTGGAAGACACAAATCTTATTAAACTGCAAGGACAAAAGTAAAAACAACATAATAATTAGGAAAGTGTCATTAGAGAGGACATTAAATTCCCCAGGAGCTTGTTCCCAATCCCTATGAATTTAGCTGCTGAGGAAGTTCAAGTATCCAACTGACCTTCTTGAGGATCGGTCAGCCCATAGACCAGTTTGTTGGAGAGTGTGGATGAAAACACACCAGGAAGTATTGGCCAGAGCACAGAGACCCCCTTCGGAAGCAAAGAGGTGATCTAAAGTGAAGCAGTTCCCAAGGTGTGAAGGGACATTTGGAAACCTTTGAGGGGCTGGGAGTTGTTCTGAGTGACTTTCTGGATGATTAAGACTAGCAATGACATCATTAAGTTCCAAATAACCAAGGTATGGGACAAAGATGGTTCTCTCTTTTCCCCAAAAGCCATCAAAAATGGCCAAAGTGGAAAGTGTGTATGGGACATAATATTAGGTGGGGGGTAGACTGAATAGGAAGGGATGTCAGGTGGGCATTGAGGGAGCCACCAAGTACAAACAGCCAGGATAAGAACAATAGAAATGTAGATGCAGCACAGGTAGAACTGAAAAGGGAGATGTTGGGGATAGAAGAGTTTTATCATCCCTTTATGAAAAAACCATTCCATCTGTAATTGGAACGTGCTCCTTTATCACCACGGCATTAGACATAGTGAGGCTTACCAAATCTGGGGCAACAGTGAAGCAAGGAGAAGAATCGCCAAACCCGGGAGTGAAGTGGTCTCTGGAGGGCGAGTGGTCACCTGTGGGAAATATCCTCTACAAAACTGCCCTAAAATTCTCTTCTCTTCCTCAAGCACAACAGAAACGTTTCTGATGCAGTTTCAATAATGAAGAGAAGAGCAGCCAGGTCTTACAATATCAATAAGCAATTATTCTTACATCATCTTGAAACATGTAAGGACTTTGTTTCATAGAAATTACACACACACACACACACACACACACACACACACACACATGCACACGCACATTTTCCTGAGAGTTCAGTTTATTATGACTGCATATTTTAGGACTGAAAACAGCAATGTCCTACATACTTACATTGCACTCATATTTTCTACTGATCACTTGCTCTCATTATAAAAAATTGCTATAAAAGGAAAAGCAAGAACATGATTATAACAGTATCAGACTGGTCCTTCTGGCTTAAGTCTAAAGGCACATGGGTGTGGGAATAAAGCATTCTTGTGTCTGTTGGACTTGAGGTAAGAGTCACTGTCTACAAGCAATCATGCAGTCACCATATTATCTCATACACAGACTGAGGAAAAGTAAATTGGGAGACCTTCTGACTCAAAGAACAGAGTTGGGAACCAGGATGGGAAGGGTCTCACGATAATGAAGCCAAAGGTTGTCCTCTCAGCTTTTGACAGATACAGACCTCCACCTCTAAGTGTCCAGGATCACACCCCTCTGAGTAGGCTGTGACAGCTCTTTCCAATGATGAGTGACTGGCTTGATGAGCCATCAGACAATCTACGTGAATTCAAAGCTCAAAGCAGTATCAGTTAGTCCTAAGAGATTTTGTCTCCAATAGCAAGTTTCATTCTCAGGGCTTCAGCTCTCAAAGATCACATACCCGAAATAACAGTTATTGCCCATAAGCTTATGTAGGGAACATTGAAAGACTAATCACAGAAAACCCACGACATATTTTGATATCTAAAAGATGGTTTTCAGTTCGATCATTACAGAAAACGGTTTTTATCATATTTTATTTTTCCAAGGACATGCAAAGATAGTTTTCAACTTTCACCTTCAGAAAACCTTGCATTTCAATTGTTTTTTTCCCTCCTCCCTAAGATATCCGGCAATCCGAAATAGGTGGAACATGTGTCAGTACCCTAAACATACTCATCATGTTGCAGATACAGAGGAAATCAGATGAAAAGGAAAAAAAAATTGATGAAAACTAAAACAAGCAACCAAAGAACAGCAAAAACAAAAGTGAAAAATACTGTGCTCTGATCCACATTCAGTCTTTGTAGTCCTCTCTCTGGATGCAGATGCCACCTGCCCACCCCAAGCTTATTGGAGTTGCCTTGAATCACCTCATTGTTGAAAAGAGCCAAGATCATCCCAGGTGATCATCACACAATCGTGCTGTTACTGTGTAAAGTATTCTCTTGGTTCTGCTCACTTCCCTTGGCATCAGTTTGCTAACCTTAGACTCCTCTTCCCCACATCTCTTTCAACAGTGGGAACCTCTGGAAGGTGACTCAGGACAACCCATTAAATTAGCCTTATGACAATAACAAGGTTTGCCAGCATGCTCCTATGTAAAAATGTCACTTAACATTTTTCACTTGGTTTTCTTCTCATACCTAAACTAACCCTGGCGTAAAACCCAGTCATTCAAAAACTCTTCCATATCATAAAAAGATCTGTAGATTCACATGAATCCCGCTCCTTGTTTGGGACTTTCCTCAGCCATAACAAGTTTTTCCAGGGCTAACCCTAACCCTAACGCTAACCCTCTCACAATATGGTGTCAAGAACCTTAGCAAGTTTACAAATTGAGGGAAATAGACAAAGACACAGAGAAGGGGCTGAGCTTCTTGCCCCTCCATGCACACCCCCTCTAGCCTTAGGCCTGTTAAGGGCTCTGCTCTGTGACACCTCCCCCATCCTGGCAAGGGCTGGGGGATACATTAATTGGGGAGCATAATTTCATACCTACAGCCAAGTGCGCTGAATAAGCAGCAGTCACCAATTTTACATTTAACACTATGGCAAGAAGGACAAATATCTGAATTGACCATCTTACAATGTTCATAAATAACAGACACGTTGGCTTAGCTGTGAGTCCCTCAATTTATAAGCAGGGAAATGTAGATGGATTAGTGGATTGAGAAAAATTTTAGGGCTCAGACCACGCTGGCCTTGGGGCCATTTGCATTTCCCATCTGCAGCTGCTGGGTTGGGGAGATGCTTGGGCAGGGTTGCTAGGGCCCTGTTGTAGTTTCTGCCTCCCCTTTTTTGCCAGATGAGGCAGAATTTGAGTTATCCTACAATTCTCCAGTATTCTCTTTTCTTATTCTGACCTGAGATGATGAGGAAATAGAGGAACATTGGCTATGATGATCTTAATTTGTCAACTGCTTTTAAAAACTTTTTAAACTTTTATAAGATTTCATCCTTATTTTAGCTTAATAGAAATTCTACAGGCTGGTATGTCAGAAATAACTGAGATGTTTCACAACGGGAACTACCCCACAGTCTCAGGAGCTCTTACCTGAAATCTTAAAATGACTCATTGTCAGTCTCCTTAATGAATGACAGCAAAATCTGCAAAATGTGCTAAAGTGCTTTTTTTTTTGCAGTTGCACAACTTAGGTACCTAGCTTTATATCTGTAGCCCCAACTTGGTCAGTGCTGGGATCCCAGAAGAATTTGGATTTTTAAAAAAAATCTAATATGGGAGTTGGTGATGCTATTAAATCTTCCCCAGTGTTCTTTCTAAGTGAACCCTGAGGACAGAATGGATTTAAAAGCAACTTCTTAGAAGCATGTCAATACAATTATTTCCAACCTGGTCTAAATGGTTCAATAAACAGACAAAGACTGGGACCTACCAAATGCATTATACTATATAAATATTGCCTGGATACCTAAAATGAATCCATACAGAAACAAAAGTAGAGATGAAATTCTATAATGAATATTGATGCAAAAAATTTAAAGCACTAAAATACAAAACCTATTACTATGCAAAACACAAGAAACATAGGAATAAATGGGGCTTTCCTAAAACCAGTAAGTAGTATCTGTCTAAAATAAAGAACTAGTGTTATTTGTAATAGAGACAATATAGAAGAGTTTGCAATCAAAACAAAAGTAAAGAGAGGATATGAAAAGGATAATCTCTAAATCACTTAATATTGATAACATGAATTTACTTTAATATCACTTTTGGAGTTTCTTTTCCTTTTGAAGACCTAAGCAACCATAAATCTTCTTTAAGTCTTAATTTCCAATTACAGTTACTTGATGAATCTTTTAATAAATGTAATAGTAGATAAGTTAGAATGAGCCTAAATATATCTTAAAAGAAATAAAATAAAATAACCATCTTTTAGTAAGTTAGTCCTTTTCAGTGAGCTAAACAGATCCATAGCAGAAATCCTTAAAGAAACACTGAAGGAGACTTTTCAAAAGAATTCACAGAATGATAAAATAAATTCTAAGTCAATGAAGTATTGAACTGAACAGTTATCCTCCCTTAAAATCTCCTCATTATGCTCCTGACATGCCCAGCAGCTGACTATTGTCAGTCTTCCTAGACCTCTTTAAAATTGATGAATCTGCATCATGAAGAGTTCCTTTTTTTCTGTTAGAAAATAAGCTCTGTGACCTTGCAGTTTCTCATACACCACTGAGGTCTGAACTGACCTTATTTAAGGGTAATTTGCTGACCTTGCTATTAAATAATTTTCGACAAGAATCACAAGTTTTTCTTTTGGAGACATTAGAGATATTCATGGTCATTACTATAATTCCATACTGTACCAGAAATGTTTGCTATAGCAGTAACTCCAAAGAAAAGAAATGGAAAGTACAAACAGCAAACAGGCAAACAATAAATTATAAATTTTTTTTTTTTACAGATGATATGATTGTTTCCTTAGAGAATGCTACAGAATCAATTAAAATTTAAATGAAATGTTTACCAACATCAGCAGGACAGGAGAGTGTAAATGAACCCAAGCAAGTTATCAGTATCATATAAATTATCAATAAAATCCACCAGAAAGGTATAAAAAGATAAATTCCATTGTAATTATATGTAGTATGAAAGAAGTAGAAGTCAAGCTGCCAAAACACAGATAGCAACTCCATGAACTCAGGTCACTTTTTACCCAAATAAAAGCAGCTCTAATTCAGTGGAGAAATATGAATTGCTCATCGCCAGGCCAAAAATGAAACACTGCCTATATTAACTTACTAACACAATGCAACACAAATCAAAATAGCAGAGAATCTCTTGAGAACATTAAAAAAGGATAACAAAGTTCGTCTGGATGAACAAAAATTAAGACTATCAAGAAAATTAATGGGAAAATTGGGAAGGAAAGGGCATAGCAGTACCAGGTCATAAAACTACATGAGCAAGCCAGTATCATTAAAAATATATTATTGAGTAAGAAACAGAAGACTGACCACAGAAACGGATTAGGCACGCAACATACAGAAGCAAAAGAGCACATCATCCATTTGTTTGACAAAGCTAATAATCCCAGTTATGGAAAAATTCACAATTCAATAAAAGCTACTGGGAAAGTTGGCAAGTAGTGTAACAGAATCTAAGGTTGGAAAAAGGTTTCACAGAAAAGACAGAGGGAAGCTGAAAATGGGTATATTCCTTGGATGTATTGGCTCACATCATAAACAGAGAAGCACAGAAGAAGAAGGAAAAGAAATCATGACCAAGCAAATGACAGGTTCAAAAGAAGCAAAATGGACAATCTGGCTTCCATAAAATTAAAAAAGCTTTTTCACAAACAAAAATCAATGCAGCTAAAACTAAAAGAGAATTGAGAAGTCGAGGAGGGGGCAGAGCAACATAGTCCATAACTTTTTTCAACCATTCTACAGAAACTTTAGATAATGTGAATTTACCCACGAATCTTTAAAAAGCTAGAAGGAAGGCAGGAAGGAGGCTGACCCTGTGGAGCCAGCACATGGAACTGAAAGGAAGACCATGCCAGGAAGCACAGACTTAGAAACCTGTGGCAGAGCACAGATGTGGTGCCACAATGATGGCCAAAACACCCAAATGCAAGGGCCAGACTCTTAGGTGGGTGGGTGGGTGCATTGAAAGCAAGTTGTCCTGCATCAGTACTGGAGGTCTTAAGGCAAACCCGGATCCATCAGTGGTGGTGGCTCTCTCTACAGATCTATTCTTCTGCTTTCTGCTGGAGAGGGTTTTTAAAAGGTTTTTTTTTTTTGGGGGGGGGCATTGGTGATAGGAGGCCACAGAATACCGAATTGAAGGGCAGGAGTTGAATGAGATCCCAGTATAGTACAAAGGTGGTTTGGGGAATTCCTTGCATAAAATCCAATTTGCATAACAAGAATTGAAATAAAGCAACATCTGTCTGTAGTACATTCAGGTCCTATTGAGTTTTCTCTAGAGGAACTTGATATCTAAGTTTTCTAAGTCATCTAAATTTTATTACTTTCTTCGACTTTTTTCTTATTTATTTTATGATTGTATTTGTCTAGGTCACACAGGGAAAGTTGAGGTCCCCTGCCATTATAGTTTTATTGTCTATTTCTTCCTGAAATGCAGTTAATTTTTCCTTTAAGAATTTGAATCCTCTTTTCTGACTCCATTGACTGTGGTTCCCCTAAAGAAGAATTAGGTTGCACACTAATCCCTTTCACTGAGGCCTCATTTTGCTCTGCATTTTTTTCTGATGTCATGATTGCTTTCTTTATATTTTATCCTTCATATGAGATATAAAAGTTTCTGCTTTTAGCCTTCTATTTTAACTCTGGTTCTCTCTTTTTTTCAAATATGTTTCTATTCAAAATACAAAAAAGAAAAAGAACACAGTCTGAAAGTCTGGTTTCTAATTAATTTTACTGCCCACTTGCATTTAGGAGCGAGTTCATCCCATTAACACAGTCATATTGTAGTTGATTCTGTTTTTCTCTCTCTTTTTATCCCCATTCCCCGTTAATTTCTATTTTGCACATGACCACTGCATTCTAGTAACTACCCAGCGTTTATCACCACTTTTTCCTTCTACTCTGCCATTTGCCTACTTACCTTTAGGGTAAAATAGATTTTTTTGACCCATGGAAGAAGTACCTATAAATACAGATATCGATATTTCCCCTCTTTGAACCAATTTAGAGGATGGAGAGCTCCTGCCTTTCAATTCGGTACCTCATCATTTTCCACTCCAAGGCAAAAGCTCTTCCTTGAATGCTTATTTTATGGGATCATGTCCTCCATTATTTCTCTCCCTTCTACCATCTCCCAGGGCATCCATATTTCTCAACTATCTGTTTTACATCATCCCCAGCTAGATGGTTCACTTGCACAACCTCTTTCTAGCTTGAATGCTTCTACCTGCTTCTACCTATTTAAAGATAAAATTCTTAGCAGATATGGTTATCATCTTCCCTTTTAGAAGAGTACACAGTGTATCAATAATGAGTTACTTGAGAGGCCTCTATGATATTTACCTTTGAATGCTGCTTTTCAGTCTTCAATTTGAGAGTCACATTTTCTTCTCAGCTCTTGTCTTTTCATCAGGAATGCTTCAGCGGCTTCTATTTCATTAAATGTCCAATTTTTCTCTTGCCGTGCTTCCCCAGAGAGGAAGCCTGTAGTAAGTGGAATGTTCTCAGAACGAGTGTCTCCTGCCACAAAGATCTTGTCCGCTGAGTGATGTCAGTCTAGATGTATTTCCATAGAGAGCAATCCTGAAGTAACCGGTGTAAGACAGAAACTGGAAAGCCTCTCTGGGCAAAGGAACCAACCTTTATTAAGGGAAACAAGGTGAGGATAGGCCATAGAGCCCACCCTTGTTTCTTTCAAAAGTTGGTTCCTTTGCCCAGAAGCCCTTCCCAGTCTCTCTCTTACACCAAAATGTGCCCAGAGAGAGTGTCTTCCTCCACAACTGTCTTTTCCTCTGAGTTCTGAGAGTAGATGTGCTTCCCTGAGAGGGTAGTAAGTGAAAGGTTCTCATAGAGTGTGTCTTCACCCATCAGTATCTCATCCACAGAATATTCTGACATTAGATGTGCTTCCCCTGAGAGTAAACCGGTAGTAAGTGAAAGGTTCTCAGAAAGATTATCTCCTCCATCCACACGTGTCTTTTCCTCAGAATCTTCAGAGATTAGGGGTGCTTCCCCTGAGAGGGTAGTAATTGGAATGTTCTCAGAAAGATTGTTGCCGTCCACAAGTGTTTTTTGTTATGTGTGTTCAGAGATCAGAAGTTGTTCAAGCCAGAACAAAGCTTCACAAGGAAGAGTGCTTTCAGAGAGATTATCTCCTACCACAAGTCTTTTCCTCTGAATCTTCAGAGATTATCAGGTGGGACAAGCATTTTTCCATCCATGTTTAGAGATTAGAAGTGCTTCAAGCCAGAATGAAGCTCCAGAAGTGGGAGTGCTTTTAGAGAGATTGTCTCCTATCACAAGTCTTTTCCTCTGAATATTCAGAGATTATCAGGTATCACAGGTATTTTTCCCTCCATGTTTAGAGATTAGAAGTGCTTCAAGAGAGAATGAGCCTCCAGGAATGGGAATATTCACAGAAAGATTATCTCCTACCACAAGTCTTTTCCTCTGAATATTCAGAGATTATCAGGTATCACAGGTATTTTTCCCTCCAAGTTTAGAGATTAGAAGTGCTTCAAGAGAGAGTGATCTTCCAGGAATGGGAATATTTACAGAAAGATTATCTCCTACCACAAGTCTTTTCCTCTGAATATTCAGAGATTACCAGGTATCACAGGTATTGTTCCCTCCATGTGTAGAGATCAGAAGTGCTTGCAGAGACAGTGATCCTCCAGAAATAGGAATGTTCCCAGAAAGATTATTTCCTACCACAAATATCTTTTCCTCTCTGGATTATATAGTTGTGTTGATTTTTTCATTCCTAAAACACAAAACACCATTCGTCACACGGCATGACTCTCAGGAAGCAGAAGGAGAGGGAGGGATACATGGGATACTGTGATGTAAGAAATGGAAAACAGCCTTGCATATCTTTAAATGAGGTGAAGAATGTAAGAGGTATTAATGAAAAAGTGGGGAGGAGGAACCAAAAGGATTGTTCATGCAGCGTGATTCCTTCCACCTCTGCAGCTTGAGCATCTGGGCTTGGCTTGAGACCTCCAGCACTAAGAGGGGAGCTTGTTAGTGGCTCTGCCCACTTATCCTCCTGCCTGGCATCTGCTTGTGTGTCTCCTGTCCATCCACGCTCAGGTGTCATGTGTCTTTCCTCAGTCCACATGTTACCTATCCTCACCTTTGTGGGGCGGTGGCTGGCTACACCTGCCTGGTCCCTATACTTCTCTTGCTTCTCAGTACCCAGCGTCCATGTGTGCTCGAATCATCTCCTGGCCCCCTCCCTTCCCAGACTCTTGATGCCCTTCCTGTCTCCTTTTTTCCCTTGAAGCCAAGTCCGGGGGTAAATTCACTTTACTTTAAAATTGCTTGACTAAAGCTTTGCTCAATAGTCCACTTACAGAAAGAGAGAACTATCTATAGTTGGTAAAAAACAGATGGCATAAATCCAAAGCAGTTTGGCAGAATTTTGAGAGAAGATCAATATCTCATACCACAGAGTAAATTAAACTATAAGAGAATGATGATTTCGCTAGGATAAATGAAAGAATAAACTGAAACCTGAGGAAAATTATACTTGAAATCACTAATAATCACTTTAGCTTAAACCTCCAACTCATTAATGTATTCATTCAGTCAATCGCTGTGAATTTACTCCTCCAATGTGCTGGGCACATACAAAGACAGAAGGGCTAAGTAAGAAACAAGAAGCACATGTACATCCTAGTACTAGGTCCTGGAGATGCAAAGACTATTAAAGACACAGTCCCTAACAAGACAAGCTTAGGATCTAATAAGACAGAAAATGTATAAATGTACATGAAGAATAAATACAAATTCAAAATGCACGGCAGTCCGGGAGCAAGGCTTATAGAAGTTGGAATCAAGAAAGGTTTCATGATATAGTTGATGCTTGAACGGTGTTGTAAGAACTAAGGATGGAGGGCCAGTTTTAAAGTCAGGAAGGCTCAAATCTTGCTTTAGGCCCATGCCAGCAGCATGACCACGGTCACGTCATCTGACCTCTAAGTGCCTCAGACAACTCTAAGATCAGGGACGCATTCAGATGGATAGTCAGGCTTGTTGAAGAGGCAGAAAGGGCAAGGAATGCTTGCCTTGGAAACTTTGACTTGTCCTTGCCCAAGGTCACATGCTTACTAAGTGCCTGAGGCAGGCTTTGAACAGAGGTCTTCCTGACTCCAGGCCTGGGGCTCTTACCCTTGAACCACCTAGATGGAATCCCCAGAAAACTGCTGTGAAGCCATTGTGGAGGAGGATGCCATGCAGCCAGGGAAGGATAAAGAAAGAGCTCATTGCCACTGCACTGAATTTTTGCAGGTTCTCCGTCCATTCTAAGTTCAAGATCTGCCCTGCGGAAAACTCTAGCTGTTGTGTCTGAGATAGGACCTTCCCAAATGTCTTTGTGGGGTGGATGCAAGGGAATACGAGCAGGACCTATAATTCCACAGAGAATGCAAACGACCTTTAATGGAAATAGGAAGAAAAGTTCCAAGTAACCCAAAATAAAACTTGTTCTTGATAGCCGGTCACTCTGGCGTTTAACCTTTTGTGTCCTGCTCCTAGGTAATAGCTTAATAATTGTGTCCTTGCCCAATGCATATTTGGGGATTATCAGTCTCTCCTGTAACAGTCACAGGGGTGGTCTCATGTGTAAATTTTCTTATACAACACAATTTGCCCCAGTAATCCTGAGAAACTGAAATATATATATATATATATATATATATATATATATATATATATATATATATATATATATTCCATGCTGGTGAGATCTGCTTCTTTCTGTGGAATCCAAGACCTTCCCATTGTGGTGTACTATAATGTGTGCCATTCCTTGGCTGGTCTGTGTCCTTCCAAGATTGTTTCCTCTCAACTATAGACAGGAGAGACCCAGGGAAACCCTCTCAGCATTGAGTTTAATTTGCCTAATCTGGCACTGACATGAGGTAGAGTTGTTAAAGACTCAATAAGGTCACACAAATGTTAAATATGGAGACAGGACTTGAACTCGGTTGTTTCTGATTCTCACCACTGGACACAGAGCAACAGGTTGGCTTATGAAGCAGTAGGGTACCTTTTCAGGGTTCCAAAAAGCTATGAGGCTTTAAATTCACCTTCCCTGACTCCAACAATTCTAATCTCTCAGTCTCTCTCAATCTCTCTCAATCTCTCTCAATCTCTCTCACAAACACACACAAACACTTCTGGGTTAGGCTTAATATTCATTTCAACCAGATTTTACCTGCATCCACAGGTATAAATTTCAATCAATCGACATACATTGAGCATCTTTGGTGTGTTTCATCTTATATGTTGGGTTTTTATGAGATGGGGCAGCTGTGGAATGTCCCCCTGAAATATCTCATCTTCAATGAGGAGATTCCTCAATCAGCTGGTTAATGGGCACACCTGGGGAGCTTTGAGGTTCCAGGTATAGCAGGCAAGCTGCCCCAGGCCCACAGGTGTTACACATGTGCATACCTTTTCCTCAAATGCCACAAACAGCTGGGATCAATTTTCTTTTCTTCTCTAAAACAAAAAATGAGATTTGTTACCTCACTCATGGCATGGCACTCACGAGAAGATGGCAAAATCCATGGGATACCCTGGTGATGGAAGAAAAAGGAAAAAAAATAAATAGAAATGATTAATGGAGGGAAGGAGGAAAAGAAGGGTTTGGGATTAGTAATTATCAGCAACAGATCTCAAACTACACTAAAAATCTAAGATATTGAAATCAATTGTGGTTGTTTAGTCCTGTCTGCTTTTTCCTGACCCTATTTGGGGCTTTCTTGGCCCCAAATATTGGAAGAGTTTGCCATTTCCTTTTGTGGTTGATTTGACACATGAGAAACTGAGGCAAACAGAGTTAAGTGATGTAGAGAGGCCAGGAGCTAAGACTCCATTCCAGGTTTTGAGTCTTAGAGTAACTTGGCTCATTAAAACTCCCTTATTGAAATAGCAGAGTGCTTGTCAATATAATAAATTAATAATCTAGCGGCTGAAGCAAAATGCAAACACTCCTCTTTGGATTAAAAGCTAAACCTTTGATCCTAGAACAGGAAAGAAAGACCAAAAGGTGACTCAGGGTATTTGGAAGAAAGATACCTGAGACAGTGATATAATAAACTCTACTCTGATGTGCATCTCAACTATTTACATCTCTGTCTAAGTACCCAAGATCCAGGGCTTAAGGGGTTTAATCATTTACATCATAGTAGAATTTTGTTAGGCTACGGGAATTTTAAAAGAGTGCACGTCTTATCAAACCCATGAGCATTTGAGGTATGTGTATTTGTCTCTCTGACCAATAAACTTTGAAGAGTCCATAAACAGGACTTCTCCGCCTGGCCCCCATATGTCACATCCTTCATCTCACTACAGGAGCTGGACTCCAACAGTGGCGGCCAAACTAGGGATGGAACATGGACAGAGCTTCCATGGAAGGGTGCTCATTTAGACATGTGGGTACAATTCAGGTAATTGGGGAAATTAAAAAATAAAAAGTGAGGATAAAGTGGGAAAAAAAGGAGATCACCAACAGGCACTTTATCACTGGAAATAATTTAGCATTAGAAATAGTTTATCACCAGGCTGACACAGATGAAAGATATCAAATAAATAGAGAATATAAGGTATCAGATATCATATAAGAATATATATAATAAGATGCAATTTATAAAATTGATTATTGTCCAGCTGATATCAACAGAGCCTACATATTCAATCTGGAATGAGGCAAAATAAATCAGATAGCAGGGACTGAGAATAGTATCTGAAAGTATTAGTTAGTTAAACGGAAAAGGACTGGGAGATCTTCCAGTTTCTATAATCTCTATTTTGGTATATTTCTCCAACCCTCAGAGACAGATCCCTTAAATCCTTAAAGTACATTCTTTTATCAGTACTTTGGAGGAAGACAGGAGGGTAGAGACTATAAAGTCTAAATGCTTGAAGAGAGAAAGCAGTAGGACTTTTCCCCTTCCCCTAGGCTTCCTATTGGGATCTCTCTCATAGACACAGACCTGAAGAAAAGTCAAATTCTTATACCTAGGGAACTAGTTCAGGAAACGCTTTAAAAGAGAAAGGGCTATTCCTTTCAAAATACAAATAGTAGAGCTCATGATCAAAATAATTCAATTTAAATCAATAATTCAATTTAAATCAAAAAGAGGCTAGCCAGTTTTTTTTAGTTTGTTTGTTTTATTTTATCAGTAAAGTGAGGCAATTTAAAACTCCATTGAAACAACCTGCCGTTAAAAAATGCTAATACTAATTTAAGGGGCATTAGCTGTGGTAAAATCAAAATATCTTACTTGCACCTTTCAAGGGATTGCTTAAAAATCAGAAAAACTTAAATATTTAATTGTTCTTTTGTCAAATTGTCATACATACTTTCAATGTGAACATGGAACATATTTTCTTTCCACTAGAGACCCACTAGAGTCAGTTTCCAAGCATTGCCAAGGTTTAAGTTTATTTTGAATTTTTAAGAAAATATGTCTTTGCTACAATTCTCACCAGGATAATTTTTTCTTAAATAGAGAGATAAAAAATAGGTTGGTATTATTAATACCTTGCCAAAATAGGAAAAGCACCAAAATAAAAATTTAAAAATATGTATATATTAAAAAAAATTTTTTTTGGGGGGGAGCACCAGAAAGTAGGTGTTCTGGATCCAATCTATCACTGATTTTTGTCCAATTCTAAAATGGAAACTGGAGGGGATAATTTGGTTAATTAATCTAAATGATTATCAGGAATTAGTGAGGGATATTAATTGGATAAAACTGTATTTGAAATTGGTAACAGATGAACTGGCAAAATTATTTCCAATTTTACAGAGCTATCCTAATCCAAATTCTAAAAGAAATTTCACCAAGTAAGCTGGGATCAGTTACAAGCAGTGGGAGTTAGGCTTCCTCCCTTGTTATTTGGCATAACAATTCTTGTTATTTGGACAGCATGGCTGAGTTTGGCTAACCAGTCTAAGAAGGGCTTTTCTCTTTGGCCTCAGATGGGGGTAATATTGATTCAAGGAGCTTTAATGATTGGCAAGTTCTATTGAATAGGTACTAAGGTCCAATTGATAATACTTTTAGCTACCAATTTTACAATTTGTGACTAAACATCAACGGGTATTTCCATAAGTAACAAACGTTAGCCTCTTTGTATATGTAATCCATCTCTCGGGACTGTAGAATGTGCCTTAAATCCCCTGGAAAGATGGGTTTGAGAGGCGAGGCTTGAAAAAAGCCCTAAACTGAAGATGACCCTGCAATACCAAACCTTTCTTGCTTACTTAAAAAGACCTTTGTCTCTTTTTCTGTAAAAACCCTCCTTAGCATAAAAATAGCAATGAAAACTGTATTCGAGATCTCTGACCCCCTACCCTTGTCTTTGAACACTTTTACTAAATAGGTTTTTTAATACTTTGCTTCAAAATACACAGTAGGAGTTATATGCAATTATTGCGACACTATATACCTCTCAAGATCTTCTTAATATTTTTCAGATAGCAAATTTTCTGTTTTGTTGAAACAGCCCAAGTCCTGAATATTCTGCTAGTTAAAAGATTTCACTGTTAAGTGATTTTTTTTGCGTGTAAAAGAATGGTTGATGCTAGCACAAGTGATAATGGTGATAAGATTTTTTTTAATTTTTCAAGTTTATGGTGTCATATAAAGTTGGGACAATTCTCTTCCATGTCATTTTTGTTTGTGTCCATGTTTGTTTCTGCACAGAATGTCCACGTCATATGTGTGTGTGTTAGCTAGATTTTGTTACCTGAAAAAGGTCTAAAGCAACCAGCCAGAAAAAACCTCTCTGCTGTAGTTTGTATGCCGGAAATTTCCTGAAAAATAGGGCCTAATCTTTTTACTGTGAATTTAAAGCCTCTGGCCAGAGGTTGAAAAAATCCACAGAAAAATGATTAGAAAATAAAATTAAAATAATATCTTACGGATTCTCAAAAGTTTTGTGAGTAAAACACCTTAGTAAAAGTTGCAACATTTTGAAAAACTTGATTATGGAATTTGGAAATTAGTCAAAAATAACAATTAGGAAAATAGCAGTTTTTACTAACTTCTCTTTGAATCTTTTCTTGTCCGGAATAATCTCCCACTCCAGGTGGGAGTGAGATTCTGGAGGAACTGCTGATGGCACTGTCCTCCTTATCATTATTTCCTAACTTCTCTCATATGCAAAAGCCTTAATAGAGGTAGACTCAAAAGCTTGCAAAAAATTCCCACCCAATCAAGCTTGGAGGAATGCAGATGGGGTGGGGGTCAAACTCCACCATTCTCAGAATCCTGCCTCCAGACACCCCAGCTTCATCAGCCTCTGTCCAGCAATTGCTTGAGAAGAATCTGGGTGTCCCTGGCAGCACTCAGCAGCATGAAGTATGTAAGACACTCAACATCTTTTCTTTTTTTGTTAATTCACCATTCTTTATTTCAGTTACAGAAATGGACAAGCTATGTAATCTCTGGCAAATTAATTTATATCTGACCAATTTTCTGATCTGTAAAGAAAACTAATGGTGATTGTTGCTTCACAAAAAGCAAATGATAAATGAATGTTAAATTGCTTCATATTTTGATAACTCTAGGGGTTTTTAGATGTGACCAATATGCAACGCTAATGTTGAGAGACAGAATTTTTTGGGTGTGTAAATTACATTAAGCAAATTCAACTGGGCCTCACTAGGCCTAGGAAGAAAGCGTATGGAATCTCTTTCTCTTTTCTTGTTCCTTCCCTGACCTGAACAAGGGATAAGAGGGAGAGAAAGAAAATACAATTTGTTATTTGAGATATGATGATAAAAGTGGTTTAAAGGAACGTTAATCAAAGCCCATTATAAGAATATATAAAGTGTAATCTATTTGCATATTTAGGAAAACAGAAAAGCAGTTCACAGCTAACTTAAAAACTGTCAAAAAAAAAATCATCCTGCTTTTGTTATCTAGAATTAGACTTCTCTGGGCCCAGACACACAAAAAAAATGCATCTTAACCCTTTCCTGGCTCACCAGGAAAAATGATTTGTCTGAAATTGGAAAATATTCAAAATGGATAGTCACTTTGTCCAGAACATCTGACTGATATTAGGAAATTTCATGAATTAAAGCCATATAGATCTCATGTGTGTGAGACACACACACACACACACACACACACACACACACACGCACACATTACCTTGCCTTCTCTCTAAACAAAAAAGCAAAATCATTGAAGACAATGAAAATTATCTCTGAGGACTCAGCAGTTTAGAGACAGAATAGATGTGGCAACTATTAAGAAGGTGAAAATTCAATTTAGCCTTGTTCATCCTATCTCGAATTATTTTGTAAATGTAAATTAAGGAATTAGGTAGGTTTCCTGGATGCTAAAAAATTAATAGAAAAAATATAACAAAAACTATTGGGTTATTTTCAGGAAAATGTTTTTAAAAATTGTTATCTAAGTTATTTGGAGCTATTGTCATCATGTTAAATCTAAATCTGATAATTAGTGTATACAGCAGTGGTTCTCAAAGTCTGGTCCAGAGCATCAATCCTTTCAGAGAGTCTACAAATTCATAATTAGTTTTTATTTTTAATGTGATCAATATGTATAACTATAAAGCACATAAACAAAAAACTCTTCGGAGAGATCCTCAATCATTTTTAATAGGATAAAGATATTGAGAACAAAAGTTGAGGACCACTGGCAGCCCATCAAAACAGGATGAATGTTGGGAGTTGGGCAACAAACAGCTCAGCTGAGGCCCCTGCCCAAGTTTTATTTCTCAGCGTGGCTGTTTTTTTAAACATTCAGAATAGAGAAGGTCATCAGTCCTGAGAAATCATGAGCCTGTTTAAGAGATACAGTGACATATGTAATAAGGAAATTATATACAAAAAGTCTGTAAGTTCATTTAATGGTCGATCCTTTACACCAGGATGAGTTTAACATACGAAACAAGTTAAACAATCTTTTATGTGTTTAAGTCTGGAAAACTTTTGCTGAACTTTGGTGAAAGAGAGAATTCATCTAGCCTTAAGTTGCAGTTAGTAGAATTTGACATGGGAAATAAAACCTCTTGGGACAGCAAATGGGGGGGGGGAGGGGGAGAGAGGGAGAGAGCGCGCGTCCATAAAGGGGAGGAAGAAGAAAGGGAGGGGCTGAGGCAGGGGCAGGGAGGGGACACCTACCTCACTCACTGCGGCTTAGGCTTCTCAGGACCCTCAGGATCGGTGCGTCCGGAAGATGAGGGAAGATGGGGGTAACGGAGGGGATCCTGTGAAGGCGGAAAGGTAGGGAACTGGATGAGGGGCGCACAGACCCCCATCCTCTCTGGTCCTAGCACATCCTCATCTCCAGACAAAAGAGACTTACAGAAATGGCGATTGGGAAGGGGCGGTCCTGTGACGTCACCAGGGTGGGACTAGTCTCCTCCCCGGGCACAGAGGGAAGGGAGGGGAGAGCAGTGTCCAGGACAGGGGAGGGGGCACTTGGACATTAGCCCCAGAGTAGTTGCAGGGCCCCCTCCCAAGTCATTACTCTCGGCCCTCATCACCTAACGCCGCTAGGGGAAGGGGCCTCAGTGCATCTTCCACCCGGAGGGGAGCCCGGCGCTGACCAAGGTCCTACTTTCCGGAGCCCAGGCAGCTAGGGGTGGGTGTGAGGGGGAGCAGCTGAATTGAGCTTGGGGTGGTTGAGGGGCGGCCGGTTTTCAGAAACTGAGAAGGGAGCGCCCCAAAGGCTCCTCGCTGCCGGCCTGGGCCGCACCCCAGCCCGGGAACCCGCAGCCTTCCAGACTGAGGCCTGAGCCCGCAGGAAGCACCAGGCAGGGGCAGGCGCGAACAGGCACACTCCCACCCACCCACACCCACTCCTCCCACGGACAAAGACACAGACACGCCCAGGAGCTTAGCTACATTCACATCACACACACACAAAGGTGTCCATACTCCCAGGACCTCATAGCCACCCTTACCCACATCCTCCTGGGCAGGAAGGAGAGCCAGTTGGGGAGGAAGGGGCTTCATGGAAAGGCTGGAATGAGACAAGAAGAAAGGGAGGGGCCGAGGCAGGGGCAGGGAGGGGACACCTACCTCACTCCCTGCGGCTTAGGCTCCTCAGGACCCTCAGGATCGGTGCATCCAGAAGATGAGGGAAGATGGGGGTAACGGAGGGGATCCTGTGAAGACGGAAAGGTGGGGAACTGGATGAGGGGCACACAGACCCCCATGCTCTCTGGTGCCAGCACATCCTCATCTCCAAACAAAAGAGACTTACAGAAATGGAGATTGGGAAGGGGCGGTCCTGTGATGTCACCTGGGGTGGGGCTGGTCTCTCTAACCCAGAGCATAGTGGGAAGGAACAAGAAAGAGGAGGAAAGGGTGGGGGAAAGCTCTGGGACATAAGCCCCAGAGTAGTTGTGAGCCCTAGTCTGGGCCCTCATCACCCAGCCCCCCTAGGGAGGAGACCGCAGTTCATCTCGCACCCGGAGGAGGGCCCGGCGCTGACCAGGGTCCTAAATTCCCTAGGCCGGGCTGCCCAGGGGACAGCAGCTGAGCTCTGCTTGAGCTGGTTGAGGGGCGGCTCTTTTGCAGAAACTGGGAGGGGGAGAACACGATGCAGAAGAGAGAGGTCAAGGAAGGAGGGTCCTGGGCTCCAAGGAAAGGAAGAGCACAATAGCTCAGCAGCCTCTGCAAAGCCCCAGCCCTTGAACAGGACTTGGATTCCTGACAACCCCCAGCTCAGAAACAGAACGGGATGGTGTGGGGGAAGGGCGGCTCTCAGGCTCTTTTGTCTAGGCCTGAGGAGACAGATCAGAATGCAGGGGAAGGGACAAAGGGCCACCCACACACGCATGTGCATCTGCCCCCCTCCCCCCATTTATGTGTGTGTACTCTGCTCTGAGTCTGGACAAAAGGGCACCACAACCGCCTTTCTGGCTCAGTCTCCTCTACCAAGTGATTTCATAAAGTTCCTCCTAAAACTGTTAGTGAAAATCGGGTCCAGAATAGGCAGTCAATAAAATTTGGGTACTATGTGTCAAGAGCTGAGCTAAGTAAATGCTGGGAATATAAAGAAAGGCAAAAAGTCGCCTCTGGGAGAAAGGAGCTAAGGTATGGGGAAAATGACATGCATACAACTTTGGAGAATCATTCTATGTGCAGTATTGTGAAGGTTTTCTTTGGAGGCAGCCTTAGTCTCAGTTGAAATAATTACTCCAAAATCCAGCCGGCTGGTAAAAATGCAAACGTTTATTTCTCCTTTCAAATTAGCCTGGTTAGTTGAGGCCTATCTCTCTGCCTGGCTCCAAGAGATCTTGCAGCTTTGTCCTTGGCTTCTGCCTCTGCTTTCTTCAGCCTCCAGCCAGCACCAAGTTGGAAGATGCAATGAATCTCTTGCCTCAAAGATAGGGCTTCTGGGTTCCAAGAGCTCTCTCTGACTCCAAGTAAAACTCTCTTGGCTCCCAGAGTTTCTAGTAACTCCTCAAGTAACTAACTCCAGTCAGTCCCACAAGAAGAACTAACTTCAAGCTTCAAAGGCTCCCTATATTTATGTGATCTCCCAAAGGTTCCCTCCACCTTCTGGAGGGAGAGGGATTCTGGGTTATCTCCCAGAGTGCTCTCTGGCCCTAAGAACTTCAAGGGAAGTGTGACTTGGGACTAAGCTCTACACCTGTGAACTCCATTAAGTACTTAGATACTTATGAGCTCTCTAAAGGTCACTTAACCCTAATTGCCTCAGGAAAAACAAATAAAACAAACAAAAACAAACAAACAAAAAAAGAATAAGCAGGTCAAAGAGCAAAACTGTAATTTCATTAAAGAGAATGCCAACAATGAGATAATACATCAAAATTGGTGGAATGCAATCAAAGCAAGTTAAGCAAATGGTCTTTTTACAAAGCATTACTTCAAAATATCAAGAAACAACAACGACAAATTAAAAAGAAAGAAAGAAAGAAAAAGATCATAGAAGGCAGCATGAAATAAAATTAAAAAAAAACTAGAAAAAGAAGAAATTAAAACTCTCTATATATCAAAATGGAAATTCAGATAACACTGAAAGTTTTTAAAAGGTAATTACATAATCAAGGTAAGAGTTGATTTAAAGGGGAAAACAACAGCAAAAGCAATAACAAAGTACATAAGCTATTTGATTTAAACAAAAGGAAGAAGAAATGAAAAATGAGAGAAAGGGTGAATTCATAAGCAATGAATATGAAATTAAACTATTTATTAAGAAGCATTTTGCATAATCACATCAGATAATCTATATGGATGAATTTTTTTTAAAAATAAAAATTGTCCTGCAAAATTATTTTGTATAATTGCATCACTGAGAATAATTAAGTTATTCATGGTGCATCATCACAGAATACTATTACTGCTATGTACAGTGATCTCCTGGGTCTGCTCATTTCACTTTTCATCAGGTGAGTAAGTCTTTCCATGTCCTCCTTTATCCATAGATCTGATAGGTACATTTTAACTTGTTTACCTGATTTACTAATCATATTGATGAGATCTAAAATGTCGGATGTAGTTAGCTGTAGTGTTCTGCTTAATTTTCTGGAGGTCTCTGGACCAGCCTTTGTTTCAGCAGATTAATCACCACAAGAATAGGTGTTGAAGTCCAAAGTCCAAATTCTTTATTGTCTCCTGGCCTGGGGTCCGGCTAGTTTTTCTGTGGTCTTCAGATGGGCCTTGGTCTCAGTGGAGGAAATGCAGGAGGATAGGCCATCCACTATGGTGGTGTGAGATGGAGTGAATCTCCATCTTGGCTCCGATAGCTTGAGCTCCTGCCTCCAGTCCTCTGTCTTCTCCGAGTCTGTCTCCAAGCCTGTACCAGTCTCTCCCAAAGTGCAGGAAGTAGGAGAGCCACTAGAAGCCTGATCAGAGATGCAATGTCTCTGGCTGAGTTTGTCCCAGCTTATATGCTCTATTTTAATTACATCATCATAATTGTGAATCTTGTAGAACTATATTAAGTACTGAGCACATGCACTGCATTAGAGAACTGTTAATCACCATGCTAAACTGGATAAGCATTGTC
>CM037002.1:255833508-255917514 GCA_020854095.1 Dasyurus viverrinus | reverse complement strand
AACCCTAACCCTAACCCTAACCCTAACCCTAACCCTAACCCTAACCCTAACCCTAACCCTAACCCTAACCCTAACCCTAACCCTAACCCTAACCCTAACCCTAACCCCTCTAACCCTAACCCTAACCCTAACCCTAACCCTAATCCCTAACCCTAACCCTAACCCTAACCCTAACCCTAACCCTAACCCTAACCCTAACCCAAACCCTAACCCTAACCCTAACACCAACCCTAACCCTAACCCTAACCCTAACCCTAACCCTAACCCTAACCCTAACCCTAACCCTAACCCTAACCCTAACCCTAACCCTAACCCTAACCCTAACAACCCTAACCCTAACCCTAACGCCTAACCCTAACCCTAACCCTAACCCTAACCCTAACCCTAACCCTAACCCTAACCCTAACCCAAACCCTAACCCTAACCCTAACCCTAACCCCTAACCCTAACCCTAACCCTAACCCTAACCCTAACCCTTAACCCTAACCCTAAATTCGCCTCCCGACTCTAACCCTAAATGCGCTGCCTCCCGACTCTAACCCTAAATTCGCCTCCCCGACTCTAACCCTCTAACCCTAACCCTAACCCCTAACCCTAACCCTAACCCTAACCCTAACCCTAAATGCCTCCCGACTCCCGACTCTAACCCTAACCCTAACCCTAAATTCTGCCTCCCGACTCTGCCTCCCGACTCCCGACTCTAACCCTAACCCTAAAATGCGCTGCCTCCCGACTCTATCTAACCCTAACCCTAACCCTAACCCTAAACCCTAACCCTAACCCTAACCCTAAATTCGCACCCTAACCCTAACCCTAACCCTAACCCTAACCCTAACCCTAAATTCGCCTCCCGACTCTAACCCTAACCCTAACCCTAACCCTAACCCTAACCCTAACCCTAACCCCTAACCCTAACCCCTAACCCTAACCCTAAATGCCTCCCGACTCTAACCCTAACCCTAACCCTAAATTCGCGCTGCCTCCCGACTCTAACCCTAACCCTAACCCTAACCCGACTCCCGACTCTGCCTCCCGACTCTAACCCTAACCCTAAATGCCTCCGACTCTAACCCTAACCCTAACCCTAACCCTAACCCTAACCCTAACCCTAAATTCGCCTCCCGACTCTAACCCTAACTCTAACCCTAAATTCTGCCTCCCGACTCTGCCTCCCGACTCTAACCCTAAATTCGCCTCCCGACTCTAACCCTAACCCTAAATTCGCCTCCCGACTCCCGACTCTAACCCTAAATTCGCGCCTCCCGACTCTAACCCTAAATGCGCTGCCTCCCTGACTCTAACCCTAAAACCCTAAATTCGTGCCTCCCGACTCTAACCCTAACCCTAACCCTAACCCTAAATTCGCGCTGCCTCCCGGCTCTAACCCTAACCCTAACCCTAACCCTCCCGACTCTGCCTCCCGACTCTAACCCTAACCCTAACCCTAACCCGACTCTAACCCTAAATGCCTCCCGACTCTAACCCTAACCCTAAATTCGCGCCTCCCCGACTCTAACCCTAACCCGACTCTAACCCTAACCCTTAAATTCGCGCTCTAACCCTAAATTCGCCTCCCGACTCCCGACTCTAACCCTAACCCTAACCCTAACCCTAACCCTAACCCTAAATTCGCTGCCTCCCGACTCCCGACTCTAACCCTAACCCTAACCCTAACCCTAACCCTAAATTCGCGCACCCTAACCCTAAATTCGCTGCCTCCCGACTCTAACCCTAAATTCGTGCCTCCCGACTCCCTGCCTCCCGACTCCCGACTCTAACCCTAACCCTAAATTCGCCTCCCGACTCCCGACTCTAACCCTAACCCTAACCCTAACCCTAACCCTAACCCTAACCCTATATTCGCCTCCCGACTCTAACCCTAAATTCCCGCCTCCCGGACTCTAACCCTAACCCTAACCCTAACCCTAACCCTAACCCTAAATTCACACCCTAACCCTAACCCTAACCCTAACCCTAACCCTAACCCTAACCCTAACCCTAACCCTAAATGCCTCCCGACTCTATCAACCCTAAATGCCTCCCGACCCTAACCCTAACCCTAACCCTAAATGCGCGCCTCCCGACTCCCGACTCTAACCCTAACCCTAAATGCTGCCTCCCGACTCTAACCCTAAATGCGCGCCTCCCGACTCTAACCCTAAATGCCTCCCGACTCCCGACTCTAACCCTAACCCTAACCCTACCCTAACCCTAACCCTAACCCTAACCCTAACCCTAAACTCTAACCCTAACCCTAAACCCTAACCCTAACCCTAACCCTAAATTCGCCTCCCGACTCCCGACTCTAACCCTAACCCTAACCCTAACCCTAACCCTAACCCTAAATGCCTCCGACTCTAACCCTAACCCTAAATTCGCGCCTCCCGACTCTAACCCTAACCCTAAATTCGCGCTCTAACCCTAACCCTAAATGCCTCCCGACTCTAACCCTAACCCTAAATGCGCGCTGCCTCCCGACTCTAACCCTAACCCTAAATTCGCGCTGCCTCCCGACTCTAACCCTAACTCTAACCCTAACCCTAAAATTCGCCTCCCGACTCTAACCCTAACCCTAACCCTAAATTCTCCCTAACCCTAACCCTAAATTCGCGCCTCCCGACTCTAACCCTAACCCTAACCCTAAATTCGCCTCCCGACTCTAACCCTAAATGCGCCTCCCGACTCTAACCCTAACCCTAAATGCGCCTCCCGACTCTAACCCTAAATTCGTGCCTCCCGACTCTGAACCCTAACCCTAACCCTAAATTCGTGCCTCCCGACTCTAAATTCGCGCCTCCCGACTCCCGACTCTAACCCTAACCCTAACCCTAACCCTAACCCTAAATGCCTCCCGACTCTAACCCTAACCCTAACCCTAAATTCGCTGCCTCCCGACTCTAACCCTAAATTCGCGCGCCTCCCCGACTCTAACCCTAACCCTAAATTCGCGCTCTAACCCTAACCCTAAATTCGCGCTCTAACCCTAAATTCGCTGCCTCCCGACCCTAAATTCGCTGCCTCCCGACTGCCTCCCGACTCCCGACTCTAACCCTAACCCTAAATTCGCCCTAACCCTAACCCTAAATTCGCCTCCCGACTCTAACCCTAACCCTAACCCTAAATTCGCCTCCCGACTCTAACCCTAAATGCCTCCCGACTCTAACCCTAAATTCGCCTCCCGACTCTAACCCTAACCCGACTCTAACCCTAAATTCGCGCCTCCGACTCTAACCCTAACCCTAAATTCGCCTCCCGACTCTATCTAACCCTAACCCTAAATGCGCCTCCCGACTCTAACCCTAAATGGCCTCCCGACTCTAACCCTAACCCTAACCCTAAATGCCTCCGACTCTAACCCTAAATTCGCGCCTCCCGACTCTCTGCCTCCCGACTCTAACCCTAACCCTAAATTCGCGCCTCCCGACTCTAACCCTAACCCTAAATGCGCGCGCCTCCCGACTCTAACCCTAACCCCCGACTCTAACCCTAACCCTAACCCTAACCCTAAACCCAACTCTAACCCTAACCCTAAATTCGCCTCCCGACTCTACCCTAAATTCGCGCCTCCCGACTCTAACCCTAAATGCCTCCCGACTCTAACCCTAACCCTAACCCTAAATTCGCTGCCTCCCGACTCTAACCCTAACCCTAACCCTAACCCTAACCCTAAATTCCCGACTCTAACCCTAAATTCGCGCCTCCCGACTCTAACCCTAACCCTAAATTCGCGCCTCCCGACTCTAACCCCTAAATGCGCCTCCCGACTCTAACCCTAAATTCGCCTCCCGACTCTAACCCTAAATGCGTGCCTCCCGACTCTAACCCCTAACCCTAAATTCTGCCTCCCGACTCTATCTAACCCTAACCCTAACCCTAACCCTAAATGCCTCCCGACTCTAACCCTAACCCTAACCCGACTCTAACCCTCCCGACTCCCGACTCTATCTAACCCTAACCCTAACCCTAACCCTAACCCTAACCCTAAACCCTAACCCTAACCCTAACCCTAAACCCTAACCCTAACCCTAACCCTAACCCTAACCCTAACCTAACCCTAACCCTAACCCTAACCCTAACCCTAACCCTAAACCCTAACCCTAACCCTAACCCTAACCCTAACCCTAACCCTAACCCTAACCCTAACCCTAACCCTAACCCTAACCCTAACCCTAACCCTAACCCTAACCCTAACCCTAAATGCCTCCCGACTCTAACCCTAAATGCCTCCCGACTCTAACCCGACTCTAACCCTAACCCTAAATTCGCGCCTCCCGACTCTAACCCTAAATTCCCGACTCTAACCCTGCCTCCCGACTCTAACCCTAAATGCCTCCCGACTCTAACCCTAACCCTAAATGCGCTGCCTCCCGACTCTAACCCTAAATTCGCGCCTCCCGACTCTAACCCTAACCCTAAATTCGTGCCTCCCCGACTCTATCTAACCCTAACCCGACTCTAACCCTAACCCTAAATTCGCCTCCCGACTCTAACCCTAACCCTAAATTCGCGCCTCCCGACTCTAACCCTAACCCTAACCCTAACCCTAAAAATGCCTCCCGACTCTGCCTCCCGACTCTAACCCTAACCCTGCCTCCCGACTCTAACCCGACTCTGCCTCCCGACTCTAACCCTAACCCTAACCCTGCCTCCCGACTCTAACCCTAACCCTAACCCTAACCCTAACCCTAACCCTAACCCTAACCCTAACCCTAACCCTAACCCTAAATTCTGCCTCCCGACTCCCGCCTCCCGACTCTAACCCTAACCCTAAACCCTAACCCTAACCTAACCCTAAATGCCTCCCGACTCTAAATGCCTCCGACTCTGCCTCCCGACTCTGCCTCCCGACTCTAACCCCGACTCTAACCCTAACCCTAAATTCGCCTCCCGACTCTAACCCTAAATTCGCGCTCTAACCCTAACCCTAACCCTAACCCTAACCCTAAACCCTAACCCTAACCCTAACACCCTAAAATTCCCGACTCTAACCCTAACCCTAACCCTAACCCTAACCCTAAATGCGCGCTGCCTCCCGACTCTAACCCTAAATTCGCGCCTCCCGACTCTAACCCTAACCCTAACCCTAACCCTAACCCTAAATGCGCCCTAACCCTAAATGCCTCCCGACTCTAACCCTAAATTCGCGCCTCCCGACTCTAACCCTAACCCTAACCCTAAATTCGCGCCTCCCGACTCTAACCCTAAATTCGCCTCCCGACTCTAACCCTAACCCTAAATTCGCGCCTCCCGACTCTAACCCTAAATGCCTCCCGACTCTATCTAACCCTAACCCTAACCCTAAATTCGCTGCCTCCCGACTCTAACCCTAACCCTAACCCTAACCCTAACCCTAAATCCGACTCTAACCCTAACCCTAAATGCGCGCGACTCTAACCCTGCCTCCCGACTCTAACCCTAACCCTAAATTCGCTGCCTCCCGACTCTAACCCTAACCCTAAATTCGCGCCTCCCGACTCTAACCCTAACCCTAACCCTAACCCTAAATTCGCGCCTCCCGACTCTAACCCTAACCCTAACCCGACTCTAACCCTAACCCTAACCCTAACCCTAACCCTAACCCTAACCCTAACCCTAACCCTAACCCTAACCCTAACCCTAACCCTAACCCTAACCCTAACCCTAAATGCCTCCCGACTCTAACCCTAACCCTAACCCTAACCCTAACCCTAACCCTAACCCTAACCCTAACCCTAACCCTAACCCTAAATTCGCTCTGCCTCCCGACTCTAACCCTAAATGCGCGCTGCCTCCCGACTCTAACCCTAAATGCCTCCCGACTCTAACCCTAACCCTAACCCTAACCCTAACCCTAACCCTAACCCTAAATGCCTCCCGACTCTAACCCTAAATGCGCGCTGCCTCCCGACTCTAACCCTAACCCTAACCCTAACCCTAAATTCGCGCCTCCCGCCTCCCGCCTCCCTACCCTGCCTCCCGACTCTAACCCTAAATGCCTCCCGACTCCCGACTCTAACCCTAACCCTAAATTGCCTCCCGACTCCCGACTCTAACCCTAACCCTAACCCTAAATTCGCACTCTAACCCTAACCCTAACCCTAACCCTAACCCTAACCCTAACCCTAACCCTAACCCTAACCCTAACCCTAACCCTAACCCTAACCCTAACCCTAACCCTAACCCTAACCCTAACCCTAACCCTAACCCTAACCCTAACCCTAACCCTAACCCTAACCCTAACCCTAACCCTAACCCTAACCCTAACCCTAAATCTAACCCTAACCCTAACCCTAACCCTAACCCTAAATTCGCCTCCCGACTCTAACCCTAACCCTAAATTCGCGCTGCCTCCCGACTCCCTGCCTCCCGACTCCCGACTCTAAATTCGCCTCCCGCCTCCCGACTCTAACCCTAACCCTAAATTCGCGCCTCCCGACTCTAACCCTAACCCTAACCCTAAATTCGCGCCTCCCGACTCCCCCGACTCTAACCCTAACCCTAAATGCCTCCCGACTCTAACCCTAACCCTAAATTCGCCTCCCGACTCCCCCGACTCTAACCCTAAATGCGCGCTCTAACCCTAACCCTAACCCTAAACCCTAACCCTAAATGCCTCCCGACTCTAACCCTAACCCTAAATGCGCCTCCCGACTCTAACCCTAACCCTAAATTCGCCTCCCGACTCTAACCCTAACCCTAACCCTAAATGCGCCTCCCGACTCTAACCCTAACCCTAACCCTAACCCTAACCCTAACCCTAACCCTAACTCTAACCCTAACCCTAACCCTAACCCTAACCCTAACCCTAACCCTAAATGCCTCCCGACTCTAACCCTAACCCTAACCCTAAATGCCTCCCGACTCCCGACTCTAACCCTAAATGCGCCTCCCGACTCCCGACTCTAACCCTAACCCTAAATGCGACTGCCTCCCGACTCCCGACTCTAACCCTAACTCTAACCCTAACCCTAACCCTAACCCTAAATTCGCGCTCTAACCCTAACCCTAAATTCTGCCTCCCGACTCCCGACTCTAACCCTAACCCTAAATGCCTCCCGACTCTAACCCTAACCCTAAATCTAACCCTAAATTCTGCCTCCCGACTCTGCCTCCCGACTCTAACCCTAAATGCCTCCCGACTCTAACCCTAACCCTAAATGCCTCCCGACTCTAACCCTAACCCTAAATTCGCGCCTCCCGACTCTAACCCTAAATTCGCGCTGCCTCCCGACTCCCGACTCCCGACTCTAACCCCCCGACTCTAACCCTAAAATGCCTCCCGACTCTGCCTCCCGACTCTGCCTCCCGACTCTAACCCTAACCCTAAATGCCTCCCGACTCTAACCCTAACCCTAACCCTAACCCTAACCCTAACCCTAACCCTAAATGCCTCCCGACTCTAACCCTCCCGACTCTAACCCTAAATGCCTCCCGACTCTAACCCTAAATGCCTCCCGACTCCCTGACTCCCGACTCTAACCCTAACCCTAAATTCGCGCCTCCCGACTCTAACCCTAAATTCGCGCCTCCCGACTCTAACCCTAACCCTAAATGCCTCCCGACTCTAACCCTAACCCTAAATTCGCGCCTCCCGACTCTAACCCTAACCCGACTCTAACCCTAACCCTAACCCTAAAATGCGCGCCTCCCGACTCTAACCCTAACCCTAACCCTAACCCTAACCCTAAATGCCTCCCGACTCTAACCCTAACCCTAACCCTAAAATGCCTCCCGACTCTAACCCTAACCCTAACCCTAACCCTAACCCTAAATGCCTCCCGACTCTAACCCTAACCCTAAATGCCTCCCGACTCCCGACTCTAACCCTAACCCTAAATTCGTGCCTCCCGACTCTAACCCTAACCCTCCCGACTCTAACCCTAACCCTAACCCTAAATTCGCGCTGCCTCCCGACTCTATCTAACCCTAACCCTAACCCTAAATTCGCGCCTCCCGACTCTAAATTCGCGCTCCCGACTCTAACCCTAACCCTAAATGCCTCCCGACTCTAACCCTAACCCTAACCCTAAATGCGCCTCCCGACTCTAACCCTAACCCTAACCCTAAATGCCTCCCGACTCTAACCCTCCCGACTCTAACCCTAACCCTAAATTCGCGCCTCCCGACTCTATCTAACCCTAACCCTAACCCTAAATTCGCGCTGCCTCCCGACTCTAACCCTAAATTCTGCCTCCCGACTCCCGACTCTAACCCTAACCCTAACCCTAACCCGACTCTAACCCTAACCCTAAATTCCCGACTCTAACCCTAACCCTAAATTCGCTGCCTCCCGACTCTAACCCTAACCCTAACCCTAACCCTAACCCTAACCCTAACCCTAACCCTAACCCTAACCCTAAC
The DNA here is from genome assembly GCA_020854095.1 of Dasyurus viverrinus. Taxonomy (NCBI): domain Eukaryota; kingdom Metazoa; phylum Chordata; class Mammalia; order Dasyuromorphia; family Dasyuridae; genus Dasyurus; species Dasyurus viverrinus. The sequence goes on along the minus strand of CM037002.1, from coordinate 255,909,174 downwards.
CCTAACCCTAACCCTAACCCTAACCCTAACCCTAACCCTAACCCTAACCCTAAACCCTAAATTCGCCTCCCGACTCTAACCCTAACCCTAACCCTAAATTCGCCTCCCGACTCTAACCCTAACCCTAAATTCGCCTCCCGACTCTGCCTCCCGACTCTAACCCTAACCCTAACCCTAACCCTAACCCTAAACCCTAACCCTAACCCTAACCCTAACCCTAAATGCCTCCCGACTCTAACCCTAACCCTAACCCTAAATGCGCGCTGCCTCCCGACTCTAAATTCTGCCTCCCGACTCTAACCCTAACCCTAACCCTAACCCTAAATGCCTCCCGACTCTAACCCTAACCCTAAATGCGCCCTAACCCTAACCCTAACCCTAACCCTAACCCTAACCCTAACCCTAACCCTAACCCTAACCCTAAATTCGCACTGCCTCCCGACTCTAACCCTAACCCTAACCCTAAATGCGCGCTGCCTCCCGACTCTAACCCTAACCCTAACCCTAACCCTAACCCTAACCCTAACCCTAACCCTAACCCTAACCCTAACCCTAACCCTAACCCTAACCCTAACCCTAACCCTAACCCTAACCCTAACCCTAACCCTAACCCTAACCCTAACCCTAAATTCGCCTCCCGACTCTAACCCTAAATGCCTCCCGACTCCCGACTCTAACCCTAAATGCCTCCCGACTCCCGACTCTAACCCTAAATGCCTCCCGACTCCCGACTCTAACCCTAACCCTAAATTCGCGCTGCCTCCCGACTCTAACCCTAACCCTAACCCTGCCTCCCGACTCTGCCTCCCTGCCTCCCGACTCTAACCCTAACCCTAACCCTAACCCTAACCCTAACCCTAACCCTAACCCTAACCCTAACCCTAACCCTAACCCTAACCCTAACCCTAACCCTAACCCTAACCCTAAATGCGCTGCCTCCCGACTCTAACCCTAACCCTAAATTCGCGCTGCCTCCCGACTCTAACCCTAACCCTAACCCTAACCCTAACCCTGCCTCCCGACTCTAACCCTAAATGCCTCCCGACTCTAACCCTAACCCTAAATGCGCCTTCCCGACTCTAACCCGACTCTAACCCTAACCCTAACCCTAAATGCCTCCCGACTCTAACCCTAACCCTAACCCTAAATTCGCCTCCCGACTCTAACCCTAAATTCGCGCCTCCCGACTCTAACCCTAACCCTAAATGCCTCCCGACTCTAACCCCCGACTCTAACCCTAAATTCGCGCCTCCCGACTCTAACCCTAAATGCCTCCCGACTCTAACCCTAACCCGACTCTAAATTCGCCTCCCGACTCTAACCCTAAATTCGCGCCTCCCGACTCTAACCCTAAATGCCTCCCGACTCTAACCCTAAATTCGCGCTGCCTCCCGACTCTAACCCTAACCCTAAATTCGCGCCCTAACCCTAAATACGCGCCTCCCGACTCTAACCCTAACCCTAAATGCCTCCCGCCTCCCGACTCTAACCCTAAATTCTGCCTCCCGACTCTAACCCTAACCCTAAATGCCTCCCGACTCTAACCCTAACCCTAAATTCCCTAAATTCGCGCCTCCCGACTCTAACCCTAACCCTAACCCTAACCCTAAATGCCTCCCGACTCTAACCCTAAATTCGCGCCTCCCGACTCTAACCCTAAATGCCTCCCGCCTCCCGACTCTAACCCTAACCCTAAATTCGCGCTGCCTCCCGACCCTAACCCTAACCCTGCCTCCCGACTCTAACCCTAAATTCGCGCCTCCCGACTCTAACCCTAACCCTAAATTCGCGCCTCCCGACTCTAACCCTAACCCTAAATTCTGCCTCCCGACTCTGCCTCCCGACTCTAACCCTAACCCTAAATGCCTCCCGACTCTAACCCTAACCCTAACCCTAACCCTAACCCTAACCCTAACCCCGACTCTAACCCTAACCCTAAATGCGCCTCCCGACTCTAAATGCGCGCCTCCCGACTCTAACCCTAAATGCCTCCCGACTCTAACCCTAAATGCCCGACTCTAACCCTAACCCTAAATTCGTGCCTCCCGACTCTAACCCTAAATTCGCGCCTCCCGACTCTAACCCTAACCCTAAATGCCTCCCGACTCTAACTCTAACCCTAACCCTAACCCTAACCCTAAATGCCTCCCGACTCTAACCCTAAATTCGCGCCTCCCGACTCTAACCCTAAATTCGCGCTGCCTCCCGACTCTAACCCTAAATGCCTCCCGACTCTAACCCTAACCCTAAATTCGCGCCTCCCGACTCTAACCCTAACCCTAAATTCGCGCTGCCTCCCGACTCCCGACTCTAACCCTAAATGCCTCCCGACTCTAACCCTAACCCTAACCCTAACCCTAAATGCGCCTCCCGACTCTAACCCGACTCTAACCCTAAATTCGCGCCTCCCGACTCTAACCCTAACCCTAAATGCCTCCCGACTCTAACCCTAAATGCCTCCCGACTCTAACCCTAACCCTAAATGCGCGCTGCCTCCCGACTCTAACCCTAAATGCCTCCCGACTCTAACCCTAAATGCCTCCCGACTCTAACCCTAACCCTAACCCTAAATTCGCGCCTCCCGACTCTAACCCTAAATGCGCTGCCTCCCGACTCTAACCCTAACCCTAACCCTAAATGCCTCCCGACTCTAACCCTAAATTCGTGCCTCCCGACTCCCGACTCTAACCCTAAATTCGCCTCCCGACTCTAACCCCCGACTCTAACCCTAACCCTAAATGCCTCCCGACCCTAAATTCGCGCCTCCCGACTCTAACCCTAAATTCGCGCCTCCCGACTCTAACCCTAAATGCCTCCCGACTCTAACCCTAAATTCCCGGCTCTAACCCTAACCCTAACCCTAAATTCCCTGCCTCCCGACTCTAACCCTAAATGCCTCCCGACTCTAACCCTAACCCTAACCCGACTCTGCCTCCCGACTCTAACCCTAACCCTAAATTCGCCTCCCGACTCTAACCCTAACCCTAAATGCCTCCCGACTCTAACCCTAACCCTAAATTCGCGCCTCCCGACTCTAACCCTAACCCTAAATGCCTCCCGACTCTAACCCTAAATGCGCTGCCTCCCGACTCTAACCCTCCCGACTCTGCCTCCCGACTCTAACCCTAACCCTAACCCTAAATTCGCGCCTCCCGACTCTAACCCTAACCCTAACCCTAACCCTAAATGCCTCCCGACTCTAACCCTAACCCTAACCCTAAATTCCCGACTCTAACCCTAAATTCGCGCCTCCCGACTCTAACCCTAAATTCTGCCTCCCGACTCTATCTAACCCTAAATGCGCTGCCTCCCGACTCTAACCCTAACCCGACTCTAACCCTAAATGCGCCCGACTCTAACCCTAACCCTAACCCTAACCCTAACCCTCCCGACTCTAACCCTAAATGCGCTGCCTCCCGACTCTAACCCTAACCCTAACCCTAAATGCGCTGCCTCCCGACTCTAACCCTAACCCTAACCCTAACCCTAACCCTAAATGCGCTGCCTCCCGACTCTAACCCTAACCCTAAATTCGCGCCTCCCGACTCTGCCTCCCGACTCTAACCCTAACCCTAAATTCGCGCTGCCTCCCGACTCTAACCCTAACCCTAACCCTAACCCTAAATGCCTCCCGACTCTAACCCCCGACTCTAACCCTAACCCTAAATTCGCGCCTCCCGACTCTAACCCTAAATTCGCGCCTCCCGACTCTAACCCTAACCCTAACCCTAAATGCCTCCCGACTCTAACCCTAAAATTCGCGCTGCCTCCCGACTCTAACCCTAAATGCCTCCCGACTCCCGACTCCCGACTCTAACCCTAAATGCGCCTCCCGACTCTAACCCTAACCCTAAATTCGCCTCCCGACTCTAACCCTAAATTCGCGCCTCCCGACTCTAACCCTAACCCTAACCCTAACCCTAACCCTAACCCTAAATGCGCCTCCCGACTCCCGACTCTAACCCTAAATTCGCCTCCCGACTCTAACCCTAACCCTAAATGCCTCCCGACTCTAACCCTAACCCTAAATTCGCGCGCCTCCCGACTCTAACCCTAACCCCCCGACTCTAACCCTAAATGCCTCCCGACCCTAACCCTAACCCTAAATTCTGCCTCCCGACTCCCGACTCTAACCCTAACCCTAACCCTAACCCTAACCCTCCCGACTCCCGACTCTGCCTCCCGACTCCCGACTCTAACCCTAACCCTAACCCTAAATTCGCTGCCTCCCGACTCTGCCTCCCGACTCCCGCCTCCCGCCTCCCGACTCCCGACTCCCTGCCTCCCGACTCCCCCGACTCTAACCCTAACCCTAACCCTAACCCTAACCCTAACCCTAACCCTAACCCTAACCCTAACCCTAACCCTAACCCTAAATGCGCGCGCTGCCTCCCGACTCTAACCCTAACCCTAACCCTAACCCTAACCCTAACTCTAACCCTAAATGCCTCCCGACTCTAACCCTAAATTCGCGCTGCCTCCCGACTCTAACCCTAACCCTAACCCTAACCCTAACCCACCCCCCCGACTCTAACCCTAACCCTAACCCTAACCCTAACCCTAACCCTAACCCTAACCCTAACCCTAACCCTAACCCTAACCCTAACCCTAACCCTAACCCTAACCCTAACCCTAACCCTAACCCTAACCCTAACCCTAACCCTAACCCTGCCTCCCGACTCTGCCTCCCGACTCCCGACTCTAACCCTAACCCTAAATTCGCGCCTCCCGACTCTAACCCTAACCCTAACCCTAACCCTAACCCTAACCCTAAATTCGCCTCCCGACTCTAACCCTAACCCTAACCCGACTCTAACCCTAAATGCCTCCCGACTCCCGACTCTAACCCTAACCCTAAACCCTAACCCTAACCCTAACCCTAAATTCGCGCTGCCTCCCGACTCTAACCCTAACCCTAACCCTAACCCTAAATGCTCTAACCCTAACCCTAACCCTAACCCTAACCCTAACCCTAACCCTAACCCTAACCCTAAATGCCTCCCGACTCTAACCCTAACCCTAACCCTAACCCTAACCCTAAATTCGCGCCTCCCGACTCCCTGCCTCCCGCCTCCCGCCTCCCGACTCCCGACTCTATCTAACCCTAACCCTAACCCTAACCCTAACCCTAACCCTAAATGCGCTGCCTCCCGACTCTAACCCTAACCCTAAATTCGCGCCTCCCGACTCTAACCCTAAATTCGCCTCCCGACCCTAACCCTAAATTCGCGCTGCCTCCCGACTCCCCCGACTCTAACCCTAAATGCCTCCCGACTCTAACCCTAACCCTAACCCTAACCCTAACCCTAACTCTAACCCTAACCCTAACCCTAACCCTAACCCTAACCCTAACCCTAACCCTAACCCTAACCCGACTCCCGACTCTAACCCTAACCCTAACCCTAAATGCCTCCCGACTCTAACCCTAACCCTAACTCTAACCCTAACCCTAACCCTAAATGCCTCCCGACTCTAACCCTAACCCTAACCCTAACCCTAAATTCGCGCTGCCTCCCGACTCTAACCCTAACCCTAACCCTAACCCGACTCTAACCCTAACCCTAACCCTAACCCTAAATTCGCTGCCTCCCGACTCTAACCCTAAATGCCTCCCGACTCTAACCCTAACCCTAAATTCGCCTCCCGACTCTAACCCTAACCCTAAATTCGCGCTGCCTCCCGACTCTAACCCTAAATGCGCGCCTCCCGACTCTAACCCTAAATGCCTCCCGACTCTAACCCTAAATGCCTCCCGACTCTAACCCTCCCGACTCTAACCCTAACCCTAAATGCCTCCCGACTCTAACCCTAACCCTAAATGCCTCCCGACTCTAACCCGACTCCCGACTCTAACCCCGACTCTAACCCTAACCCTCCCGACTCTAACCCTAACCCTGCCTCCCGACTCTAACCCTAACCCGACTCTAACCCGACTCTAACCCGACTCCCGACTCTAACCCTAAATGCCTCCCGACTCTAACCCTAACCCGACTCTAACCCGACTCTAACCCTAACCCTAAATCTAACCCTAAATGCCTCCCGACTCTAACCCCGACTCTAACCCTAAATGCCTCCCGACCCTAAATGCGCGCCTCCCGACTCTAAATTCGCGCTGCCTCCCGACTCTAACCCTAAATGCGCCTCCCGACTCTAACCCTAACCCTAAATTCGCGCCTCCCGACTCTAACCCTAAATGCGCGCTGGTTGGCCTCTTCTGCCTCTTCTGCCTCCCGACTCTGCCTCCCGACTCCCGACTCTAACCCTAAATTCGCTCTCCCGCCTCCCGCCTCCCGACTCTTCTGCCTCCCGACTCTGCCTCCCGACTCTGCCTCCCGACTCTAACCCTAACCCTAACCCTAACCCTAAATGCCCGACTCTAACCCTAAATGCCTCCCGACTCCCGACTCTGCCTCCCGACTCTGCCTCCCGACTCCCGACTCCCGACTCTAAATGCGCGCTGCCTCCCGACTCTAACCCTAACCCTAACCCTAACCCTAACCCTAACCCTAACCCTAACCCTAACCCTGCCTCCCGACCCTAAAATTCGCGCTGCCTCCCGACTCTGCCTCCCGCCTCCCGACTCCCGACTCTAACCCTAACCCTAACCCTCCCGACTCTAACCCTAACCCTAACCCTAAATGCCTCCCGACTCCCGACTCTAACCCTAACCCTAACCCTAACCCTAAATTCGCCTCCCGACTCTAACCCTAAATTCGCCTCCCGACTCTAACCCTAACCCTAACCCTAACCCTCCCGACCCTAACCCTAACCCTAACCCTAACCCTAACCCTAAATTCGCGCCTCCCGACTCTAACCCTAACCCTAACCCTAACCCTAACCCTAAATTCCCGCCTCCCGACTCTAACCCTAAATTCGCGCTGCCTCCCGACTCTAACCCTAAATGCCTCCCGACTCTAACCCTAAATTCGCCTCCCGACTCTAACCCTCCCGACTCTAACCCGACCCTAAATGCCTCCCGACTCTAACCCTAACCCTAACCCTAACCCTAACCCTAACCCTAACCCTAAATGCGCCTCCCGACTCCCGACTCTAACCCTAACCCTAAATGCCTCCCGACTCTAACCCTAACCCTAACCCTAACCCTAAATGCCTCCCGACTCTAACCCTAACCCTAAATTCGCGCCTCCCGACTCTAACCCTAAATTCGCCTCCCGACTCTAACCCTAAATGCGCTCTAACCCTAAATTCCCGACTCCCGACTCTAACCCTAACCCTAACCCTAAATTCGCGCCTCCCGACTCTAACCCTAACCCTAACCCTAACCCTAACCCTAAATTCGCGCCTCCCGACTCTAACCCTAAATGCGCCTCCCGACTCTAACCCTAACCCTAACCCTAACCCTAACCCTAACCCTGCCTCCCGACTCTAACCCTAACCCTAAATTCGCTGCCTCCCGACTCTAACCCTAAATGCCTCCCGACTCTAACCCTAACCCTAAATGCCTCCCGACTCTAACCCTAACCCTAACCCTAAATTCCCGACTCTATCTAACCCTAACCCTAACCCTAACCCTAAATGCGCCTCCCGACTCTAACCCTAAATACTGCCTCCCGACTCTAACCCTAAATGCCTCCCGACTCTAACCCTAACCCTAAATGCCTCCCGACTCCCGACTGCCTCCCGACTCTGCCTCCCGCCTCCCGACTCTGCCTCCCGACTCTAACCCTAACCCTAACCCTAACCCTAACCCTAAAATGCGCGCTGCCTCCCGACTCTGCCTCCCGACCCTGCCTCCCGCCTCCCGCCTCCCGACTCTAACCCTAACCCTAACCCTAACCCTAACCCTAACCCTAACCCTAACCCTAACCCTAACCCTAACCCTAACCCTAACCCTAAATGCCTCCCGACTCCCGACTCTAACCCTAACCCTAACCCTAAATGCGACTCTGCCTCCCGACTCTAACCCTAAATGCCTCCCGACTCTAACCCTAACCCTAACCCTAACCCTAACCCTAACCCTCCCGACTCTAACCCTAACCCTAACCCTAACCCTAACCCTAACCCTAACCCTAAATGCGCCTCCCGACTCTAACCCTAACCCTAACCCTAACCCTAAATGCCTCCCGACTCTAACCCTAACCCTAAATTCGCGCCTCCCGACTCTAACCCTAAATTCGCGCCTCCCGACTCTAACCCGACTCTAACCCTGCCTCCCGACTCTAACCCTAACCCTAAATGCCTCCCGCCTCCCGACTCCCGACTCTAACCCTAACCCTAACCCGCCTCCCGACTCTAACCCTAAATGCCTCCCGACTCTATCTAACCCTAAATGCCTCCCGACTCTAACCCTAACCCTAAATTCGCTGCCTCCCGACTCTAACCCTAACCCTAACCCTAACCCTAAATTCTGCCTCCCGACTCTAACCCTAACCCTAACCCTAAATGCCTCCCGACTCAGCCTCCCGACTCTAACCCTAAATTCTGCCTCCCGACTCTAACCCTAAATGCACCCTAACCCTAACCCTAAATTCGCGCCTCCCGACTCTAACCCTAACCCTAACCCTAACCCTAAATTCGCGCTCTAACCCTAACTCTAACCCTAACTCTAACCCTAACCCTAACCCTAACCCTAACCCTAACCCTAACCCTAAATGCCTCCCGACTCTAACCCTAACCCTAACCCTAACCCTAACCCTAACCCTAACCCTAAATGCCTCCCGACTCTAACCCTAACCCTAAATGCGCCTCCCGACTCTAACCCTAACCCTAAATTCGCGCTGCCTCCCGACTCTAACCCTAACCCTAACCCTAACCCTAACCCTAACCCTAACCCTAACCCTAACCCTAACCCTAAATTCGCGCTCTAACCCTAACCCTAACCCTAACCCTAACCCTAAATTCGTGCCTCCCGACTCTAACCCGACTCTAACCCTAAATTCGCGCCTCCCGACTCCCTAAATGCCTCCCGACTCCCGGCTCTAACCCTAACCCTAAATGCCTCCCGACTCTAACCCTAAATTCGCGCCTCCCGACTCTAACCCTAAATGCCTCCCGACTCTAACCCTAACCCTAACCCTAAATGCCTCCCGACTCTAACCCTAAATTCGCGCTCTAACCCTAACCCTAACCCTAAATGCCTCCCGACTCTAACCCTAAATTCGCTGCCCGACTCCCGACTCCCGACTCTAACCCTAACCCTAACCCTAACCCTAACCCTAAATTCGCCTCCCGACTCTAACCCTAACCCTAACCCTAACCCTAAATTCGCGCCTCCCGACTCTAACCCTAACCCTAACCCTAACCCTAAATTCGCGCCTCCCGACTCTAACCCTAACCCTAACCCTAACCCTAAATTCGCGCTCTAACCCTAACCCTAACCCTAAATTCGCGCACCCTAACCCTAAATTCGCGCCTCCCGACTCTAACCCTAACCCTAACCCTAAATGCCTGCCTCCCGACTCTAACCCTAACCCTAACCCTAACCCTAACCCTAAATGCCTCCCGACTCTGCCTCCCGACTCTAAATTCGCCTCCCGACTCTAACCCTAACCCTAACCCTAACCCTAACCCTAACCCTAACCCTAACCCTAACCCTAACCCTAACCCTAACCCTAACCCTAACCCTAACCCTAACCCTAACCCTAACCCTAACCCTAACCCTAACCCTAACCCTAACCCTAACCCTAACCCTAAAATGCGCTGCCTCCCGACTCTAACCCTAACCCTAACCCTAAATTCGCGCTGCCTCCCGACTCCCGACTCTAACCCTAACCCTAACCCTAACCCTAACCCTAACCCTCCCGCCTCCCGACTCTAACCCTAACCCTAACCCTAACCCTAACCCTAAATTCGCGCCTCCCGACTCTAACCCTAACCCTAACCCTAACCCTAACCCTAACCCTAACCCTAACCCTAACCCTAAATTCCCGACTCTAACCCTAACCCTAAATTCTGCCTCCCGACTCTAACCCTAAATTCGCGCTGCCTCCCGACTCTAACCCTAACCCTAAATGCCTCCCGACTCTAACCCTAAATTCGCGCTGCCTCCCGACTCTAACCCTAACCCTAAATTCGCGCTGCCTCCCGACTCTAACCCTAACCCTAAATTCGCGCTGCCTCCCGACTCTAACCCTAAATGCCTCCCGACTCTAACCCTAAATTCGCTGCCTCCCGACTCCCGACTCTAACCCTAACCCTAACCCTAAATTCGCGCTGCCTCCCGACTCTAACCCTAACCCTAACCCTAACCCTAAATTCGCTGCCTCCCGACTCTAACCCTAAATTCGCGCTCTAACCCTAACCCTAACCCTAACCCTAACCCTAACCCTAACCCTAAACTCTAACCCTAAATTCGCGCTGCCTCCCGACTCTAACCCTAACCCTAACCCTAACCCTAAATTCTGCCTCCCGACTCTAACCCTAACCCTAACCCTAACCCTAACCCTAACCCTAACCCTAAATTCGCACACCCTAACCCTAACCCTAACCCTAACCCTAACCCTAACCCTAAATTCGCCTCCCGACTCCCGACTCTAACCCTAACCCTAACCCTAAATTCGCGCTGCCTCCCGACTCTAACCCTAAATTCGCGCCTCCCGACTCTAACCCTAACCCTAACCCGACTCTAACCCTAACCCTAACCCTAACCCTAACCCTAAATGCGCGCGCCTCCCGACTCTAACCCTAACCCTAACCCTAACCCTCCCGACTCTAACCCTAACCCTAACCCTAACCCTAAATTCGCGCACCCTAACCCTAAATTCGCGCCTCCCGACTCTGCCTCCCGACTCTAACCCTAAATTCGCCTCCCGACTCTAACCCTAAATGCCTCCCGACTCTAACCCTAACCCTAACCCTAAATTCGCTCTAACCCTAAATTCGCCTCCCGACTCTAACCCTAAATTCGTGCTCTAACCCTAACCCTAAATTCGCGCCTCCCGACTCTAACCCTAAATTCTGCCTCCCGACTCTAACCCTAAATGCGCCTCCCGACTCTAACCCTAAATGCCTCCCCTAACCCTAAATGCCTCCCGACTCTAACCCTAAATTCGCGCCTCCCGACTCTATCTAACCCTAAATTCGCGCTCTAACCCTAAATTCGCGCCTCCCGACTCTAACCCTAACCCTAAATTCGCGCCTCCCGACTCTAACCCTAAATTCGCCTCCCGACTCTAACCCTAAATGCCTCCCGACTCTAACCCTAAATGCCTCCCGACTCCCGACTCTATCTAACCCTAACCCTAACCCTAACCCTAACCCGACTCTAACCCTAACCCTAAATGCGCGCCTCCCGACTCTAACCCTAAATTCTGCCTCCCGACTCTAACCCTAACCCTAACCCTAAATTCGCGCCTCCCGACTCTAACCCGACTCTAACCCTAAATGCGCGCTGCCTCCCGACTCCCGACTCTAAATGCGCTGCCTCCCGACTCTAACCCTAAATGCCTCCCGACTCTAACCCTAAATGCCCGACTCTAACCCTAACCCTAACCCTAACCCTAAATGCCTCCCGACTCTGCCTCCCGACTCTAACCCTAACCCGACTCTAACCCTAAAATTCGCGCCTCCCGACTCTAACCCTAAATGCGCCTCCCGACTCTAACCCTAACCCTAACCCTAAACCCTAAACCCTAACCCTAACCCTGCCTCCCTCCCGACTCTAACCCTAACCCTAACCCTAACCCTAACCCTAACCCTAACCCTAACCCTAAATTCGCCTCCCGACTCTAACCCTAACCCTAAATTCGCGCCTCCCGACTCTAACCCTAACCCTAACCCTAACCCTAACCCTAACCCTAACCCTAACCCTAACCCTAACCCTAACCCTAACCCTAACCCTAACCCTAACCCTAACCCTAACCCTAAATTCGCGCCTCCCGACTCTAACCCTAACCCTAACCCTAACCCTAACCCTAACCCTAACCCTAACCCTAACCCTAACCCTAACCCTAAATTCGCCTCCCGACTCCCGACTCTAACCCTAACCCTAACCCTAACCCTAACCCTAACCCTAACCCTAACCCTAACCCTAACCCTAACCCTAAATTCGCGCTGCCTCCCGACTCTAACCCTAACCCTAACCCTAACCCTAAATTCGCGCCTCCCGACTCTAACCCTAACCCTAACCCTAAATGCCTCCCGACTCTAACCCTAACCCTAACCCTAACCCTAACCCTAACCCTAACCCTAACCCTAACCCTAACCCTAACCCTAACCCTAACCCTAACTCCCGACTCTAACCCTAACCCTAACCCTAACCCTAACCCTAAATTCGCGCTGCCTCCCGACTCTAACCCTAAATTCGCGCCTCCCGACTCTAACCCTAACCCTAAATTCGCGCCTCCCGACTCTAACCCTAAATTCGCGCCTCCCGACTCTAACCCTAACCCTAAATTCGCGCCTCCCGACTCTAAATTCGCCTCCCGACTCTAACCCTAACCCTAACCCTAACCCTAACCCTAACCCTAACCCTAACCCTAACCCTAACCCTAACCCTAACCCTAACCCTAACCCTAACCCTAACCCTAACCCTAACCCTAACCCTAACCCTAAATGCGCGCCTCCCGACTCTAACCCTAACCCTAACCCTAACCCGACTCTAACCCTAACCCTAACCCTAACCCTAAAATGCGCGCTCTAACCCTAACCCTAACCCTAACCCTAACCCTAACCCTAAATTCGCCTCCCGACTCCCGACTCCCGCCTCCCGACTCCCGACTCTAACCCTAACCCTAACCCTAACCCTAACCCTAAACCCTAACCCTAACCCTAAATTCGCTGCCTCCCGACTCTAACCCTAAATTCGTGCCTCCCGACTCTGCCTCCCGACTCTAACCCTAACCCTAACCCTAAATTCGCGCTCTAACCCTAAATTCGCCTCCCGACTCTAACCCTAACCCTAACCCGACTCTAACCCTAACCCTAACCCTAACCCTAACCCTAAATGCCTCCCGGCTCTAACCCTAACCCTAACCCTAACCCTAACCCTAACCCTAAATTCCCGACTCCCGACTCTAACCCTAACCCTAACCCTAACCCTAAATTCGTGGCTCCCGACTCTAACCCTAACCCTAAATTCGCGCCTCCCGACTCTAACCCTAACCCTAAATTCGCGCTGGCTCTAACCCTGCCTCCCGACTCTAACCCTAAATGCCTCCCGACTCTAACCCTAACCCTAACCCTAAATTCGCGCCTCCCGACTCTAACCCTAAATTCGCGCCTCCCGCCTCCCGACTCTAACCCTAACCCTAAATTCGCCTCCCGACTCTAACCCTAAATTCGCGCTCTAACCCTAAATGTGCCTCCCGACTCTAACCCTAAATTCGCGCCTCCCGACTCTAACCCTAAATGCCTCCCGACTCCCGACTCTAACCCTAACCCTAAATGCGCCTCCCGACTCTAACCCTAAATTCGCGCCCGACTCTAACCCTAAATTCGCGCCTCCCGACTCTAACCCTAACCCTAAATGCCTCCCGACTCTAACCCTAAATTCGCTGCCTCCCGACTCCCGACTCTGCCTCCCGACTCCCGACTCTGCCTCCCGACTGCCTCCCGCCTCCCGGCCTCTTCTGCCTCCCGCCTCCCGGCCTCTTCTGCCTCTTCTGCCTCCCGACTCTGCCTCCCGCCTCCCGACTCTGCCTCCCGCCTCCCTGCCTCCCGACTCTGCCTCCCGCCTCCCGACTCCCTGCCTCCTGCCTCCCTGCCTCCCGCCTCCCTGCCTCCCGACTCTAACCCTAACCCTAAATTCGCGCTCTAACCCTAACCCTAACCCTAAATTCGCCTCCCGACTCTAACCCTAACCCTAACATCTAACCCTAACCCTAACCCTAACTCTAACCCTAACCCTAACCCTAACCCTAACCCTAAATTCTGCCTCCCGACTCGCCTCCCGACTCCCGACTCTGCCTCCCGACTCTAACCCTAACCCTAAATTCGCGCCTCCCGACTCTAACCCTAAATTCTGCCTCCCGACTCTAACCCTAACCCTAACCCTAAATGCCTCCCGACTCTAACCCTAACTCTAACCCTAACCCTAACCCTAACCCAACCCTAAATTCCCGACTCCCGACTCTAACCCTAACTCCCGCCTCCCGACCCTAACCCTAACCCTAACCCTAACCCTAACCCTAACCCTAAATGCCTCCCGACTCTAACCCTAACCCTAACCCTAACCCTAACCCTAACCCTAACCCTAACCCGACTCTAAATTCGCGCCTCCCGACTCTAACCCTAACCCTAACCCTAACCCTAACCCTAACCCTAACCCTAACCCTAACCCTAACCCTAACCCTAACCCTAACCCTAACCCTAACCCTAACCCTAACCCTAACCCTAACCCTAACCCTAACCCTAACCCTAACCCTAACCCTAACCCTAACCCTAACCCTAACCCTAACCCTAACCCTAAATTCGCTGCCTCCCGACCCTAAATTCGCCTCCCGACTCTAACCCTAACCCTAACCCTAACCCTAACCCTAACCCTAAATGCCTCCCGACTCCCTAACCCTAACCCTAACCCTAACCCTAACCCTAACCCTAACCCTAACCCTAACCCTAACCCTCCCGACTCTAACCCTAAATTCGCCTCCCGACTCTAACCCTAACCCTAACCCTAACCCTAACCCTAAAATGCCTCCCGACTCTAACCCTAACCCTAACCCTAACCCTAACCCTAACCCTAACCCTAACCCTAACCCTAACCCTAACCCTAACCCTAACCCGACTCTAACCCTAACCCTAAATTCGCGCTGCCTCCCGACTCCCGACTCTAACCCTAACCCTAACCCTAACCCTAAATGCCTCCCGACTCCCGACTCTAACCCTAACCCTAAATTCGCCTCCCGACTCTAACCCTAAATTCGCCTCCCGACTCCCGACTCTAACCCTAACCCTAACCCTAACCCTAACCCTAACCCTAACCCTAACTCTAACCCTAACCCTAAACTCTAACCCTAACCCTAAATTTGCCTCCCGACTCTAACCCTAACCCTAAATTCGCGCCTCCCGACTCTAACCCTAAATTCGCCTCCCGACTCTAACCCTAAATTCGCGCCTCCCGACTCTAACCCTAACCCTAAATTCGCGCCTCCCGACTCCCGACTCTAACCCTAACCCTAACCCTAAATTCGCGCTGCCTCCCGACTCTAACCCTAAATTCGCCTCCCGACTCTAACCCTAACCCTAAATTCGCGCCTCCCGACTCTAACCCTAAATTCGCCTCCCGACTCTAACCCTAACCCTAAATTCGCGCCTCCCGACTCTAACCCTAACCCTAACCCTAACCCGACTCTAACCCTAACCCTAAATTCGCGCTGCCTCCCGACTCTAACCCTAAATTCGCGCCTCCCGACTCTATCTAACCCTAAATTCGCGCTGCCTCCCGACTCTAACCCTAAATTCGCTCTAACCCTAACCCTAAATTCGCGCTCTAACCCTAACCCTAACCCTAACCCTAACCCTAACCCGACTCTAACCCTAAATTCGCTGCCTCCCGACTCTAACCCTAACCCTAACTCCCGACTCTAACCCTAACCCTAACCCTAACCCTAACCCTAACCCTAACCCTAACCCTAACCCTAAATTCTGCCTCCCGACTCTAACCCTAACCCTAACCCTAACCCTAACCCTAACCCTAACCCTAACCCTAACCCTAACCCTAACCCTAACCCTAACCCTAACCCTAACCCTAACCCTAAATTCGCCTCCCGACTCTAACCCTAAATTCGCGCCTCCCGACTCCCGACTCTAACCCTAACCCTAACCCTAACCCTAACCCTAACCCTAACCCTAACCCTAACCCTAACCCTAACCCTAACCCTAACCCTAACCCTAAATTCGCGCCTCCCGACTCTAACCCTAACCCTAACCCTAACCCTAACCCTAACCCTAACCCTAACCCTAACCCTAACCCTAACCCTAACCCTAACCCTGCCTCCCTGCCTCCCGACTCCCTGCCTCCCTGCCTCCCGACTCTGCCTCCCGACTCCCGACTCTAACCCTAACCCTAACCCTAACCCTAACCCTAACCCTAACCCTAACCCTAACCCTAACCCTAACCCTAACCCTAACCCTAACCCTAACCCTAACCCTAACCCTAACCCTAACCCTAACCCTAACCCTAACCCTAACCCGACTCCCGACTCTAACCCTAACCCTAACCCTAACCCTAACCCTAACCCTAAATTCGCACCCTAACCCTAACCCTAACCCTAACCCTAACCCTAACCCTAACCCTAACCCTAAATGCGCTCTAACCCTAACCCTAACCCTAACCCTAAATTCGCCTCCCGACTCTAACCCTAACCCTAACCCTAACCCTAACCCGACTCTAACCCTAACTCTAACCCTAAATTCGCTGCCTCCCGACTCTAACCCTAAAAATTCGCGCCTCCCGACTCTGCCTCCCGACTCTAACCCTAAATTCGCGCCTCCCGACTCTAACCCTAACCCTAACCCTAACCCTAACCCTAACCCTAACCCTAAATTCTGCCTCCCGACTCCCGACTCTAACCCTAACCCTAACCCTAACCCTAACCCTAACCCTAACCCTAACCCTAAATTCGCGCTGCCTCCCGACTCTAACCCTAAATTCGCGCCTCCCGACTCTATCTAACCCTAACCCTAACCCTAACCCTAAATTCGCGCCTCCCGACTCTAACCCTAACCCTAAATTCGCGCTCTAACCCTAACCCTAACCCTAACCCTAACCCTAACCCTAACCCTAACCCTAACCCTAACTCTAACCCTAACCCTAACCCTACCCTAACCCTAAATTCGCGCCTCCCGACTCTAACCCTAACCCTAACCCTAACCCTAAATGCCTCCCGACTCTAACCCTAACCCTAACCCTAACCCTAAATTCGCGCTCTAACCCTAAATTCGCCTCCCGACTCTAACCCTAAATTCGTGCCTCCCGACTCTAACCCTAACCCTAAATTCTGCCTCCCGACTCTAACCCTAACCCTAACCCTAACCCTAAATGCCTCCCGACCCTAACCCTAAATTCTGCCTCCCGACTCTAACCCTAACTCCCGACTCTAACCCTAAATTCGCGACTCTAACCCTAAATTCGCGCCCTAAATTCGTGCCTCCCGACTCTAACCCTAACCCTAAATGCGCGCTCTAACCCTAACCCTAAATGCCTCCCGACTCTAACCCTAACTCTAACCCTAACCCTAACCCTAACCCTAAATTCGCGCTGCCTCCCGACTCTAACCCTAACCCTAAATTCGCACCCTAAATTCGCGCTGCCTCCCGACTCTAACCCTAACCCTAAATTCGCGCCTCCCGACTCTAACCCTAACCCTAACCCTAACCCTAACCCTAACCCTAACCCTAACCCTAACCCTAACCCTAACCCTAACCCTAACCCTAACCCTAACCCTAACCCTAACCCTAACTCTAACCCTAAATTCGCGCTGCCTCCCGACTCTAACCCTAACCCTAAACCCTAACCCTAACCCTAACCCTAACCCTAACCCTAACCCTAACCCTAACCCTAACCCTAAATTCGCCTCCCGACTCTAACCCTAACCCTAACCCTAACCCTAACCCTAACCCTAACCCTAACCCTAACCCTAACCCTAAATTCGCGCCTCCCGACTCTAACCCTAACCCTAACCCTAACCCTAACCCTAACCCTAACCCTAACCCTAACCCTAACCCTAACCCTAAATTCGCGCCTCCCGACTCTAACCCTAACCCTAACCCTAACCCTAACCCTAACCCTAACCCTAACCCTAACCCTAACCCTAACCCTAACCCTAACCCTAACCCTAACCCTAACCCTAACCCTAACCCTAACCCTAACCCTAACCCTAACCCTAACCCTAACCCTAACCCTAACCCTAACCCTAACCCTAACCCTAACCCTAACCCTAAATGCCTCCCGACTCTAACCCTAACCCTAAATTCGCGCCTCCCGACTCCCGACTCCCGACTCTAACCCTAACCCTAACCCTAACCCTAACCCTAACCCTAACCCTAACCCTAACCCTAACCCTAACCCTAACCCTAACCCTAAATTCGCTGCCTCCCGACTCTAACCCTAACCCTAACCCTAACCCTAACCCTAACCCTAACCCTAACCCTAACCCTAAATTCGCGCCTCCCGACTCTAACCCTAAATTCGCGCCTCCCGACTCTAACCCTAAATTCGCTGCCTCCCGACTCTAACCCTAACCCTAAATGTGCGCCTCCCGACTCTAACCCTAACCCTAACCCTAACCCTAACCCTAACCCTAACCCTAACCCTAAATTCGCACCCTAAATTCGCGCTCTAACCCTAACCCTAACCCTAACCCTAACCCTAACCCTAACCCTAACCCTAACCCTAACCCTAACCCTAACCCTAAATTCCCGACTCTAACCCTAACCCTAACCCTAACCCTAACCCTAAATTCGTGCCTCCCGACTCTAACCCTAACCCTAACCCTAACCCTAAATTCGCACCCTAACCCTAACCCTAACCCTAACCCTAACCCTAACCCTAACCCTAACCCTAACCCTAACTCTAACCCTAACCCTAACCCTAACCCTAACCCTAACCCTAACCCTAACCCTAAATCTAACCCTAACCCTAACCCTAACCCTAACCCTAAATTCGCCTCCCGACTCCCGACCCTAACCCTAACCCTAAATGCCTCCCGACTCTAACCCTAACCCTAACCCTAACCCTAACCCTAACCCTAACCCTAACCCTAACCCTAACCCTAACCCTAACCCTAACCCTAACCCTAACCCTAACCCTAACCCTAACCCTAACCCTAACCCTAACCCTAAATTCGCGCTGCCTCCCGACTCTAACCCTAACCCTAACCCTAACCCTAAATTCGCGCCTCCCGACTCCCGACTCTAACCCTAACCCTAACCCTAACCCTAACCCTAACCCTAACCCTAACCCTAACTCCCGACTCTAACCCTAAATTCGCGCTCCCGACTCTAACCCTAACCCTAACCCTAACCCTAACCCTAAATTCGCGCTGCCTCCCGACTCTAACCCTAACCCTAAATTCGTGCCTCCCGACTCTAACCCTAACCCTAACCCTAACCCTAACCCTAACCCTAACCCTAACCCTAACCCTAACCCTAACCCTAACCCTAACCCTAACCCTAACCCTAACCCTAAATTCGTGCCTCCCGACTCTGCCTCCCGACTCTAACCCTAACCCTAACCCTAACCCTAAATGCCTCCCGACTCTAACCCTAACCCTAACCCTAACCCTAACCCTAACCCCTAACCCTAACCCTAACCCTAACCCTAACCCTAAATTCTGCCTCCCGACTCTAACCCTAAATGCGCGCTGCCTCCCGACTCTAACCCTAAATGCCTCCCGACTCTAACCCTAACCCTAACCCTAACCCTAACCCTAACCCTAACCCTAACCCTAACCCTAACCCTAACCCTAACCCTAACCCTAACCCTAACCCTAACCCTAACCCTAACCCTAACCCTAACCCTAACCCTAACCCTAACCCTAACCCTAACCCTAACCCTAACCCTAACCCTAACCCTAACCCTAACCCTAACCCTAACCCTAACCCTAACCCTAACCCTAACCCTAAATTCGCGCCTCCCGACTCTAACCCTAAATTCGCGCCTCCCGACTCTAACCCTAACCCTAAATTCGCTCTAACCCTAACCCTAACCCTAACCCTAACCCTAACCCTAACCCTAACCCTAACCCTAACCCTAACCCTAACCCTAACCCTAACCCTAACCCTAACCCTAACCCTAACCCTAACCCTAACCCTAACCCTAACCCTAACCCTAACCCTAACCCTAACCCTAACCCTAACCCTAACCCTAACCCTAACCCTAACCCTAACCCTAACCCTAACCCTAACCCTAACCCTAACCCGACTCTAACCCTAACCCTAAAATTCGCCTCCCGACTCTAACCCTAAATGCCTCCCGACTCTAACCCTAACCCTAACCCTAACCCTAACCCTAACCCTAACCCTAACCCTAACCCTAACCCTAAATTCGCCTCCCGACTCCCGACTCTAACCCTAACCCTAACCCTAACCCTAACCCTAACCCTAACCCTAACCCTAACCCTAACCCTAACCCTAACCCTAAATTCGCGCCTCCCGACTCTAACCCTAACCCTAACCCTAACCCTAACCCTAAATGCGCCTCCCGACTCTAACCCTAACCCTAACCCTAACCCTAAAATGCGCGCTGCCTCCCGACTCCCGACTCTAACCCTAACCCTAACCCTAACCCTAAATGCCTCCCGACTCTGCCTCCCGACTCCCGACTCTAACCCTAACCCGACTCTGCCTCCCGACTCCCGACTCTAAATTCGCGCTGCCTCCCGACTCTAACCCTAAATTCGCGCTTCCCGACTCCCGACTCTAACCCTAAATGCCTCCCGACTCTAACCCTAACCCGACTCTAACCCTAACCCTAAATTCGCGCCTCCCGACTCTAACCCTAACCCTAAATGCCTCCCGACTCTCTAACCCTAACCCTAAATGCGCGCGCCTCCCGACTCTAACCCTAAATGCCTCCCGACTCTAACCCTAACTCTAACCCTAAATTCGCTGCCTTCCCTGCCTCCCGACTCTAACCCTAACCCTAACCCTAACCCTAACCCTAACCCTAACCCTAACCCTAACCCTAAATCTAACCCTAACCCTAAATGCCTCCCGACTCTAACCCTAAATTCGCCCTCCCGACTCTAACCCTAACCCTAAATTCCCTAACCCTAAATGCCTCCCGCCTCCCGACTCTAACCCTAAATTCGCGCCTCCCGACTCTAAATGCGCCTCCCGACTCTAACCCTAACCCTAACCCGACTCTAACCCTAACCCTAAATTCTGCCTCCCGACTCTAACCCTAAATGCCTCCCGACTCTAACCCGACTCTAACCCTAACCCTAAATGCCTCCCGACTCTAACCCTAACCCTAAATGCCTCCCGACTCTAACCCTAACCCTAAATTCGCGCCTCCCGACTCTAACCCTAACCCTAAATTCGCGGCTCTAACCCTAAATTCCCGACTCTAACCCTAAATTCGCGCCTCCCGACTCTAACCCTAAATGCCTCCCGACTCTAACCCTAACCCTAAATTCGCGCTGCCTCCCGACTCTATCTAACCCTAAATTCGCGCTCTAACCCTAACCCTAAATGCCTCCCGACTCTAACCCTAAATGCCTCCCGACTCTAACCCTAAATTCGCGCTGCCTCCCGACTCTAACCCTAACCCTAACCCTAAATGCCTCCCGACTCTAACCCTAACCCTAAATGCCTCCCGACTCTAACCCTAAATGCCTCCCGACTCTAACCCTAACCCTAACCCGACCCTAAATGCGCCTCCCGACTCTAACCCTAAATTCGCGCTCTAACCCTAACCCGACTCTAACCCTAACCCTAAATGTGCGCCTCCCGACTCTAACCCTAACCCTAAATGCCTCCCGACTCTAACCCTAACTCTAACCCTAAATTCGCGCTGCCTCCCGACTCTGCCTCCCGACTCTAACCCTAACCCTAAATGCCTCCCGACTCTAACCCTAACCCTAAATTCGCGCCTCCCGACTCTAACCCTAACCCTAACCCTAACCCTCCCGACTCTAACCCTAACCCTAAATGCCTCCCGACTCCCGCCTCCCGACTCCCGACTCCCGCCTCCCGACTCCCCCCCGACTCTAACCCTAACCCTAACCCTAACCCTAACCCTAACCCTAACCCTAACCCTAACCCTAACCCTAACCCTAACCCTAACCCTAACCCTAAATGCGCGCTGCCTCCCGACTCTATCTAACCCTAAATGCGCCCGACTCTAACCCTAACCCTAACCCTCCCGACTCTAACCCTAACCCTAACCCTAACCCTAAATGCGCTGCCTCCCGACTCCCTGCCTCCCGACTCCCTGCCTCCCGACTCTAACCCTAACCCTAACCCTAACCCTAACCCTAACCCTAACCCTAACCCTAAATGCGCGCTGCCTCCCGACTCTAACCCTAAATGCGCCTCCCGACTCCCGACTCTAACCCTAAATGCCTCCCGACTCTAACCCTAAATGCCTCCCGACTCTAACCCTAAATTCGCGCCTCCCGCCTCCCGACTCTAACCCTAACCCTAAATTCTGCCTCCCGACTCCCGACTCTAACCCTAACCCTAACCCTAACCCTAACCCTCCCGACTCTAACCCTAACCCTAACCCTAACCCTAACCCTAAATGCGCGCTGCCTCCCGACTCTAACCCTAAATGCCTCCCGACTCCCGACTCTGCCTCCCGACTCCCGACTCTAACCCTAACCCTAACCCTAACCCTAACCCTAACCCTAACCCTAACCCTAAATGCGCACCCTAACCCTAACCCTAACCCTAACCCTCCCGACTCTAACCCTAAATGCCTCCCGACTCCCGACTCTATCAAAATGCCTCCCGACTCTAACCCTAACCCTAAATGCCTCCCGACTCTAACCCTAACCCTAACCCTAACCCTAACCCTAACCCTCCCGACTCCCGACTCTAACCCTAACCCTAACCCTAACCCTAACCCTAACCCTAACCCTAACCCTAACCCTAACCCTAAATTCCCGCCTCCCGACTCCCGACTCTAACCCTAAATGCGCACCCTAACCCTAACCCTAACCCTAAATTCGCGCTGCCTCCCGACTCTAACCCTAACCCTAAATTCGCGCCTCCCGACTCTAACCCTAAATTCGCCTCCCGACTCTAACCCTAACCCTAACCCTAACCCTAAATGCCTCCCGACTCCCGACTCTAACCCTAACCCTAACCCTAACCCTAAATTCTGCCTCCCGCCTCCCGACTCCCTAAATGCCTCCCGACTCTAACCCTAACCCTAACCCTAACCCTAAATGCTGCCTCCCGACTCTAACCCTAACCCTAACCCTAACCCTAACCCTAAATTCGCGCCTCCCGACTCTAACCCTAACCCTAACCCTAACCCTAACCCTAAATACGCTGCCTCCCGACTCTAACCCTAAATGCGCGCTGCCTCCCGACTCCCGACTCTAACCCTAACCCTAAATTCGCGCTGCCTCCCGACTCCTGCCTCCCGACTCCCGCCTCCCTGCCTCCCGACTCCCGACTCTAACCCTAACCCTAACCCTAAACCCTAAATGCCTCCCGACTCCCGACTCTAACCCTAACCCTAAATGCCTCCCGCCTCCCGACTCTGCCTCCCGACTCTAACCCTAACCCTAACCCTAACCCTAACCCTAACCCTAACCCTAACCCTAACCCTAACCCTAACCCCGACTCCCGCCTCCCGACTCACCCTAACCCTAACCCTAACCCTAAATTCGCGCCTCCCGACTCCCGACTCTAACCCTAACCCTAACCCTAACCCTAACCCTAACCCTAACCCTAACCCTAACCCTAACCCTAACCCTAACCCTAACCCTAACCCTAACCCTAACCCTAACCCTAACCCTAACCCTAACCCTAACCCTAACCCTAAATTCGCCTCCCGACTCTAACCCTAACCCTAACCCTAACCCTAACCCTAACCCTAAATGCGCGCTGCCTCCCGACTCTGCCTCCCGACTCTAACCCTAACCCTAAATGCGCGCTCTGCCTCCCGACTCTAACCCTAACCCTAAATTCGCGCCTCCCGACTCCCGACTCTAACCCTAACCCTAACCCTAACCCTAAATGCCTCCCGACTCTAACCCTAAATGCGCCTCCCGACTCTAACCCTAAATGCCTCCCGACTCCCGACTCCCTGCCTCCCGACTCTGCCTCCCGACTCTAACCCTAACCCTAACCCTAAATTCGCTGCCTCCCGACTCTAACCCTAAATTCGCCTCCCGACTCTAACCCTAACCCTAACCCTAAATTCGCCCTAACCCTAACCCTAACCCTAACCCTAACCCTAACCCTAACCCTAACCCTAACCCTAACCCTAACCCTAACCCTAACCCTAACCCTAACCCTAACCCCCCCGACTCTAACCCTAACCCTAACCCTAAATGCCTCCCGACTCCCGACTCTAACCCTAACCCTAAATGCGCCTCCCGACTCTAACCCTAACCCTAACCCGACTCCCGACTCTATCTAACCCTAACCCTAACCCTAACCCTAAATGCCCGACTCCCGCCTCCCGACTCTAACCCTAACCCTAACCCTAAATTCGCGCTGCCTCCCGACTCCCGCCTCCCGACTCTAACCCTAACCCTAACCCTAACCCTAACCCTAACCCTAACCCTAACCCTAACCCTAACCCTAACCCTAACCCTAAATGCCTCCCGACTCTAACCCTAACCCTAAATGCGCTGCCTCCCGACTCTAACCCTAACCCTAAATTCGCCTCCCGACTCTAACCCTAACCCTAACCCTAACCCTAACTCTAACCCTAACCCTAACTCTAACCCTAACCCTAACCCTAACCCTAACCCTAACCCCCGACTCTAACCCTAACCCTAACCCTAACCCTAAATGCCTCCCGACTCTAACCCTAACCCTAACCCTAACCCTAACCCTAACCCTAACCTAACCCTAAATGCCTCCCGACTCTAACCCTAAATGTGCGCCTCCCGACTCTAACCCTAAATAACCCTAACCCTAAATTCGCCTCCCGACTCTAACCCTAACCCTAAATTCTGCCTCCCGACTCCCGACTCTAACCCTAAATTCGCGCTGCCTCCCGACTCTAACCCTAACCCTAACCCTAACCCTAACCCTAAATGCCTCCCGACTCTAACCCTAACCCTAACCCTAAATGCCTCCCGACTCTAACCCTAACCCTAAATGCCTCCCGACTCCCGACTCTAACCCTAACCCTAACCCTCCCGACTCTAACCCTAAATGCCTCCCGACTCTAACCCTAAATGCCTCCCGACTCTAACCCTAACCCTAAATGCCTCCCGACTCCCGACTCTAACCCTAACCCTAAATGCCTCCCGACTCTATCTAACCCTAACCCTAAATGCCTCCCGACTCTAACCCTAACCCTAAATGCCTCCCGACTCTAACCCTAAATTCGCGCCTCCCGACTCTAAATGCGCTGCCTCCCGACTCTAACCCTAACCCTAAATGCCTCCCGACTCTAACCCTAACCCTAAATGCCTCCCGACTCTAACCCTAAATTCGCGCCTCCCGACTCTAACCCTAAATGCCTCCCGACTCTAACCCTAACCCTAAATGCCTCCCGACTCCCGACTCTAACCCTAACCCTAACCCTAAATTCGCGCCTCCCGACTCTAACCCTAACCCTAAATGCCTCCCGACTCTAACCCTAACCCTAAATGCCTCCCGACTCTAACCCTAACCCTAACCCTAAATGCCTCCCGACTCTAACCCTAACCCTAACCCTAACCCTAAATGCCTCCCGACTCTAACCCTAAATGCGCGCCTCCCGACTCTAACCCTCCCGACTCTAACCCTAAATGCCCGACTCTAACCCTAAATGCCTCCCGACTCTAAATGCCTCCCGACTCTAACCCTAACCCTAAAATGCGCCTCCCGACTCTAACCCTAAATGCCTCCCGACTCTAACCCTAACCCTAAATTCCCGACTCTAACCCTAAATTCGCGCGCCTCCCGACTCTAACCCTAACCCTAAATGCCCGACTCTAACCCTAAATGCCTCCCGACTCTAACCCTAAATGCGCCTCCCGACTCTAACCCTAAATGCCTCCCGACTCTAACCCTAACCCTAACCCTAAATGCCTCCCGACTCTAACCCTAACCCTAAATGCGCGCCTCCCGACTCCCGACTCTAACCCTAAATGCCTCCCGACTCTAACCCTAACCCTAAATGCGCCTCCCGACTCTAAATGCGCACTCCCGACTCTAACCCTAAATTCGCGCCTCCCGACTCCCGACTCCCGACTCTAACCCTAAATGCCTCCCGACTCTAACCCTAAATGCGCCTCCCGACTCTAACCCTAAATTCGCGCGCTCTAACCCTAAATTCGCGCCTCCCGACTCTAACCCTAACCCTAACCCAACCCGACTCTAACCCTAAATGCGCTGCCTCCCGACTCTAACCCTAACCCTAAATTCGCGCCTCCCGACTCTAACCCTAAATTCCCGACTCTAACCCGACTCTAACCCTAACCCTAACCCTAAATGCCTCCCTCCCGACTCTAACCCTAAATGCCTCCCGACTCCCGACTCTAACCCTAACCCGACTCTATCTAACCCTAAATGCGTGCCCGACTCTAACCCGACTCTAACCCTAAATGCCTCCCGACTCTAACCCTAAATTCGCGCTCCCGACTCTAACCCTAAATTCGCGCCTCCCGACTCTAACCCTAACCCTAAATTCGCGCCTCCCGACTCTAACCCTAAATTCGCGCCTCCCGACTCTAACCCTAAATGCCTCCCGACTCTAACCCTAACCCTAAATGCGCGCTGCCTCCCGACTCCCGACTCTAACCCTAACCCGACTCTAACCCTAACCCTAAATTCGCTGCCTCCCGACTCTAACCCTAAATTCGCGCCTCCCTAACCCTAACCCTAAATGCGCGCTGCCTCCCGACTCCCGACTCTAACCCTAACCCTAACCCTAACCCTAAATTCGCGCCTCCCGACTCTAACCCTAACCCTAAATGCCTCCCGACTCTAACCCTAAATTCGCGCTGCCTCCCGACTCCCGACTCTAACCCTAACCCTAACCCTAAATCTAACCCTAACCCGACTCTAACCCTAACCCTAACCCTAACCCTAAAGCCTCCCGACTCTAACCCTAACCCTAACCCTAACCCTAAATGCCTCCCGACTCTAACCCTAACCCTAAATGCCTCCCGACTCTAACCCTAACCCTAACCCTAACCCTAAATGCCTCCCGACTCTAACCCTAACCCTAAATTCTGCCTCCCTGCCTCCCGCCTCCCGACTCTATCAAGTTCTGCCTCCCGACTCTAACCCTAACCCTAACCCTAACCCTAACCCTAACCCTAACCCTAACCCTAACCCTAACCCTAACCCTAACCCTAACCCTAACCCTAACCCTAACCCTAACCCTAACCCTAACCCTAACCCTAACCCTAACCCTAACCCTAAATGCCTCCCGACTCTAACCCTAACCCTAACCCTAACCCTAACCCTAACCCTAACCCTAACCCTAAATTCGCCTCCCGACTCTAACCCTAACCCTAAAATGCGCCTCCCGACTCTAACCCTAACCCTGCCTCCCGACTCTAACCCTAACCCTAACCCTAACCCTAACCCTGCCTCCCGTACCCTAACCCTAACCCTAACCCTAACCCTAACCCTAACCCTAACCCTAACCCTAACCCTAACCCTAACCCTAACCCTAACCCTAACCCTAACCCTAACCCTAACCCTAACCCTAACCCTAACCCTAACCCTAACCCTAACCCTAACCCTAACCCTAACCCTAACCCTAACCCTAACCCTAACCCTAACCCTAACCCTAACCCTAACCCTAACCCTAAATGCCTCCCGACTCTAACCCTAAATTCGCCTCCCGACTCTGCCTCCCGACTCTGCCTCCCGACTCTAACCCTAAATCTAACCCTAACCCTAAATGCCTCCCGCCTCCCGACTCTAACCCTAACCCTAACCCTAACCCTAAATGCCTCCCGACTCTAACCCTAACCCTAACCCTAACCCTAACCCTAAATGCGCCTCCCGACTCTAACCCTAACCCTAACCCTAACCCTAACCCTAACCCTAACCCTAACCCTAACCCTAACCCTAACCCTAACCCTAACCCTAACCCTAACCCTAAACCCTAACCCTAAATGCCTCCCGACTCTAACCCTAACCCTAACCCTAACCCTAACCCTAACCCTAAATGCGCGCTGCCTCCCGACTCTAACCCTAACCCTAACCCTAACCCTAACCCTAACCCTAACCCTAACCCGACTCTAACCCTAACCCTAAATGCGCGCTGCCTCCCGACTCCCTGCCTCCCGACTCTGCCTCCCGACTCCCGACTCTAACCCTAAATTCGCCTCCCGACTCTAACCCTAAATTCTGCCTCCCGACTCTAACCCTAAAATGCGCGCTGCCTCCCGACTCTAACCCTAACCCTAACCCTAACCCTAAATTCGCGCTGCCTCCCGACTCTATCTAACCCTAAATGCGCCTCCCGACTCCCGACTCTGCCTCCCGACCCTAACCCTAACCCTAAATTCGCGCCTCCCGACTCTAACCCTAACCCTAACCCTAACCCTAAAATGCGCTGCCTCCCGACTCTAACCCTAACCCTAACCCTAACCCTAACCCTAACCCTAACCCTAACCCTAACCCTAACCCTAACCCTAACCCTCCCGACTCTAACCCTAAATGCCTCCCGACTCTAAATGCCTCCCGACTCTAACCCTAAATTCGCCTCCCGACTCTAACCCTAACCCTAAATTCGCCTCCCGACTCCCGACTCTAACCCTAACCCTAACCCTAACCCTAAATGCCTCCCGACTCTAACCCTAACCCTAACCCTAACCCTAACCCTAAATGCGCGCCTCCCGACTCTAACCCTAACCCTAACCCTAACCCTAACCCTAACCCTAACCCTAACCCTAACCCTAACCCTAACCCTAACCCTAAATTCGCGCCTCCCGACTCCCGACTCTAACCCTAACCCTAAATTCGCCTCCCGACTCTAACCCTAACCCTAACCCGACTCCCGCCTCCCGACTCCCTAACTCTAACCCTAACCCTAACCCTAACCCTAACCCTAACCCTAACCCTAACCCTAACCCTAACCCTAACCCTAACCCTAAACCCTAACCCTAAATGCCTCCCGACTCTAACCCTAACCCTAACCCTAACCCTAACCCTAAATTCGCGCTGCCTCCCGACTCTAACCCTAAATTCGCCTCCCGACTCTAACCCTAACCCTAACCCTAACCCTAACCCGACTCTAACCCTAACCCTAACCCTAAATTCGCCTCCCCCCCGACTCTAACCCTAAATGCGCTGCCTCCCGCCTCCCGACTCTGCCTCCCGACTCTAACCCTAAATTCGCCCTAAATTCCCGCCTCCCGACTCTAACCCTAACCCTAACCCTAAATGCCTCCCGACTCTAACCCTAACCCTAACCCTAAATGCGCCTCCCGACTCTAACCCTAACCCTAAAATGCGCTGCCTCCCGACTCCCGACTCTAACCCTAAATGCCTCCCGACTCTAACCCTAAATGCCTCCCGACTCCCGACTCTAACCCTAACCCTAACCCTAACCCTAAATTCGCGCTGCCTCCCGACTCTGCCTCCCGACTCTAACCCTAAATGCGCGCGCCTCCCGACTCTAACCCTAAATTCGCGCCTCCCGACTCCCGACTCTAACCCTAACCCTAACCCTAACCCTAACCCTAAATGCCTCCCGACTCTAACCCTAACCCTAAATGCGCCTCCCGACTCTAACTCCCGACTCTAACCCTAACCCTAAATTCTGCCTCCCGACTCCCGACTCCCGCCTCCCGACTCTAACCCTAACCCTAAATGCGCGCCTCCCGACTCTAACCCTAACCCTAACCCTAACCCTAAATTCTGCCTCCCGACCCTAAATTCTGCCTCCCGACTCTAACCCTAAATGCCTCCCGACTCTAACCCTAACCCTAAATGCCTCCCGACTCTAACCCTAACCCTAAATTCGCCTCCCGACTCTAACCCTAAATTCGCCTCCCGACTCTAACCCTAAATGCCTCCCGACTCTATCTAACCCTAACCCTAAATTCCCGACTCTAACCCTAAATGCGCGCGCCTCCCGACTCTAACCCTAAATGCCTCCCGACTCTAACCCTAACCCTAACCCGACTCTAACCCTAACCCTAACCCTAACCCTAACCCTAAATGCGCTGCCTCCCGACTCTAACCCTAACCCTAACCCTAACCCTAACCCTAACCCTAACCCTAACCCTAACCCTAACCCTAACCCTAACCCTAAATGCCTCCCGACTCTAACCCTAACCCTAACCCTAACCCTAAATGGCACATCTAACCCTAACCCTAAATGCCTCCCGACTCTATCTAACCCTAACCCTAAATTCGCGCCTCCCGACTCTAACCCTAAATTCGCCTCCCGACTCTAACCCTAAATGCCTCCCGACTCCCGACTCTAACCCTAAATGCCTCCCGACTCTAACCCTAACCCTAACCCTAAATGCGCTCTAACCCGACTCCCGACTCCCGACTCTAACCCTAACCCTAACCCTAAATGCCCGACTCTAACCCTAACTCTAACCCTAACCCGACTCTAACCCGACTCTAACCCTAACCCCCCGACTCTAACCCTAACCCTAACCCTAAATTCGCGCCTCCCGACTCCCGACTCTAACCCTAACCCTAAATGCGCGCCTCCCGACTCTAACCCTAACCCTAACCCTAACCCTAACCCTAACCCGACTCTAACCCTAACCCTAACCCTAAATTCGCCTCCCGACTCTAACCCTAACCCCGACTCTAACCCTAACCCTAAATTCGCGCCTCCCGACTCTAACCCTAACCCTAATCCCTAAATGCGTGCCTCCCGACTCTAACCCTAACCCTAACCCTAAATTCGCGCTAACCCTAACCCGACTCCCGACTCCCGACTCTAACCCTAAATTCGCGACTCTAACCCTAACCCTAACCCTAAATTCGCGCCTCCCGACTCTAACCCTAACCCTAAATTCGCGCCTCCCGACTCTAACCCTAACCCTAAATGCCTCCCGACTCTAACCCTAACCCTAACCCTAAATGCCTCCCGACTCTAACCCGACTCTAACCCTAAATTCGCGCCTCCCGACTCTAACCCTAAATGCCTCCCGACTCTAACCCTAACCCGACTCTAACCCTAACCCGACTCTAACCCTAAAAATGCGCCTCCCGACTCTAACCCTAACCCTAACCCTAACCCTAACCCTAACCCGACTCTAACCCTAAATTCGCCTCCCGACTCTAACCCTAAATCTAACCCTAACCCTAACCCTAACCCTAACCCTAACCCTAACCCTAACCCTAACCCTAACCCTAACCCTAACCCTAAGCCTCCCGACTCTAACCCTAAATTCGCGCTGCCTCCCGACTCCCGACTCCCGACTCTAACCCTAACCCTAACCCTAACCCTAACCCTAACTCTAACCCTAACCCTAACCCTAACCCTAACCCTAACCCTAACCCTAACCCTAACCCTAACCCTAACCCTAACCCTAAACTCTAACCCTAACCCTAACCCTAACCCTAACCCTAACCCTAACCCTAACCCTAACCCTAACCCTAACCCTAACCCTAACCCTAACCCTAACCCTAACCCTAACCCTAAGATTCGCCTCCCGACTCTAACCCTAACCCTAACCCTAAATTCGCGCCTCCCGACTCTAACCCTAAATGCGCGCTGCCTCCCGACTCTAACCCTGCCTCCCTGCCTCCCGACTCCCGACTCTAACCCTAACCCTAACCCTAACCCTAACCCTAACCCTAACCCTAACCCTAACCCTAACCCTAACCCTAACCCTAACCCTAACCCTAACCCTAACCCTAACCCTAACCCTAAATTCACCCTAAATTCGCGCCTCCCGACTCTGCCTCCCGACTCTAACCCTAACCCTAAACCCTAAATTCGCGCTGCCTCCCGACCAACTCTAACCCTAACCCTAACCCTAACCCTAAATTCGCCTCCCGACTCTAACCCTAACCCTAAATGCGCGCTGCCTCCCCGACTCTAACCCTAACCCTAACCCTAACCCTAACCCTAACCCTAACCCTAACCCTAACCCTAACCCTAACCCCGACTCTAACCCTAACCCTAACCCTAACCCTAAATTCGCGCTGCCTCCCGACTCTGCCTCCCGACTCCCGACTCTGCCTCCCGACTCTAACCCTAAATTCGCGCTGCCTCCCGACTCCCGGCCTCTTCTGCCTCCCGACTCTAACCCTAAATGCGCGCTGCCTCCCGACTCTGCCTCCCGACTCTAACCCTAACCCTAACCCTAACCCTAACCCTAACCCTAACCCTAACCCTAACCCTAACCCTAACCCTAACCCTAACCCTAACCCTAACCCTAACCCTAACCCTAACCCTAACCCTAACCCTAACCCTAACCCTAACCCTAACCCTAACCCTAAATTCGCGCTGCCTCCCGACTCTAACCCTAACCCTAACCCTAACCCTAACCCTAACCCTAACCCTAACCCTAACCCTAACCCTAAAATGCCTCCCGACTCTAACCCTAACCCTAAATTCGCGCTGCCTCCCGACTCTAACCCTAACCCTAACCCTAACCCTAACCCTAACCCTAAATGCGCGCCTCCCGACTCTAACCCTAACCCGACTCTGCCTCCCTGCCTCCCGACTCTAACCCTAACCCTAACCCTAACCCTAAATTCGCTGCCTCCCGACTCTAACCCCGACTCTAACCCTAAATTCGCCTCCCGACTCTAACCCTAACCCTAACCCTAACCCTAAATGCCTCCCGCCTCCCGACTCTAACCCTAACCCTAAATTCGCGCTCTAACCCTAACCCTAAATTCTGCCTCCCGACTCTAACCCTAAATTCTGCCTCCCGACTCTAACCCTAACCCTAAATCCGACTCTAACCCTAACCCCCGACTCTAACCCTAACCCTAACCCTAACCCTAACCCTAACCCTAACCCTAACCCTAAATTCGCGCCTCCCGACTCTAACCCTAACCCTAACCCTAACCCTAAATTCGCACCCTAAATTCGCGCTCCCGACTCTAACCCTAACCCTAACCCTAACCCGACTCTAACCCTAACCCTAACCCTAAATTCGCGCGCTGCCTCCCGACTCCCCGACTCTATCTAACCCTAACCCTAAATTCGCGCCTCCCGACTCCCGACTCTAACCCTAACCCTAACCCTAACCCTAACCCTAACCCTAAATTCCCGCCTCCCGACTCTAACCCTAAATTCGCGCCTCCCGACTCTAACCCTAACCCTAACCCTAACCCTAAATTCGCGCCTCCCGACTCTAACCCTAACCCTAACCCTAACCCTAACCCTAACCCTAACCCTAACCCTAACCCTAACCCTAACCCTAACCCTAACCCTAACCCTAACCCTAACCCTAAATTCGCGCTCCCGACTCTAACCCTAACCCTAACCCTAACCCTAACCCTAACCCTAACCCTAACCCTAACCCTAACCCTAAATTCGCGCCTCCCGACTCTAACCCTAACCCTAACCCTAACCCTAACCCGCCTCCCGACTCTAACCCTAACCCTAAATTCGCGCTCTAACCCTAACCCTAACCCTAAATTCGCGCCTCCCGACTCTAACCCTAACCCTAAATTCGTGCCTCCCGCCTCCCGACTCCCGACTCTAACCCTAACCCTAACCCTAAATTCGCGCCTCCCGACTCTAACCCTAACCCTAAATTCGCGCTGCCTCCCGACTCTAACCCTAAATTCGCGCCTCCCGACTCTAACCCTAAATTCGCCTCCCGACTCTAACCCTAACCCTAAATTCGTGCCTCCCGACTCTAACCCTAACCCTAACCCTAACCCTAACCCTAAATTCGCGCTCTAACCCTAACCCTAACCCTAACCCTAAATGTGCGCCTCCCGACTCTAACCCTAACCCTAACCCTAAATTCGCGCCCTAACCCTAACCCTAAATTCGCGCCCTAACCCTAACCCTAAATGCGCGCCCTAACCCTAACCCTAACCCTAACCCTAACCCTAACCCTAACCCTAACCCTAACCCTAACCCTAACCCTAAATTCGCCTCCCGACTCTAACCCTAACCCTAACCCTAACCCTAACCCTAAATTCGCGCCTCCCGACTCTAACCCTAACCCTAAATTCGCGCCTCCCGACTCTAACCCTAAATTCCCGCCTCCCGACTCTAACCCTAAATTCGCGCCCTAAATTTGCCTCCCGACTCCCGACTCTGCCTCCCGACTCCCCCGACTCTAACCCTAAATTCGCGCTCTAACCCTAACTCTAACCCTAACCCTAAATTCGTGCCTCCCGACTCTAACCCGACTCTAACCCTAAATGCCTCCCGACTCTAACCCTAACCCTAACCCTAAATTCGCTGCCTCCCGACTCTAACCCTAACCCTAACCCTAACCCTAACCCTAAATGCGCTGCCTCCCGACTCTAACCCTAAATGCCTCCCGACTCTAACCCTAACCCTAAATTCGCGCCTCCCGACTCTAACCCTAACCCTAACCCTAACCCTAACCCTAACCCTAAATTCGCGCCTCCCGACTCTAACCCTAACCCTAAATTCGCGCCTCCCGACTCTAACCCTAACCCTAACCCTAAATTCGCCTCCCGACTCCCGACTCTAACCCTAACCCTAAATTCGCGCCTCCCGACTCTAACCCTAAATTCGCCTCCCGACTCCCGACTCTAACCCTAACCCTAACCCTAACCCTAACTCTAACCCTAACCCTAAATTCGCGCTGCCTCCCGACTCTGCCTCCCGACTCCCGACTCTAACCCTAACCCTAACCCTAACCCTAAATTCGCGCTCTAACCCTAACCCTAACCCTAACCCTAACCCTAACCCTAACCCTAACCCTAACCCCCGACTCTAACCCTAAATGCGCGCTGCCTCCCGACTCTAACCCTAACCCTAAATTCGCCTCCCGACTCCCGACTCTAACCCTAAATTCGCGCCTCCCGACTCTAACCCTAACCCTAACCCTAACCCGACTCTAACCCTAACCCTAACCCTAACCCTAACCCTAACCCTAAATTCGCTCTAACCCTAACCCTAACCCTAACCCTAACTCTAACCCTAACCCTAAATGCCTCCCGACTCTAACCCTAACCCTAACCCTAACCCTAAATTCGCGCCTCCCGACTCTAACCCTAACCCTAAATTCGCGCCTCCCGACTCTAACCCTAACCCTAACCCTAAATTCGCTGCCTCCCGACTCTAACCCTAAATTCGTGCCTCCCGACTCTAACCCTAAATTCCCGACTCTAACCCTAACCCTAACCCTAAATTCTGCCTCCCGACTCTAACCCTAAATTCTGCCTCCCGACTCTAACCCTAACCCTAACCCTAACCCTAACCCTAACCCTAACCCTAAATTCGCACCCTAACCCTAACCCTAACCCTAACCCTAACCCTAACCCTAACCCTAACCCTAACCCTAACCCTAACCCTAACCCTAACCCTAACCCTAACCCTAAATTCGCGCCCTAACCCTAACCCTAACCCTAAAATTCGCGCCTCCCGACTCCCGACTCTAACCCTAACCCTAAATGCCTCCCGACTCTAACCCTAACCCTAACCCTAACCCTAAATGCCTCCCGACTCTAACCCTAACCCTAACCCGACTCTAACCCTAACCCTAAATGCGTGCCTCCCGACTCTAACCCTAAATTCGCGCCTCCCGACTCTAACCCTAACCCTAACCCTAAATTCGCGCCTCCCGACTCTAACCCTCCCGACTCTAACCCTAACCCTAACCCTAACCCTAACCCTAACCCTAAATTCGTGCCTCCCGACTCTAACCCTAACCCTAACCCTAAATTCGCGCCTCCCGACTCCCGACTCCCGACTCTAACCCTAACCCTAAATTCGCGCCTCCCGACTCTAACCCTAAAAATTCGCGCCTCCCGACTCTAACCCTAACCCTAAATGCCTCCCGACTCTAACCCTAACCCTAACCCTAAATTCGCGCCTCCCGACTCTAACCCTAACCCTAACCCTAAATTCACCCTAACCCTAACCCTAACCCTAAATTCGCTCTAACCCTAAATTCGCGCCTCCCGACTCTAACCCTAACCCTAAATGCCTCCCGACTCTAACCCTAAATGCCTCCCGACTCTAACCCTAAATGCGCCTCCCGACTCTAACCCTAAATGCCTCCCGACTCTAAATTCGCGCTCCCGACTCTAACCCTAACCCTAAATGCGCGCCTCCCGACTCTAACCCTAAATGCGCTGCCTCCCGACTCTATCTAACCCTAACCCTAAATTCGCCTCCCGACTCTAACCCTAAATCTAACCCTAACCCTAACCCTAACCCTAACCCTAAATTCGCGCCTCCCGACTCTAACCCTAACCCTAACCCTAAATCTAACCCTAACCCTAACCCTAACCCTAAATCTAACCCTAACCCTAAATTCGCGCTCTATCTAACCCTAACCCTAACCCTAACCCTAACCCTAAATGCCTCCCGACTCTAACCCTAACCCTAACCCTAACCCTAACCCTAAATTCGCCTCCCGACTCTATCTAACCCAACCCTAACCCTAACCCTAAATTCGCGCCTCCCGACTCTAACCCTAACCCGACTCTAACCCTAAATTCGCGCCTCCCGACTCTAACCCTAACCCTAACCCTAACCCTAAATGCCTCCCGACTCTAACCCTAAATTCGCGCCTCCCGACTCCCGACTCTAACCCTAACCCTAACCCTAAATGCCCGACTCTAAATGCGCGCCTCCCGACTCTAACCCTAACCCTAACCCTAAATGCCTCCCGACTCTAACCCTAACCCTAAATTCCCGACTCTAACCCTAAATGCGCGCTCTAACCCTAACCCTAACCCTAAAATGCCTCCCGACTCTAACCCTAACCCTAACCCTAACCCTAAATTCGCGCTCCCGACTCCCGACTCCCGACTCTAACCCTAACCCTAACCCTAACCCTAACCCTAAATTCGCTCTAACCCTAACCCTAACCCTAACCCTAAATTCGCGCCTCCCGACTCTAACCCTAACCCTAACCCTAACCCGACCCTAACCCTAAATGCCTCCCGACTCTAACCCTAAACTCTAACCCTAAATGCCTCCCGACTCTAACCCTAACCCTAAATTCGCGCCTCCCGACTCTAACCCTAAATGCCCTAAATGTGCGCTCTAACCCGACTCTAACCCTAACCCTAACCCTAACCCTAACCCTAACCCTAACCCTAAATTCGCGCACCCTAACCCTAACCCTAACCCTAACCCTAAGTCCCTAACCCTAACCCTAAATTCGCGCTCTAACCCTAACCCTAAATACGCGCGCTGCCTCCCGACTCTAACCCTGCCTCCCGCCTCCCGACTCTAACCCTAAATGCCTCCCGACTCTAACCCTAACCCTAAATTCGCGCTGCCTCCCGACTCCCGACTCTAACC
Organism: Dasyurus viverrinus; assembly: GCA_020854095.1. Classification (NCBI taxonomy): domain Eukaryota; kingdom Metazoa; phylum Chordata; class Mammalia; order Dasyuromorphia; family Dasyuridae; genus Dasyurus; species Dasyurus viverrinus. The sequence goes on along the minus strand of CM037002.1, from coordinate 255,872,237 downwards.
CTAACCCTAACCCTAACCCTAACCCTAACCCTAAATTCGCCTCCCGACTCTAACCCTAAACACGCGCGCCTCCCGACTCTAACCCTAACCCTAAATGCCTCCCGACTCTAACCCTAACCCTAAATGCGCCTCCCGACTCTAACCCTAACCCTAAATTCGCCTCCCGACTCTAACCCTAACCCCCGACTCCCGGCTCTAACCCTAACCCTAAATGCGCGCCTCCCGACTCTAACCCTAACCCTAAATGCGCCTCCCGACTCTAACCCTAAATGCGCCTCCCGACTCTAACCCTAAATTCGCCTCCCGACTCTAACCCTAACCCTAAATTCGCTGCCTCCCGGCTCTAACCCTAACCCTAACCCTAACCCTAAATGCGCGCCTCCCGACTCTAACCCTAAATGCGCCTCCCGACTCTAACCCTAACCCTAAATGCGTGCCTCCCGACTCTAACCCTAACCCTAACCCTAACCCGACTCTAACCCTAACCCTAAATTCGTGCCTCCCGACTCTAACCCTAACCCTAACCTCCCGACTCTATCTAACCCTAACCCTAACCCTAAATGCCTCCCGACTCTAACCCTAACCCTAAATGCCTCCCGACTCTAACCCTAACCCTAAATGCGTGCCTCCCGACTCTAACCCTAACCCTAACCCTAACCCTAACCCTAAATTCGCGCCCGACTCTAACCCTAAATTCGCGCCTCCCGACTCTAACCCTAAATGCCTCCCGACTCTAACCCTAACCCTAAATACGCGCTCTAACCCTAAATGCCTCCCGACTCTAACCCTAAATGCCTCCCGACTCTAACCCTAAATGCGCCTCCCGACTCTAACCCTAACCCTAACCCTAAATGCCTCCCGACTCTAACCCTAACCCTAAAATGCGCGCCTCCCGACTCTAACCCTAAATGCGCTCCCGACTCTAACCCTAAATTCGCGCTGCCTCCCGACTCTAACCCTAAATGCGACTCTAACCCTAAATTCGCGCTCTAACCCTAACCCTAACCCTAACCCTCCCGACTCTAACCCTAAATGCCTCCCGACTCTAACCCTAACCCTCCCGACTCTAACCCTAACCCTAAATGCGCCTCCCGACTCTAACCCTAAATGCGCCCGACTCTAACCCTAACCCTAACCCTAACCCTAAATTCGCGCCTCCCGACTCTATCTAACCCTAACCCTAACCCTAACCCTAAATGCCTCCCGACTCTAACCCTAACCCTAAAATGCCTCCCGACTCTAAATGCTCCCGACTCTAACCCTAACCCTAAATGCCTCCCGACTCTAACCCTAACCCTAACCCGACTCTAACCCTAAATGCGCTGCCTCCCGACTCTAACCCTAACCCGACTCTAACCCTAACCCTAACCCTAACCCTAACCCTAAATGCCTCCCGACTCCCGACTCTAACCCTAACCCTAAATGCCTCCCGACTCTATCTAACCCTAACCCTAAATGCCTCCCGACTCTAACCCTAACCCTAACCCTAAATGCCTCCCGACTCTAACCCTAACCCTAAATTCGCCTCCCGACTCTATCTAACCCTAAATGCCTCCCGACTCTAACCCTAAATGCCTCCCGACTCTAACCCTAAATGCCTCCCGACTCTAACCCTAAATGCCTCCCGACTCCCGACTCTAACCCTAACCCTAACCCTAAATGCCCGACTCTAACCCTAACCCTAACCCTAAATGCGCGCGACTCTAACCCTAACCCTAACCCGACTCTAACCCTAAATGCCTCCCGACTCTAACCCTAAATGCCTCCCGACTCTAACCCTAACCCTAAATGCCTCCCGACTCTAACCCTAACCCTAAATTCGCGCCTCCCGACTCTAACCCTAACCCTAAATGCGCACCCCGACTCTAACCCTAACCCTAACCCTAAATGCCTCCCGACTCTAACCCTAACCCTAAATTCGCGCCTCCCGACCCTAACCCTAAATGCCTCCCGACTCTAACCCTAAATGCCTCCCGACTCTAACCCTAAATGCCTCCCGACTCTAACCCCTAAATGCGCGCGCGCCTCCCGACTCTAACCCTAAATGCCTCCCGACTCTAACCCTAACCCTAAATGCCTCCCGACTCTAACCCTAACCCTAAATTCTGCCTCCCGACTCTAACCCTAAATGCCTCCCGACTCTAACCCGACTCTAACCCTAAATGCCCGACTCTAACCCTAAATGCCTCCCGACTCCCGACTCTAACCCTAAATTCCCGACTCTAACCCTAAATGCCTCCCGACTCTAACCCTAACCCTAAAAATGCGCGCCCGACTCTAACCCTAAATGCGCCTCCCGACTCTAACCCTAACCCTAACCCTAAATTCGTGCCTCCCGACTCTAACCCTAACCCTAACCCTAAATGTGCCTCCCGACTCTAACCCTAAATGCGCTGCCTCCCGACTCTAACCCTAAATGCGCGCCTCCCGACTCTAACCCTAAATGCCTCCCGACTCCCGACTCTAACCCTAACCCTAACCCCCGACTCTAACCCTAAATTCGCGCCTCCCGACTCCCGACTCTAACCCTAACCCTAACCCTAAATGCCTCCCGACTCCCGACTCTAACCCTAAATAAAGCCTCCCGACTCCCGACTCTAACCCTAACCCTAAATGCCTCCCGACTCTAACCCTAACCCTAACCCTAACCCTAACCCTAACCCTAACCCTAACCCTAAACCCTAACCCTAACCCTAACCCTAACCCTAACCCTAACCCTAACCCTAACCCTAACCCTAACCCTAAATTCTGCCTCCCGACTCTGCCTCCCGACTCCCCCGACTCTAACCCTAAATTCTGCCTCCCGACTCTAACCCTAAATGCCTCCCGACTCTAACCCTAACCCTAACCCTAACCCTAACCCTAACCCTAACCCTAACCCTAACCCTAACCCTAAATGCGCCTCCCGACTCTAACCCTAACCCTAACCCTAACTCTAACCCTAACCCTAACCCTAACCCTAACCCTAAAATACGCTGCCTCCCGACTCCCGCCTCCCGACTCTAACCCTAACCCTAACCCTAACCCTAAATGCCTCCCGACTCCCGACTCCCGACTCTAACCCTAACCCTAACCCTAACCCTAACCCTAAATTCGCACCCTAACCCTAACCCTAACCCTAACCCTAACCCTAACCCTAACCCTAACCCTAACCCTAAATGCCTCCCGACTCTAACCCTAAAATGCCTCCCGACTCTAACCCTAACCCTAACCCTAAATGCCTCCCGACTCCCGACTCTAACCCTAAATGCGCGCTGCCTCCCGACTCTAACCCCCGACTCTAACCCTAACCCTAACCCTAACCCTAACCCTAACCCTAACCCTAACCCTAAATGCCTCCCGACTCTAACCCTAACCCTAAATTCGCGCTGCCTCCCGACTCTAACCCTAACCCTAAATGCCTCCCGACTCTAACCCTAAACCCTAACCCTAACCCTAACCCTAAAATGCCTCCCGACTCTAACCCTAACCCTAACCCTAACTCTAACCCTAACCCTAACCCTAACCCTAACCCTAAATGCGCCTCCCGACTCCCGACTCTGCCTCCCGACTCCCGACTCTGCCTCCCGACTCTAACCCTAACCCTAAATCTAACCCTAACCCTAACCCTAACCCTAACCCTAACCCTAACCCTAACCCTAACCCTAACCCTAACCCAACATCTAACCCTAACCCTAACCCTAACCCTAAATGCGCCCTAACCCTAAATGCGCGACTCTAACCCTAACCCTAACCCTGCCTCCCGACTCTAACCCTAAATGCCTCCCGACTCTAACCCTAACCCTAACCCTAAATGCGCGCTGCCTCCCGACTCTAACCCTAACCCTAACCCTAACCCTCCCGACTCTAACCCTAACCCTAACCCTAACCCTAACCCTAACCCTAACCCTAACCCTAACCCTAACCCTAACCCTAAATACGCTGCCTCCCGACTCTAACCCTAACCCTAACCCTAACCCTAAATTCGCCTCCCGACTCCCGACTCTGCCTCCCGACTCCCGACTCCCGACTCCCGACTCTAACCCTAACCCTAACCCTAACCCTAACCCTAACCCTGCCTCCCGACTCTAACCCTAACCCTAACCCTAACCCTAACCCTAACCCTAACCCTAACCCTAACCCTAACCCTAACCCTAACCCTAACCCTAACCCTAACCCTAACCCTAACCCTAACCCTAACCCTAACCCTAACCCTAACCCTAACCCTAACCCTAACCCTAACCCTAACCCTAACCCTAACCCTAACCCTAAATGCCTCCCGACTCTAACCCTAACCCTAACCCTAACCCTAACCCTAACCCTAACCCTAACCCTAACCCTAACCCTAACCCTAAATTCGCTGCCTCCCGACTCCCGACTCCCGACTCTAACCCCAACTCTAACCCTAACCCTAACCCGCCTCCCGACTCTAACCCTAACCCTAACCCTAACCCTAACCCTAACCCTAACCCTAACCCTGCCTCCCGACTCTAACCCTAACCCTAACCCTAACCCTAAATGCCTCCCGACTCTAACCCTAACCCTAACCCTGCCTCCCGACTCTAACCCTAACCCTAACCCTAATGCCTCCCGACTCTAACCCTAACCCTAACCCTAAATGCCTCCCGACTCTAACCCTAAATGCCTCCCGACTCCCGACTCTAACCCTAACCCTAACCCTAACCCTAAATTCGCCTCCCGACTCTAACCCTAACCCTAACCCTAACCCTAACCCTAACCCTAAATGCGCCTCCCGACTCTAACCCTAACCCTAACCCTAAATTCGCGCACCCTAACCCTAACCCTAACCCTAACCCTAACCCAACCCTAACCCTAAATGCGCCTCCCGACTCTAACCCTAACCCTAACCCTAACCTCCCGACTCTAACCCTAACCCTAACCCTAACCCTAACCCTCCCGACTCTAACCCTAAATGCCTCCCGACTCTGCCTCCCGACTCTAACCCTGCCTCCCGACTCCCGACTCCCCCGACTCTAACCCTAACCCTAACCCTAACCCTAAATGCGCCTCCCGACTCTAACCCTAAATTCGCCTCCCGACTCTAACCCTAACCCTAACCCTAAATTCGCCTCCCGACTCTAACCCTAACCCTAACCCTAAATACCCTAAATGCGCTGCCTCCCGACTCTAACCCTAACCCTAACCCTAAATTCTGCCTCCCGACTCTGCCTCCCGACTCTAACCCTAAATTCGCACCCTAACCCTAACCCTAACCCTAACCCTAACCCTAACCCTAACCCTAACCCTAACCCTAACCCTAAATTCGCCTCCCGACTCTAACCCTAACCCTAAATGCGCGCCTCCCGACTCTAACCCTAACCCTAACCCTAAATGCCTCCCGACTCTAACCCTAACCCTAAATTCGCCTCCCGACTCTAACCCTAATCCTGCCTCCCGACTCTAACCCTAACCCTAACCCTAACCCTAACCCTAACCCTGCCTCCCGACTCCCGACTCTAACCCTAAATCTAACCCTAACCCTAACCCTAACCCTAACCCTAACCCTAACCCTAACCCTAACCCTAAATTCGCGCCTCCCGACTCTAACCCTAACCCTAACCCTAAATTCTGCCTCCCGACTCTAACCCTAACCCTAACCCTGCCTCCCGACTCTTCTGCCTCCCGACTCTAACCCTAACCCTAACCCTAAACTCTAACCCTAACCCTAACCCTAACCCTAACCCTAACCCTAACCCTAACCCTAACCCTAAATGCCTCCCGACTCTAACCCTAACCCTAAATGCGCCTCCCGACTCCCCCCCCCCAACTCTAACCCTAACCCTAACCCTAACCCTAACCCTAACCCTAACCCTAACCCTAACTCTAACCCTAACCCTAACCCTAACCCTAACCCTAACCCTAACCCTAACCCTAACCCTAACCCTAACCCTAACCCTAACCCTAACCCTAACCTCCCGACTCTAACCCTAACCCTAAATACATCTAACCCACCCCCGACTCTAACCCTAACCCTAACCCTGCCTCCCGACTCTGCCTCCCGACTCTAACCCTAACCCTAACCCTAAATTCGCCTCCCGACTCCCGACTCTAACCCTAACCCTAACCCTAACCCTAACCCTAACCCTAACCCTAACCCGACTCTAACCCTAAATGCGCGCCTCCCGACTCTAACCCTAACCCTAAATTCGCCTCCCGACTCTAACCCTAACCCTAACCCTAAATTCTGCCTCCCGACTCTAACCCTAACCCTAAATTCTGCCTCCCGACTCTAACCCTAACCCTAAATTCGCCTCCCGCCTCCCGACTCTAACCCTAACCCTAAATGCCTCCCGACTCCCGACTCTGCCTCCCGACTCCCGACTCTAACCCTAACCCTAAATTCGCCTCCCGACTCCCGACTCTAACCCTAACCCTAACCCTAACCCTAACCCTAACCCTAACCCTAACCCTAACCCTAACCCCCCAACTCTAACCCTAACCCTAAATGCCTCCCGACTCTAACCCTAACCCTAACCCTAAATTCTGCCTCCCGACTCCCGCCTCCCGACTCCCGACTCTAACCCTAACCCTAACCCTAACCCTAAATGCCTCCCGACTCTAACCCTAACCCAACCCTAACCCTAACCCTAACCCTAACCCAACCCTAACCCTAAATGCCTCCCGACTCCCGACTCTAACCCTAACCCTAACCCTAACCCTAAATTCGCCTCCCGACTCTCTAACCCTAACCCTAAATTCGCGCCTCCCGACTCCCGACTCCCGACTCCCGACTCCCCCCGACTCTAACCCTAACCCTAACCCTAACCCTAACCCTAACCCTAACCCTAACCCTAACCCGACTCTAACCCTAACCCTAACCCTAACCCTAAATGCGCGCCTCCCGACTCCCGACTCTAACCCTAACCCTAAATTCGCACCCTAACCCTAACCCTAACCCTAACCCTAACCCTCCCGACTCTAACCCTAACCCTAAACCCTAACCCTAACCCTAACCCTAACCCTAAATTCGCGCCTCCCGACTCTAACCCTAACCCTAACCCTAACCCTAACCCTAAAATGCCTCCCGACTCTAACCCTAACCCTAACCCTAAAATGCCTCCCGACTCTAACCCTAACCCTAAATTCGCTCTTCTGCCTCCCGACTCCCGACTCCCGACTCCCGACTCTAACCCTAACCCTAACTCTAACCCTAACCCTAACCCTAACCCTAACCCTAAACTCTAACCCTAACCCTAACCCTAACCCTAACCCTAACCCTAACTCTAACCCTAACCCTAACCCTAACCCTAACCCTAAATTCGCGCCTCCCGACTCTAACCCTAACCCTAACCCTAACCCTAACCCTAACCCTAACCCTAACCCTAACCCTAAATCTAACCCTAACCCTAACCCTAACCCTAAATGCCTCCCGACTCTAACCCTAACCCTAACCCTAAATGCCTCCCGACTCCCGACTCTAACCCTAAATTCTGCCTCCCGACTCCCCGACTCCCGACTCTAACCCTAACCCTAACCCTAACCCTAACCCTAACCCTAACCCTAACCCTAACCCTAAATTCGCGCCTCCCGACTCTAACCCTAACCCTAACCCTAACCCTAACCCTAAATGCCTCCCGACTCTAACCCTAACCCTAACCCTAACCCTAACCCTAACCCTAACCCTAACCCTAACCCTAAATTCCCGCCTCCCGACTCTAACCCTAACCCTAAATTCGCCTCCCGACTCTAACCCTAACCCTAACCCTAAATGCGCCTCCCGACTCTAACCCTAACCCTAACCCTAACCCTAACCCTAAATGCCTCCCGACTCTAACCCTAACCCTAACCCTAAATGCCTCCCGACTCTAACCCTAAATTCGCCTCCCGACTCTAACCCTAAATTCGCGCCTCCCGACTCTAACCCTAACCCTAACCCTAACCCTAACCCTAACCCTAACTCTAACCCTAACCCTAACCCTAACCCTAAATTCGCCTCCCGACTCTAACCCTAACCCTAAATGCCTCCCGACTCCCGACTCTAACCCTAACCCTAACCCTAACCCCCGACTCTAACCCTAACCCTAAATTCGCGCCTCCCGACTCTAACCCTAAATTCGCCTCCCGACTCCCGACTCTAACCCTAACCCTAACCCTAACCCTAAATGCGCACCCTAACCCTAAATTCGCCTCCCGACTCTAACCCTAACCCTAACCCTAACCCTAACCCTAAATTCGCGCTCCCGACTCTAACCCTAACCCTAAATGCGCGCTGCCTCCCGACTCTAACCCTAACCCTAACCCTAAATGCCTCCCGACTCTAACCCTAACCCTAACCCTAAATTCCCGACTCCCGACTCTAACCCTAAATCTAACCCTAACCCTAAATGTGCCTCCCGACTCTAACCCTAAATGCGCGCCTCCCGACTCTAACCCTAACCCTAAATTCGCGCCTCCCGACTCTAACCCGACTCCCGACTCTAACCCATCCCGACTCCCGACTCTAACCCTAACCCTAACCCTAACCCTAAATGCGCTGCCTCCCGACTCTAACCCTAACCCTAAATGCGCCTCCCGACTCTCTAACCCTAACCCTAAATGCCTCCCGACTCTAACCCTCCCGACTCTAACCCTAACCCTAAATTCGCGCCTCCCGACTCTAACCCTAACCCTAACCCTAAATTCGCCTCCCGACTCTAACCCTAACCCTAAATTCGCGCCTCCCGACTCCCGACTCTAACCCTAACCCTAACCCTAACCCTAACCCTAACCCTAACCCTAACCCCCGACTCTAACCCTAACCCTAACCCTAACCCTAACCCTAACCCTAACCCTAACCCTAACCCTAACCCTAACCCTAACCCTAAATTCCCGACTCTAACCCTAACCCTAAATTCCCTGCCTCCCGACTCTAACCCTAACCCTAACCCTAACCCTAAATGCCTCCCGACTCTAACCCTAACCCTAACCCTAACCCTAACCCTAACCCTAACCCTAACCCTAACCCTAACCCTAACCCTAACCCTAACCCTAACCCTAACCCTAACCCTAACCCTAACCCTAACCCTAACCCTAACCCTAACCCTAACCCTAACCCTAACCCTAACCCTAACTCTAACCCTAACCCTAACCCTAACCCTAACCCTAACCCTAACCCTAACCCTAACCCTAAATGCCTCCCGACTCTAACCCTAACCCTAACCCTAACCCTAACCCTGCCTCCCGACTCCCGCCTCCCGACTCCCTGCCTCCCGACTCCCGACTCTAACCCTAACCCTAACCCTAACCCTAACCCTAAATGCCTCCCGACTCTAACCCTAACCCTAACCCTAACCCGCCTCCCGACTCCCGACTCTAACCCTAACCCTAACCCTAACCCTAACCCTAACCCTAACCCTAACCCTAACCCTAACCCTAACCCTAACCCTAACCCTAACCCTAACCCTAAATCTAACCCTAACCCTAACCCTAACCCTAACCCTAACCCTAACCCTAACCCTAACTCTAACCCTAACCCTAACCCTAACCCTAACCCTAACCCTAACCCTAACCCTAACCCTAACCCTAAATGCACCCTAACCCTAACCCTAACCCTAACCCTAACCCTAACCCTAACCCTAACCCTAACCCTAAATTCGCCTCCCGACTCCCGACTCTAACCCTAACCCTAACCCTAACCCTAACCCTAAATGCGCCTCCCGACTCTAACCCTAACCCTAACCCTAACCCTAACCCTAACCCTAACCCTAACCCTAACCCTAACCCTAACCCTAACCCTAACCCTAACCCTAACCCTAACCCTAACCCTAAATGCCTCCCGACTCTAACCCTAACCCTAACCCTAAATCTAACCCTAACCCTAACCCTAACCCTAACCCTAACCCTAAATTCGCGCCTCCCGACTCTAACCCTAACCCTAAAATGCGCCTCCCGACTCTAACCCTAACCCTAAATGCCTCCCGACTCTAACCCTAACCCTAACCCTAACCCTAAATCTAACCCTAACCCTAACCCTAACCCTAACCCTAAATTCTGCCTCCCGACTCTTCTGCCTCCCGACTCTAACCCTAACCCTAACCCTAACCCTAACCCTAACCCTAACCCTAACCCTAACCCTAACCCTAACCCTAAATTCGCTGCCTCCCGACTCTAACCCTAACCCTAACCCTAAATGCCTCCCGACTCTAACCCTAACCCTAACCCTAAATTCGCGCTGCCTCCCGACTCTAACCCTAACCCTAAATGCCTCCCGACTCTAACCCTAACCCTAACCCTAACCCTAAATTCGCACCCTAACCCTAACCCTAACCCTAACCCTAACCCTAACCCTAACCCTAACCCTAACCCTAACCCTAACCCTAACCCTAACCCTAACCCTAACCCTAACCCTAACCCTAACCCTAACCCTAAATTCGCTGCCTCCCGACTCTAACCCTAACCCTAACCCTAACCCTAACCCTAACCCTAACCCTAACCCTAACCCTAACCCTAACCCTAACCCTAACTCTAACCCTAACCCTAACCCTAAACCCTAACCCTAACCCTAACCCTAAATGCCTCCCGCCTCCCGACTCTAACCCTAACCCTAACCCTAACCCTAACCCTAAATGCGCCTCCCGACTCTAACCCTAAATTCGCCTCCCGACTCTAACCCTAACCCTAACCCTAACCCTAACCCTAACCCTAACCCTAACCCTAACCCTAACCCTAACCCTAACCCTAACCCTAACCCTAACCCTAACCCTAACCCTAACCCTAACCCTAACCCTAACCCTAACCCTAACCCTAACCCTAACCCTAACCCTAACCCTAAATGCCTCCCGACTCTGCCTCCCGACTCTAACCCTAACCCTAAATTCTGCCTCCCGACTCTAACCCTAACCCTAACCCTAACCCTAAATTCGCCTCCCGACTCTAACCCTAACCCTAAATTCGCCTCCCGACTCTGCCTCCCGACTCCCGACTCTTCTGCCTCCCGACTCCCGACTCCCGACTCTAACCCTAAATGCCTCCCGACTCTAACCCTAACCCTAACCCTAACCCTAACCCTAACCCTAACCCTAACCCTAACCCTAAATGCCTCCCGACTCCCGACTCTAACCCTAACCCTAACCCTAACCCTAACCCTAACCCTAAATGCGCTGCCTCCCGACTCTAACCCTAACCCTAAATTCTGCCTCCCGCCTCCCGACTCTAACCCTAACCCTAACCCTAACCCTAAATGCCTCCCGACTCTAACCCTAACCCTAAATTCGCCTCCCGACTCTAACCCTAACCCTAACCCTAAATTCGCGCCTCCCGACTCCCGACTCTAACCCTAAATTCGCGCCTCCCGACTCTAACCCTAACCCTAACCCTAACCCTAAATTCGCGCTGCCTCCCGACTCCCGACTCCCGCCTCCCGACTCTGCCTCCCGACTCTATCTAACCCTAAATTCGCTTGCCTCCCGACTCTAACCCTAACCCTAACCCTAACCCGACTCTAACCCTAAATGCCTCCCGACTCTAACCCTAACCCTAACCCTAACCCTAACCCTAAATTCCCTGCCTCCCGACTCTGCCTCCCGACTCTAACCCTAACCCTAACCCTAACCCTAACCCTAACCCTAACCCTAACCCTAACCCTAACCCTAACCCTAAATTCTGCCTCCCGACTCTAACCCTAACCCTAACCCTAACCCTAAATGCGCCTCCCGACTCTAACCCTAACCCTAACCCAACCCTAACCCGACTCCCAACCCTAAATGCCTCCCGACTCTAACCCTAACCCTAACCCTAAATGCCTCCCGACTCCCTAACTCTAACCCTAACCCTAACCCTAACCCTAACCCGACTCCCCAACTCTAACCCTAACCCTAACCCTAACCCTAACCCTAACCCTAACCCTAACCCTAACCCTAACCCTAACCCTAACCCTAACCCTAACCCTAACCCTAACCCTAACCCTAACCCTAACCCTAACCCTAACCCTAAATGCGCGCCTCCCTGCCTCCCGACTCCCGACTCTAACCCTAACCCTAACCCTAACCCTAACCCTAACCCTAACCCTAACCCTAACCCTAACCCTAACCCTAAATTCGCCTCCCGACTCTGCCTCCCGCCTCCCGACTCCCGACTCCCGACTCTAACCCTAACCCTAACCCTAAAATGCCTCCCGACTCTAACCCTAACCCTAACCCTAACCCTAACCCTAAATGCACCCTAAATTCGCGCCTCCCTGCCTCCCGACTCTAACCCTAAATGCGCGCCCTAACCCTAAATGCGCGCTGCCTCCCGACTCTAACCCTAACCCTAACCCTAACCCTAAAATGCGCGCTGCCTCCCGACTCTAACCCTAACCCTAACCCTAACCCTAAATGCCTCCCGACTCTAACCCTAACCCTAACCCTAACCCTAACCCTAACCCTAACCCTAACCCTAACCCTAACCCTGCCTCCCGACTCTGCCTCCCGCCTCCCGACTCCCGACTCCCGCCTCCCGACTCTAACCCTAACCCTAACCCTAACCCTAACCCTAACCCTAACCCTAACCCTAACCCTAACCCTAACCCTAAATGCCTCCCGACCCTAACCCTAACCCTAACCCTAACCCTAACCCTAACCCTAACCCTAACCCTAAATTCGCTGCCTCCCGACTCCCGACTCCCGACTCTAACCCTAACCCTAAATTCGCGCTGCCTCCCGACTCTAACCCTAAATTCTGCCTCCCGCCTCCCGACTCCCAACCCTAAAATTCGCGCCTCCCGACTCTAACCCTAAATTCGCCTCCCGACTCTAACCCTAACCCTAAATTCGCGCTGCCTCCCGACTCTAACCCTAACCCTAACCCTAACCCTAACCCTAACCCTAACCCTAACCCTAAATGCCTCCCGACTCTAACCCTAACCCTAACCCTAACCCTAACCCTAACCCTAACCCTAACCCGACTCTAACCCTAACCCTAACCCTAACCCTAACCCTAACCCTAACCCTAACCCTAACCCTAACCCTAACCCTAACCCTAACCCTAACCCTAAATGCCTCCCGACTCTAACCCTAACCCTAACCCTAACCCTAACCCTAACCCTAACCCTAACCCTAACCCTAACCCTAAATGCGCCTCCCGACTCTAACCCTAACCCTAACCCTAAATTCCCGCCTCCCGACTCTAACCCTAACCCTAACCCTAAATTCGCCTCCCGACTCTAACCCTAACCCTAACCCTAACCCTAACCCTAAACCCTAACCCTAACCCTAACCCTAACCCTAACCCTAACCCTAACCCTAACCCTAACCCTAAATGCCTCCCGACTCCCGACTCTAACCCTAACCCTAACCCTAACCCTAACCCTAAATGCCTCCCGACTCCCGACTCTAACCCTAAAAAAGCGCGCCTCCCGACTCTATCTAACCCTAACCCTAACCCTAACCCTAACCCTAACCCTAACCCTAACCCTAACCCTAACCCTAACCCTAACCCTAACCCTAACCCTAAATGCCTCCCGACTCTAACCCTAACCCTAACCCTAACCCTAACCCTAACCCTAACCCTAACCCTAACCCTAACCCTAACCCTAAATTCGCGCCTCCCGACTCTAACCCTAAATTCGCGCTGCCTCCCTGCCTCCCGACTCCCCCCGACTCTAACCCTAACCTAACCCTAACCCTAACCCTAACCCTAACCCTAAATTCGCCTCCCGACTCTAACCCTAACCCTAACCCTAACCCTAACCCTAACCCTAAATGCGCTGCCTCCCGACTCTAACCCTAACCCTAACCCTAACCCTAACCCTAACCCTAACCCTGCCTCCCGACTCTGCCTCCCGACTCTGCCTCCCGACTCTAACCCTAACCCTAACCCTAACCCTAACCCTAACCCTAACCCTAACCCTAACCCTAACCCTAACCCTAACCCTAACCCTAACCCTAACCCTAAAAGCCTCCCGCCTCCCGACTCTAACCCTAACCCTAAATGCGCCTCCCGACTCTAACCCTAACCCTAACCCTAACCCTAAATTCGCGCCTCCCGCCTCCCGACTCTAACCCTAACCCTAACCCTAACCCTAACCCTAAATGCGCTAACCCTAACCCTAACCCTAACCCTAACCCTAACCCTAACCCTAACCCTAAATTCGCCTCCCGACTCTAACCCTAACCCTAACCCTAACCCTAACCCTAACCCTAACCCTAACCCTAACCCTAACCCTAACCCTAAATTCGCGCCTCCCGCCTCCCGACTCTAACCCTAAATTCGCTGCCTCCCGACTCTAACCCTAACCCTAACCCTAACCCTAACCCTGCCTCCCGACTCCCGACTCTAACCCTAAATTCGCCTCCCGACTCTAACCCTAACCCTAAACCCTAAATTCGCGCTGCCTCCCGACTCCCGACTCTAACCCTAACCCTAACCCTAACCCTAACCCTAACCCTAACCCTAAATTCGCCTCCCGACTCCCGACTCTATCTAACCCTAACCCTAACCCTAAATGCCTCCCGACTCCCGACTCCCGACTCTAACCCTAACCCTAACCCTAACCCTAACCCTAACCCTAACCCTAAATTCCCTACCAACCCTAAATGCCTCCCGACTCTAACCCGACTCCCGACTCCCGACTCTAACCCTAACCCTAACCCTAAATTCGCCTCCCGACTCCCGACTCTAACCCTAACCCTAACCCTAACCCTAACCCTAAATGCCTCCCGACTCCCGACTCTAACCCTAACCCTAACCCTAACCCTAACCCTAACCCTAAATTCGCGCTCTAACCCTAACCCTAACCCTAAATGCGCGCCTCCCGACTCTATCTAACCCTAACCCTAACCCTAACCCTAACCCTAACCCTAACCCTAACCCTAAATGCGCGCCTCCCGACTCTAACCCTAACCCTAACCCTAACCCTCCCGACTCCCGACTCTAACCCTAACCCTAACCCTAACCCTAAATTCGCCTCCCGACTCTAAATGCCTCCCGACTCCCGACTCTAACCCTAACCCTAAATTCTGCCTCCCGACTCTAACCCTAAATTCCCTAACTCTAACCCTAAATTCGCGCCTCCCGACTCTAACCCTAAATGCCTCCCGACTCTAACCCTAACCCTAACCCTAACCCTAACCCTAACCCTAACCCTAAATTCGCGCCTCCCGACTCTAACCCTAAATTGCCTCCCGACTCTAACCCTAACCCTAACCCTAAATTCGCGCCTCCCGACTCTAACCCTAACCCTACCCTAACCCTAAATTCGCTGCCTCCCGACTCTATCAACCCTAACCCTAACCCTAACCCTAAATTCGCGCCTCCCGACTCCCCGACTCTAACCCTAACCCTAACCCTAAATTCGCACCCTAAATTCGCTGCCTCCCGACTCTAACCCCCGACTCCCCCGACTCTAACCCTAACCCTAAATTCGCGCGCCTCCCGACTCTAACCCTAACCCTAACCCTAACCCTAAATTCGCGCCTCCCGACTCTAACCCTAACCCTAACCCTAACCCTAACCCTAAAGCCTCCCGACTCTAACCCTAACCCGACTCTAACCCTAACCCTAACCCTAACCCTAACCCTAACCCCCGACTCTAACCCTAACCCTAACCCTAACCCTAACCCTAACCCTAAATTCGCGCTCTAACCCTAACCCTAAATTCGCGCCTCCCGACCCCTAAATTCGCGCCTCCCGACTCTAACCCTAAATTCGCTGCCTCCCGACTCTAACCCTAAATTCGTGCCTCCCGACTCTAACCCTAACCCTAAATTCGCGCCTCCCGACTCTAACCCTAACCCGACTCCCGACTCCCGACTCTAACCCTAACCCTAACCCTAAATTCGCCCTAACCCTAACCCCCGACTCTAACCCTAACCCTAACCCTAACCCTAACCCTAAATTCGCGCCTCCCGACTCTAACCCTAAATTCGCGCCTCCCGACTCTAACCCGACTCCCGACTCTAACCCTAACCCTAACCCTAACCCTAAATTCGCGCTCTAACCCTAACCCTAACCCTAACCCTAAATTCGCCTCCCGACTCTAACCCTAACCCTAACCCTAACCCTAACCCTAACCCTAACCCTAACCCTAACCCTAACCCTAAATTCGCGCCCTAACCCTAACCCTAACCCTAACCCTAACCCTAACCCTAACCCTAACCCTAACCCTAACCCTAACCCTAACCCTAACCCTAACCCTAACCCTAACCCTAACCCTAAACCCTAACCCTAACCCTAACCCTAACCCTAACCCTAACCCTAACCCTAACCCTAACCCTAACCCTAACCCTAACCCTAACCCTAAATTCGCGCCCTAACCCTAACCCTAACCCTAACCCTAACCCTAAATTCGCGCCTCCCGACTCTAACCCTAACCCTAACCCTAAATTCGCGCTAAATTCGCGCCTCCCGCCTCCCGACTCTCTAACCCTAACCCTAACCCTAACCCTAACCCTAACCCTAACCCTAACCCTAACCCTAACCCTAACCCTAACCCTAACCCTAACCCTAACCCTAACCCTAACCCTAACCCTAACCCTAACCCTAACCCTAACCCTAACCCTAACCCTAACCCTAACCCTAACCCTAACCCTAACCCTAACCCTAACCCTAACCCTAACCCTAACCCTAACCCTAACCCTAACCCTAACCCTAACCCTAACCCTAACCCTAACCCTAACCCTAACCCTAACCCTAAATTCGCTGCCTCCCGACTCTAACCCTAACCCTAAATTCGCGCCTCCCGACTCTAACCCTAACCCTAACCCTAACCCTAACCCTAAATTCGCGCCCTAACCCTAAATTCGCGCTCTAACCCTAACCCTAACCCTAAATTCGCCTCCCGACTCTAACCCTAACCCTAACCCTAACCCTAACCCGACTCTAACCCTAACCCTAACCCTAACCCTAACCCTAACTCCCGACTCTAACCCTAACCCTAAATTCGCGCCTCCCGACTCTAACCCTAACCCTAACCCTAAATTCGCGCCTCCCGACTCTAACCCTAACCCTAAATTCGCTGCCTCCCGACTCTAACCCTAAATTCGCCTCCCGACTCCCTGCCTCCCGACTCTAACCCTAACCCTAACCCTAACCCTAACCCTAACCCTAACCCTAACCCTAACCCTAACCCTAAATTCGCACCCTAACCCTAACCCTAACCCTAAATTCGCGCCTCCCGACTCTAACCCTAACCCTAACCCTAACCCTAAATTCGCGCTCTAACCCTAACCCTAACCCTAAATTCGCGCCTCCCGACTCTAACCCTAAATTCGCGCCTCCCGACTCTAACCCTAACCCTAAATTCCCGACTCTAACCCTAAATTCGCGACCCTAACCCTAACCCGACTCTAACCCTAAATGCCTCCCGACTCTAACCCTAAATTCGCGCCTCCCGCCTCCCGACTCTAACCCTAACCCTAAATTCGCGCACCCTAACCCTAAATTCGCCTCCCGACTCTAACCCTAACCCTAACCCGACTCCCGACTCCCGACTCCCGACTCTAAATTCGCGCTCTAACCCTAACCCTAACCCTAACCCTAACCCTAACCCTAACCCTAACCCTAACCCTAACCCTAAATTCGCGCCTCCCGACTCTAACCCTAAATTCGCGCCTCCCGACTCTAACCCTAACCCTAAATTCTGCCTCCCGACTCTAACCCTAAATTCGCGCTCTAACCCTAACCCTAACCCTAACCCTAACCCTAACCCTAACCCTAACCCTAACCCTAACCCTAACCCTAACCCTAACCCTAAATTCGCGCCTCCCGACTCTAACCCTAACCCTAACCCTAACCCGACTCTAACCCAACTCTAACCCCCGACTCTAACCCTAAATTCGCGCCCTAAATGCGCCTCCCGACTCCCGACCCTAACCCTAAATTCGCGCCTCCCGACTCTGCCTCCCGACTCTAACCCTAAATGCCTCCCGACTCTAACCCTAACCCTAACCCTAAATTCGCGCTGCCTCCCGACTCTAACCCTAACCCGACTCTAACCCTAAATTCGCGCCTCCCGACTCCCGACTCTAACCCTAACCCTAACCCTAACCCTAAATTCGCGCTCTAACCCTAAATTCGCCTCCCGACTCTAACCCTAACCCTAACCCTAAATTCGCGCCTCCCGACTCTAACCCTAACCCTAACCCTAAATTCGCGCCTCCCGACTCTAACCCTAACCCTAACCCTAAATTCCCTAACCCTAACCCTAAATTCGCCTCCCGCCTCCCGACTCTAACCCTAACCCTAACCCTAACCCTAACCCTAAATTCGCGCCTCCCGACTCTAACCCTAACCCTAAATTCGCGCTCTAACCCTAACCCTAACCCTAACCCTAACCCTAACCCTAACCCTAAATTCGCTGCCTCCCGACTCCCTAAATGCGCGCCTCCCGACTCCCGACTCTAACCCTAACCCTAACCCTAAATTCGCCTCCCGACTCTAACCCTAACCCTAAATTCGCGCTGCCTCCCGACTCTAACCCTAACCCTAACCCTAACCCTAACCCTAAATTCGCCTCCCGACTCTAACCCTAACCCTAAATTCGCGCCCTAAATTCGCCTCCCGACTCTAACCCTAACCCTAACCCTAACCCAACCCTAACCCTAACCCTAACCCTAAATTCGCGCTGCCTCCCGACTCTAACCCTAAAATTCGCGCTCTAACCCTAACCCTAAATTCGCGCCTCCCGACTCTAACCCTAACCCTAAATTCGCCTCCCGACTCTAACCCTAACCCTAACCCTAACCCTAACCCTAACCCTAAATTCGCCTCCCGACTCTAACCCTAACCCTAACCCGGCTCTAACCCTAACCCTAAATTCGCGCCTCCCGACTCCCTAAATTCGCCTCCCGACTCTAACCCTAAATTCGCCTCCCGACTCTAACCCTAAATTCGCGCCTCCCGACTCTAACCCTAACCCTAACCCTAAATGCCTCCCGACTCTAACCCTAACTCTAACCCTAACCCTCCCGACTCTAACCCTAACCCTAACCCTAAATTCGCGCTGCCTCCCGACTCTAACCCTAACCCTAACCCTAAATTCGCCTCCCGACTCTAACCCTAAATGCCTCCCGACTCTAACCCGACTCTAACCCTAACCCTAACCCTAACCCTAACCCTAAATGCCTCCCGACTCTAACCCTAACCCTAAATTCGCGCCTCCCGACTCTAACCCTAAATGCGCCTCCCGACTCTAACCCTAACCCTAACCCGACTCTAACCCTAACCCTAAATTCGCTGCCTCCCGACTCTAAATGCGCTGCCTCCCGACTCTAACCCTAACCCTAAATTCCCCGACTCTAACCCTAACCCTAAATGCCTCCCGACTCTAACCCTAAATTCGCCTCCCGACTCTAACCCTAACCCTGCCTCCCGACTCTAACCCTAAATGCCTCCCGACTCTAACCCTCCCGACTCTAACCCTAAATGCCTCCCGACTCTAACCCTAACCCTAACCCTAAATGCCTCCCGACTCTAACCCTAACCCTAAATCTAACCCTAACCCTAAATGCCTCCCGACTCTAACCCTAACCCTAAATGCCTCCCGACTCCCGACTCCCGACTCTAACCCTAACCCTAACCCTAACCCTAAATTCGCGCCTCCCGACTCTAACCCTAACCCTAACCCTAAATTCCCGACTCTAACCCTAACCCTAAATTCGCGCCTCCCGACTCTAACCCTAACCCTAAATGCGCGCCCGACTCTAACCCTAAATTCGCGCTGCCTCCCGACTCTAACCCTAAATGCCTCCCGACTCTAACCCTAACCCTCCCGACTCTAACCCTAACCCTAACCCTAAATTCGCGCCTCCCGACTCTAACCCTAAATTCGCCTCCCGACTCTAACCCTAAATGCCTCCCGACTCTAACCCTAACCCTAAATTCTCGCCTCCCGACTCTAACCCTAACCCTAACCCTAAATTCGCGCCTCCCGACTCTAACCCTAACCCTAACCCTAAATGCGCACCCTAACCCTAACCCTAAATTCCCGACTCTAACCCTAACCCTAAATTCGCGCCTCCCGACTCTAACCCTAACCCGACTCTAACCCTAAATGCGCTGCCTCCCGACTCTAACCCTAACCCTAACCCTAACCCTAACCCTAACCCTAAATGCGACTCTAACCCTAACCCTAACCCTAAATTCGCGCCTCCCGACTCTAACCCTAAATGCCTCCCGACTCTAACCCTAACCCTAAATGCGCCTCCCGACTCTAACCCTAACCCTAACCCTAAATTCGCGCTCCCGACTCTAACCCTAAATTCGCGCCTCCCGACTCTAACCCTAACCCGGCTCTAACCCTAAATTCGCGCCTCCCGACCCCCGACTCTAACCCTATCTAACCCTAAAATGCGCGCCTCCCGACTCTAACCCTAAATTCGCGCCTCCCGACTCTAACCCTCCCGACTCTAACCCTAAATTCGCGCCTCCCGACTCTAACCCTAACCCTAAATGCCTCCCGACTCTAACCCTAACCCTAAATTCGCGCCTCCCGACTCTAACCCTAACCCTAAATTCGCGCGCCTCCCGACTCTAACCCTAAATGCGCTGCCTCCCGACTCCCGACTCTAACCCTAACCCTAAATGCCTCCCGACTCTAACCCGACTCTAACCCTAAATTCGCGCTCCCGACTCTAACCCTAAATTCGCGCCTCCCGACTCCCCGACTCTAACCCTAAATTCGCGCCTCCCGACTCTAACCCTAACCCTAACCCTAACCCGACTCTAACCCGACTCTAACCCTAACCCTAACCCTAACCCTAAATGCGCGCCTCCCGACTCTAACCCTAAATACCAACCCTAAATGCGCCTCCCGACTCTATTCTGCCTCCCGACTCTAACCCTAAATGCCTCCCGACTCTAACCCTAACCCGACTCTAACCCTAACCCTAAATGCCTCCCGACTCTAACCCTAACCCTAACCCTAACCCTAACCCTAACCCTAACCCTAAATGCCTCCCGACTCCCGACTCTAACCCTAACCCTAACCCTAACCCTAACCCTAAATGCCTCCCGACTCCCGACTCCCGACTCTAACCCTAACCCTAACCCTAACCCTAAATGCGCTGCCTCCCGACTCTAACCCTAACCCTAACCCTAACCCTAACCCTAAATGCGCTGCCTCCCGACTCTAACCCTAACTCTAACCCGACTCTAACCCTAACCCTAACCCTAACCCTAACCCTAACCCTAACCCTGCCTCCCGACTCCCGACTCTAACCCTAAATGCCTCCCGACTCTAACCCTAACCCTAACCCTAAATGCGCCTCCCGACTCTAACCCTAACCCTAACCCTAACCCTAGCCTCCCGACTCTAACCCTAACCCTAACCCTAACCCTAACCCTAACCCTAACCCTAACCCTAACCCGACTCCCGACTCCCGCCTCCCGACTCCCGACTCCCGACTCTAACCCTAACCCTAACCCTAACCCTAAATGCGCCTCCCGACTCCCGACTCTAAATGCGCCTCCCGACTCTAACCCTAAATCTAACCCTAAATGCCTCCCGACTCTAACCCTAACCCGACTCCCGACTCTAACCCTAACCCTAACCCTAAAATTCGCGCCTCCCGACTCCCGACTCTAACCCTAACCCTAACCCTAAATGCGCGCCTCCCGCCTCCCGACTCCCGACTCTAACCCGACTCCCGACTCTAACCCTAACCCTAAATGCCTCCCGACTCTAACCCTAACCCTAACCCTAACCCTAACCCTAACCCTAACCCTAACCCTAACCCTAACCCTAAATCTAACCCTAACCCTAACCCTAAATGCGCGCTGCCTCCCGACTCTAACCCTAACCCTAACCCTAACCCGACTCTAACCCTAACCCTAACCCTAACCCTAACCCTAACCCTAACCCTAACCCTAACCCTAACCCTAACCCTAACCCTAACCCTAACCCTAACCCTAACCCTAACCCTAACCCTAACCCGACTCTAACCCTAACCCTAACCCTGCCTCCCGACTCTAACCCTAACCCTAACCCTAACCCTAACCCTAACCCTAAACTCTAACCCTAACCCTAACCCTAACCCTAACCCTAACCCTAACCCTAACCCTAACCCTAACCCTAACCCTAACCCCCGACTCTAACCCTAAATGCCTCCCGACTCTAACCCTAACCCTAAATGCGCGCCTCCCGACTCCCGCCTCCCGACTCTAACCCTAACCCTAACCCTAACCCTAACCTAACCCTAACCCTAACCCTAACCCTAACCCTAACCCTAACCCTAACCCTAACCCTAACCCTAACCCTAACCCTAACCCGACTCTAACCCTAACCCTAACCCTAACCCTAACCCTAAATGCCTCCCGACTCTAACCCTAACCCTAACCCTAACCCTAACCCTAACCCTAACCCTAACCCTAACCCTAACCCTAACCCTCCCGACTCTAACCCTAAATTCGCGCCTCCCGACTCTAACCCTAACCCTAAATGCCTCCCGACTCCCGACTCTGCCTCCCGACTCTAACCCTAACCCTAACCCTAAATTCGCGCTGCCTCCCGACTCCCGACTCTATCTAACCCTAACCCTAACCCCCCCGACTCTAACCCTAACCCTAACCCTAACCCTAACCCTAAATGCCTCCCGACTCTAACCCTAACCCTGCCTCCCGACTCTAACCCTAACCCTAACCCTAACCAACCCTAACCCTAACCCTAACCCTAACCCTAACCCTAACCCTAACCCTAACCCTAACCCTAACCCTAAACCCTAAATTCGCGCCTCCCGCCTCCCGACTCCCGACTCTGCCTCCCGACTCTGCCTCCCGCCTCCCGCCTCCCGCCTCCCTGCCTCCCGACTCCCGACTCTAACCCTAACCCTAACCCTAACCCTAACCCTAACCCTAACCCTAACCCTAACCCTAACCCTAACCCTAACCCTAACCCTAACCCTAACCCTAACCCTAACCCTAACCCTAAATTCGCCTCCCGACTCTAACCCTAACCCTAACCCTAACCCTAACCCTAACCCTAACCCTAACCCTAACCCTAACCCTAACCTCCCGACTCTAACCCTAACCCTAAATTCGCGCCTCCCGCCTCCCGACTCTAACCCTAACCCTAACCCTAACCCTAAATTCGCACTCCCGCCTCCCGACTCTAACCCTAACCCTAACCCTAACCCTAACCCTAACCCTAACCCTAACCCTAACCCGACTCTATCTAACCCTAACCCTAACCCTAACCCTAAATGCGCGCTGCCTCCCGACTCTAACCCTAACCCTAACCCTAACCCTAACCCTAACCCTAACCCTAACCCTAACCCTAACCCTAACCCTAACCCTAACCCTAACCCTAACCCTAACCCTAACCCTAACCCTAACCCTAACCCTAACCCTAACCCTAACCCTAACCCTAACCCTAACCCTAACCCTAACCCTAACCCTAACCCTAAATTCGCGCCTCCCGACTCTAACCCTAACCCTAAATTCGCGCCTCCCGACTCTAACCCTAACCCTAACCCTAACCCTAAATTCGCTGCCTCCCGACTCCCGACTCTAACCCTAAATGCCTCCCGACTCTAACCCTAAATTCGCACCCTAAATTCGGCCTCCCGACTCTAACCCTAACCCTAAATGCCTCCCGACTCTATCTAACCCTAACCCTAACCCTAACCCTAAATTCGCGCCTCCCGACTCTAACCCTAAATTCGCCGCCTCCCGACTCCCGACTCCCGACTCTAACCCGACTCTAACCCTAACCCGACTCTAACCCTAACCCTAACCCTAACCCTAACCCTAACCCTAACCCTAAATGCCTCCCGACTCTAACCCTAACCCTAACCCTAACCCTAACCCTAACCCTAACCCTAACCCTAAACTCTAACCCTAACCCTAACCCTAACCCTAACCCTAACCCTAAATGCGCGCTGCCTCCCGACTCTAACCCTTCTGCCTCCCGACTCTAACCCTAACCCTAACCCTAACCCTAACCCTAACCCTAACCCTAACCCTAACCCTAACCCTAACCCTAACCCTAACCCTAACCCTAACCCTAACCCTAACCCTAACCCTAACCCTAACCCTAACCCTAACCCTAACCCTAACCCTAACCCTAACCCTAACCCTAACCCTAACCCTAACCCTAACCCTAACCCTAACCCTAACCCTAACCCTAACCCTAACCCTAACCCTAACCCTAACCCTAACCCTAACCCTAACCCTAACCCTAAATTCTGCCTCCCGACTCTAACCCTAACCCTAACCCTAAATTCTGCCTCCCGACTCTAACCCTAAATTCGCCTCCCGACTCCCGACTCTAACCCTAAATTCCCGACTCCCGACTCTAACCCTAACCCTAAATGCCTCCCGACTCCCGACTCTGCCTCCCGACTCTAACCCTAACCCTAAATTCGCCTCCCGACTCTAACCCTAACCCTAACCCCCGACTCTAACCCTAACCCTAACCCTAACCCGACTCTAACCCTAACCCTAACCCTAAATGCGCGCTCCCGACTCTGCCTCCCGACTCTAACCCTAACCCTAACCCTGCCTCCCGACTCTAACCCTAACCCTAACCCTAACCCTAACCCTAACCCTAACCCTAACCCTAACCCTAAATTCTGCCTCCCGACTCTAACCCTAAAATGCGCCTCCCGACTCTAACCCTAACCCTAACCCTAACCCTAACCCTAACCCTAACCCTAAATGCGCCTCCCGACTCTAACCCTAACCCTAACCCTAACCCTAACCCTAACCCTAACCCTAAATGCCTCCCGACTCTAACCCTAACCCTAAAATGCGTGCCTCCCGACTCTAACCCTAACCCTAACCCTAACCCTAACCCTAACCCTAACCCTAACTCTAACCCTAACCCT
Organism: Dasyurus viverrinus; assembly: GCA_020854095.1. NCBI lineage: Eukaryota > Metazoa > Chordata > Mammalia > Dasyuromorphia > Dasyuridae > Dasyurus > Dasyurus viverrinus. Next base: position 255,847,518 of record CM037002.1, on the reverse strand, counting down.
AACCCTAACCCTAACCCTAACTCTAACCCTAACCCTAACCCTAACCCTAACCCTAACCCTAACCCTAAATGCGCTGCCTCCCGACTCTAACCCTAACCCTAACCCTAACCCTAACCCTAACCCTAACCCTAAATGCCTCCCGACTCTGCCTCCCGACTCTAACCCTAACCCTAAATGCCTCCCGACTCTAACCCTAACCCTAAATGCGCGCTGCCTCCCGACTCTAACCCTAACCCTAACCCTAACCCTAACCCTAACCCTAACCCTAAAATGCCTCCCGACTCTAACCCTAACCCTAAAATGCCCGCCTCCCGACTCCCGCCTCCCGACTCCCGACTCTAAAATGCCTCCCGACTCTAACCCTAACCCTAACCCTAAATTCGCGCCTCCCGCCTCCCGACTCTGCCTCCCGACTCTGCCTCCCGACTCCCGCCTCCCGACCCTGCCTCCCGACTCTGCCTCCCGACTCTAACCCTAACCCTAACCCTAACCCTAACCCTAACCCTAACCCTAACCCTAACCCTAAATTCGCACCCTAACCCTAAATTCGCGCTGCCTCCCGACTCTAACCCTAACCCTAACCCTAACCCTAACCCTCCCGCCTCCCGACTCTAACCCTAACCCGACTCTAACCCTAACCCTAACCCGACTCCCGACTCTGCCTCCCGACTCCCGACTCTAACCCTAACCCTAACCCTAAATGCCTCCCGCCTCCCGACTCTAACCCTAACCCTAACCCTAACCCTAACCCTAACCCGACTCTAACCCTAACCCTAACCCTAAATGCCTCCCGACTCTAACCCCGACTCCCGACTCTAACCCTAACCCTAACCCTAACCCTAACCCTAACCCTAACCCTAACCCTAACCCTAACCCTAACCCTAACCCTAAATGCCTCCCGACTCTAACCCTAAATTCTGCCTCCCGACTCTAACCCTAACCCTAACCCTAACCCTAACCAACCCTAACCCTAACCCTAACCCTAACCCTAACCCTAAATGCCTCCCGACTCCCGCCTCCCGACTCCCGCCTCCCGACTCCCGACTCTATCTAACCCTAACCCTAACCCTAACCCTAAATCACGCCTCCCGACTCTGCCTCCCGACCCTAAATGCCTCCCGACTCCCGCCTCCCGACTCTGCCTCCCGCCTCCCGCCTCCCGACCCTAACCCTAAATTCGCGCCTCCCGACTCTAACCCTAACCCTAACCCTAACCCTAACCCTAACCCTAAAAGCCTCCCGACTCTAACCCTAAATGCGCTGCCTCCCGACTCTAACCCTAACCCTAAATGCCTCCCGACTCTAACCCTAACCCTAACCCTAACCCTAACCCTAACCCTAAATGCCTCCCGACTCTAACCCTAACCCTAACCCTAACCCTGCCTCCCGACTCTAACCCTAAATGCGCTGCCTCCCGACTCTAACCCTAACCCTAACCCTAACCCTAACCCTAACCCTAAATGCCTCCCGACTCTAACCCTAACCCTAACCCTAAATGCCTCCCGACTCTAACCCTAACCCTAACCCTAACCCTAACCCTAAATGCCTCCCGACTCTAACCCTAACCCTAACCCTAACCCTAACCCTAAATGCCTCCCGACTCTAACCCTAACCCTAACCCTAACCCTAACCCTAACCCTAACCCTAAAATGCGCGCTGCCTCCCGACTCCCGACTCTAACCCTAAATGCCTCCCGACTCTAACCCTAAATCTAACCCTAAATGCCTCCCGACTCTGCCTCCCGACTCCCGACTCTAACCCTAACCCTAAATGCCTCCCGACTCTAACCCTAACCCTAAATTCGCGCTGCCTCCCGACTCTAACCCTAACCCTAAATTCCCCGACTCCCGACTCTAACCCTAACCCTAACCCTAAATGCTGCCTCCCGACTCTAACCCTAACCCTAAATTCGCGCTGCCTCCCGACTCTAACCCTAAATTCCCGACTCTAACCCTAACCCTAACCCTAAATGCCTCCCTAACCCTAAATTCGCGCCTCCCGACTCTAAATGCCTCCCGACTCCCGACTCTAACCCTAACCCTAAATGCGCGCCTCCCGACTCTAACCCTAACCCTAACCCTAACCCTAAATTCGCGACTCTAACCCTAACCCTAACCCGACTCTAACCCTAACCCTAAATGCCTCCCGACTCCCGACTCTGCCTCCCGCCTCCCGACTCTAACCCTAAATTCGCGCCTCCCGACTCTAACCCTAACCCTAACCCTAACCCTAAATTCGTGCCTCCCGACTCTAACCCTAACCCTAAATGCCTCCCGACTCTAACCCTAACCCTAACCCTAACCCTAAATTCGCGCCTCCCGACTCTAACCCTAACCCTAACTCCCGACTCCCGACTCTAACCCTAACCCTAAATTCGCGCCTCCCGACTCTAACCCTAACCCTAACCCTAACCCTAAATGCGCGCTGCCTCCCGACTCTAACCCTAAATGCGCCTCCCGACTCTAACCCTAACCCTAAATGCGCCTCCCGACTCTAACCCTAAATGCGCTGCCTCCCGACTCTAACCCTAACCCTAACCCTAAATGCGCGCCTCCCGACTCTAACCCTAAATTCGCGCCTCCCGACTCTAACCCTAAATGCGACTCTAACCCTAAATTCCCGCCTCCCGACTCTAACCCTAAATTCGCGCTGCCTCCCGACTCTAACCCTAACCCTAAATTCGCGCCTCCCGACTCTAACCCTAACCCTAAATGCCTCCCGACTCTAACCCTAACCCTAACCCTAAATGCCTCCCGACTCTAACCCTAACCCTAAATGTGCCTCCCGACTCTAACCCTAAATTCGCGCTGCCTCCCGACTCTAACCCTAAATGCCTCCCGCCTCCCGACTCTAACCCGACTCTATCTAACCCTAACCCCGACTCCCGACTCTAACCCTAAATGCCTCCCGACTCTAACCCTAAATGCCTCCCGACTCTAACCCTAAATGCCTCCCGACTCTAACCCTAACCCTAACCCTCCCGACTCTAACCCTAAATGCCTCCCGACTCCCGACTCTAACCCTAACCCTAACCCTAACCCTAAATTCGCTGCCTCCCGACTCTAACCCTAACCCTAAATTCGCTGCCTCCCGACTCTAACCCTAACCCTAACCCTAAATTCGCTGCCTCCCGACTCTAACCCTAACCCTAACCCTAACCCTAACCCTAACCCTAAATCTAACCCTAACCCTAACCCTAACCCTAACCCGACTCCCGACTCCCGACTCCCGCCTCCCGACTCTAACCCTAAATTCCCCCGACTCTAACCCTAACCCTAACCCTAAATGCGCCTCCCGACTCTAACCCGACTCTTCTGCCTCCCGACTCCCTGCCTCCCGACTCCCGACTGCCTCCCGACTCTAACCCTAACCCTAACCCTAACCCTAACCCTAACCCTAACCCTAAATTCCCGCCTCCCGACTCCCGACTCTAACCCTAACCCGACTCCCGACTCTAACCCTAACCCTAACCCTAACCCTAACCCTAAATTCGCGCCTCCCGACTCTAACCCTAACCCTAAATGCGCGCTGCCTCCCGACTCCCGACTCTAACCCTAAATGCCTCCCGACTCTAACCCTAACCCTAACCCTAACCCTAACCCTAACCCTAACCCTAACCCTAAAATGCCTCCCGACTCTAACCCTAACCCTAACCCTAACCCTAACCCTAAATTCTGCCTCCCGACTCCCGACTCTAACCCTAACCCTAACCCTAACCCTAACCCTAAATGCCTCCCGACTCTAACCCTAACCCTAACCCTAACCCTAAATTCGCGCCTCCCGACTCTAACCCTAAATGCCTCCCGACTCTAACCCTAACCCTAACCCTAACCCTAACCCTAAATGCCTCCCGCCTCCCGACTCTAACCCTAACCCTAACCCTAACCCTAACCCTAAATTCTGCCTCCCGACTCTAAATCTAACCCTAACCCTAACCCTAACCCTAAAAATGCGCCTCCCGACTCTAACCCTAACCCTAACCCTAACCCTGCCTCCCGACTCCCGACTCTAACCCTAACCCTAACCCTAACCCTAAATTCGCACCCTAACCCTAAAATGCCTCCCGACTCTAACCCTAACCCTAACCCTAACCCTAACCCTAAATGCGCGCTCTAACCCTAACCCTAACCCTAAATGCCTCCCGACTCTAACCCTAACCCTAACCCTAACCCGACTCTAACCCTAACCCTAAATTCGCGCTGCCTCCCGACTCTAACCCTAAATGCCTCCCGACTCTGCCTCCCGACTCTAACCCTAACCCTAACCCTAACCCTAACCCTAACCCTAACCCTAACCCTAAACCCTAAATTCGCGACTCTAACCCTAACCCTAACCCTAAATTCGCTGCCTCCCGACTCTAACCCTAACCCTAACCCTAACCCTAACCCTAACCCTAACCCTAACCCTAACCCTAACCCTAACCCTAACCCTAACCCTAACCCTAACCCTAACCCTAACCCTAAATTCGCCTCCCGACTCTAACCCTAACCCTAACCCTAACCCTAACCCTAACCCTAACCCTAACCCTAACCCTAACCCTAACCCGACTCTAACCCTAACCCTAACCCTAACCCTAACCCTAACCCTAACCCTAACCCTAACCCTAACCCTAACCCTAACCCTAACCCTAACCCTAACCCTAACCCTAACCCTAACCCTAACCCTAAATTCGCGCCTCCCGACTCTAACCCTAACCCTAACCCTAACCCTCCCGACTCTAACCCTAACCCTAACCCTAACCCTAAATTCGCGCCTCCCGACTCTAACCCTAACCCTAAATTCTGCCTCCCGACTCTAACCCTAACCCTAAATGCCTCCCGACTCTAACCCTAACCCTAACCCTAACCCTAACCCTAAATGCCTCCCGACTCCCTGCCTCCCGACTCTGCCTCCCGACTCTAACCCTAACCCTAACCCTAACCCTAAATTCTGCCTCCCGACTCTAACCCTAACCCTAACCCTAACCCTAACCCTAAAATGCCTCCCGACTCTAACCCTAACCCTAACCCTAACCCTAACCCTAACCCTAAATTCGTGCCTCCCGACTCCCGACTCTAACCCTAACCCTAACCCTAACCCTAACCCTAACCCTAACCCTAACCCTAAACCCTAACCCTAACCCTAACCCTAACCCTAACCCTAACCCTAACCCTAACCCTAACCCTAACCCTAACCCTAACCCTAACCCTAACCCTAACCCTAACCCTAACCCTAACCCTAACCCTAACCCTAACCCTAACCCTAACCCTAACCCTAACCCTAACCCTAACCCTAACCCTAAATTCTGCCTCCCGACTCTAACCCTAACCCTAACCCTAACCCTAACCCTCCCGACTCTAACCCTAACCCTAAATGCGCGCTGCCTCCCGACTCTAACCCTAACCCTAACCCTAACCCTAACCCTAAATGCCTCCCGACTCTAACCCTAACCCTAACCCTAACCCTAACCCTAAATTCGCCTCCCGACTCCCGACTCTAACCCGACTCTAACCCTAAATCTAACCCTAACCCGACTCTAACCCTAACCCTAAATGCGCGCCTCCCGACTCTAACCCTGCCTCCCGACTCTAACCCTAACCCTAAATGCCTCCCGACTCTAACCCTAACCCTAAATGCGCGCCTCCCGCCTCCCGACTCCCGACTCCCGACTCTAACCCTAACCCTAACCCTAACCCTAACCCTAACCCTAACCCTAACCCTAACCCTAACCCTAACCCGACTCTAACCCTAACCCTAACCCTAACCCTAACCCTAACCCTAACCCTAAATTCGCGCTGCCTCCCGACTCCCGACTCTAACCCTAACCCTAACCCTAACCCTAACCCTAACCCTAACCCTAACCCTAACCCTAAATGCCTCCCGACTCTAACCCTAACCCTAACCCTAACCCTAAATTCGCCTCCCGACTCTAACCCTAACCCTAAATGCCTCCCGACTCTGCCTCCCGACTCCCGACTCTAACCCTAACCCTAACCCTAACCCTAACCCTAACCCTAACCCTAACCCTAACCCTAACCCTAACCCTAACCCTAAAATTCTGCCTCCCGACTCCCGACTCTAACCCTAACCCTAACCCTAACCCTAACCCTAACCCGACTCTAACCCTAAATTCGCGCCTCCCGACTCTAACCCTAACCCTAAATGCCTCCCGACTCTAACCCTAAATTCTGCCTCCCGACTCTAACCCTAACCCTAACCCTAAATTCGCGCTGCCTCCCGACTCTAACCCTAACCCTAAATGCCTCCCGCCTCCCGACTCTAACCCTAACCCTAACCCTAACCCTAACCCTAACCCTAACCCTAACCCTAACCCTAACCCTAACCCTAACCCTAACCCTAACCCTAACCCTAACCCTAACCCTAACCCTAAATGCCTCCCGACTCTAACCCTAACCCTAACCCTAACCCTAACCCTAACCCTAACCCTAAATTCGCGCCTCCCGACTCTAACCCTAACCCTAACCCTAACCCTAAATGCCTCCCGACTCTACCCTAACCCTAACCCTAACCCTAAATGCGCACCCTAACCCTAACCCTAACCCTAAATCTAACCCTAACCCTAACCCTAACCCTAACCCTAACCCTAAATGCGCGCTGCCTCCCGACTCTAACCCTAACCCTAAATTCGCTGCCTCCCGACTCTAACCCTAACCCTAACCCTAACCCTAACCCTAACTCCCGACTCTAACCCTAACCCTAACCCTAACCCTAAATGCGCCTCCCGACTCTAACCCTAACCCTAAATGCCTCCCGACTCTGCCTCCCGACTCTAAATTCGCACTCTAACCCTAACCCTAAATTCGCCTCCCGACTCCCGACTCTAACCCTAACCCTAACCCGACTCCCGACTCTAACCCTAACCCTAACCCTAACCCTAACCCTAAATGCCTCCCGACTCTAACCCTAACCCTAAATGCCTCCCTAACCTACCCTAAATGCCTCCCGACTCTAACCCTAACCCTAACCCTAAATGCGCCTCCCGACTCTAACCCTAACCCTAAATGCCTCCCGACTCTAACCCTGCCTCCCGACTCTAACCCTAACCCTAAATTCTGCCTCCCGACTCTAACCCTAACCCTAACCCTAACCCTAACCCTCCCGACTCCCGACCCTAACCCTAACCCTAAATGCCTCCCGACTCTAACCCTAAATTCGTGCCTCCCGACTCTAACCCTAACCCTAACCCTAAATTCGCGCCTCCCGACTCCCGACTCCCGACTCTAACCCTAAATGCCTCCCGACTCTAACCCTAACCCTAAATTCGCGCCTCCCGACTCCCGACTCCCGACTCTGCCTCCCGACTCTAACCCTAAATGCGCGCTGCCTCCCGACTCCCGACTCTATCTAACCCTAACCCTAACCCTAACCCTAAATGCCTCCCGACTCTAACCCTAACCCTAACCCTAACCCTAACCCTAACCCTAACCCTAAATTCGCCTCCCGACTCTAACCCTAACCCTAACCCTAACCCTAACCCTAACCCTAAATTCGCGCCTCCCGACTCCCGCCTCCCGACTCTAACCCTAACCCTAAATTCGCCTCCCGACTCTAACCCTAAATGCCCGACTCTAACCCTAACCCTAACCCGACTCCCGACTCTAACCCTAAATGCCTCCCGACTCTAACCCTAAATTCGCGCCTCCCGACTCTAACCCTAAATTCTGCCTCCCGACTCTAACCCTAACCCTAACCCTAAAATTCGCCTCCCGACTCTAACCCTAACCCAACCCTAACCCTAACCCTAAATTCGCCTCCCGACTCTAACCCTGCCTCCCGACTCTAACCCTAAATGCCTCCCGACTCTAACCCTAACCCTAAATGCGCGCTGCCTCCCGACTCTAACCCTAAATTCGCCTCCCGACTCTAACCCTAACCCTAACCCGACTCTGCCTCCCGACTCTATCTAACCCTAACCCTAAATTCGCGCCTCCCGACTCTAACCCTAAATTCGCGACTCCCTAACCCTAACCCTAACCCTAACCCTAACCCTAACCCTAACTCTAACCCTAACCCTAAATTCGCGCCTCCCGACTCTAACCCTAACCCTAACCCTAACCCTAACCCTAACCCGACTCTAACCCTAACCCTAACCCTAACCCTAAATTCGCCTCCCGACTCCCGACTCTAACCCTAACCCTAACCCTAACCCTAACCCTAACCCGACTCTAACCCTAACCCGACTCCCTAACCCTAAATTCGCCTCCCGACTCTAACCCTAACCCTAAATTCGCGCCTCCCGACTCTAACCCTAAATGCGCGCCTCCCGACCCTAACCCTAAATTCGCCTCCCGACTCTAACCCTAAATTCGCCTCCCGACTCTATCTAACCCTAACCCTGCCTCCCTAAAATGCCTCCCGACTCTAACCCTAAATGCGCTGCCTCCCGACTCTAACCCTAACCCTAAAATGCGCGCCTCCCGACCCTAACCCTAAATTCGCGCCTCCCGACTCTAAATTCGCGCCTCCCGACTCTAACCCTAAATTCGCGCCTCCCGACTCTAACCCTAACCCTAAATTCGCGCCTCCCGACTCTAACCCTAAATGCCTCCCGCCTCCCGACTCTAACCCTAACCCTAACCCTAACCCTAACCCTAACCCTAAATGCCTCCCGACTCTAACCCTAACCCTAAATTCGCGCCTCCCGACTCTAACCCTAAATTCGCCTCCCGACTCCCGACTCTAACCCTAACCCTAAATTCGCCTCCCGACTCTAACCCTAAATGCCTCCCGACTCTAACCCTAAATTCGCCTCCCGACTCCCGACTCTAACCCTAAATTCGCCTCCCGACTCTAACCCGACTCCCGACTCTATCTAACCCTAAATGCGCGCCTCCCGACTCTAACCCTAAATTCGCGCCTCCCGACTCTAACCCGACTCTAACCCTAACCCTAAATGCGCGCTCTAACCCTAACCCTAAATTCGCGCCTCCCGACTCTAACCCTAACCCTAACCCTAACCCTAACCCTAACCCTAACCCTAAATGCGCTCTAACCCTAAATTCGCGCCTCCCGACACCCAACCCTAAATTCGCGCCCTAACCCCGACTCTAACCCTAACCCTAACCCTAACCCTAACCCGCCTCCCGACTCCCGCCTCCCGACTCTAACCCGACTCTAACCCTAAATTCGCCTCCCGACTCTAACCCTAAATTCGCGCCTCCCGACTCCCGACTCTAACCCTAACCCTAACCCTAACCCTAACCCTAAATTCGCGCCTCCCGACTCCCGACTCTAACCCTAACCCTAAATTCGCGCCTCCCGACTCTAACCCTAACCCTAACCCTAAATTCGCGCTGCCTCCCGACTCTGCCTCCCGACTCCCGACTCCCGACTCTAACCCTAACCCTAACCCTAACCCTAACCCTAACCCGACTCTAACCCTAACCCTAACCCTAAATTCGAGCCTCCCGACTCCCGACTCTAACCCTAACCCTAACCCTAAATTCGCCTCCCGACTCTAACCCTAACCCTAAAATTCGCCTCCCGACTCTAACCCTAAATTCGTGCCTGCCTCCCGACTCTGCCTCCCGACTCTGCCTCCCGATTCTGCCTCCCGACTCTAACCCTAACCCTAACCCTAACCCTAACCCTAACCCTAAATTCGACTCTAACCCTAACCCGACTCTAACCCTAACCCTAACCCTAAATTCGCCTCCCGACTCTAACCCTAACCCTAACCCTAACCCTAACCCTAAATGCGCGCCTCCCGACTCTAACCCTAACCCTAACCCTAACCCTAACCCTAACCCTAACCCTAACCCTAAATGCCTCCCGACTCTAACCCTAACCCTAACCCTAACCCTAACCCTAACCCTAACCCTAACCCTAACCCTAACCCTAACCCTAACCCTAACCCTAAATTCCCGACTCTAACCCTAACCCTAACCCTAACCCTAAATTCGCGCCTCCCGACTCCCGACTCTAACCCTAACCCTAAATTCGCGCTGCCTCCCGACTCTAACCCTAACCCTAAATTCGCACCCTAACCCTAACCCCAACTCTAACTCTAACCCTAACCCTAACCCGACTCTAACCCTAACCCTAACCCTAACCCTAACCCTAACCCTAACCCTCCCGACTCTAACCCTAACCCTAACCCTAACCCTAACCCTAACCCTAACCCTAACCCTGCCTCCCGACTCTAACCCTAAATTCGCGCCTCCCGACTCTAACCCTAACCCTAACCCTAAATTCGCGCCTCCCGACTCTAACCCTAACCCTAACCCTAACCCTAACCCTAAATTCGCGCCTCCCGACTCTAACCCTAACCCTAACCCTAAATTCGCGCCTCCCGACTCTAACCCTAACCCTAACCCTAACCCTAACCCTAACCCTAACCCTAACCCTAACCCTAACCCTAACCCTAACCCTAACCCTAACCCTAACCCGACTCTAACCCTAAATTCGCGCCTCCCGACTCTAACCCTAACCCTAAATTCGCGCCTCCCGACTCTAACCCTAAATTCGCGCCTCCCGACTCTAACCCTAAATGCCTCCCGACTCTAACCCTAACCCTAACCCTAACCCTAACCCTAACCCTAACCCTAACCCTAACCCTAACCCTAACCCTAACCCGACTCTAACCCGACTCTAACCCTAACCCTAAATTCGCGCCTCCCGACTCTAACCCTAAATTCGCGCCTCCCGACATCTAACCCTAACCCTAACCCTAACCCTAACCCTAACCCTAACCCTAAATTCGCGCTCTAACCCTAACCCTAAAATGCGTGCCTCCCGACTCTAACCCTAACCCTAACCCTAACCCTAAATGCCTCCCGACTCCCGACTCTAACCCTAACCCTAACCCTAACCCTAAATTCGCGCCTCCCGACTCTAACCCTAACCCTAACCCTAACCCTAACCCTAACCCTAACCCTAACCCTAACCCTAACCCTAACCCTAACCCTAACCCTAACCCTAACCCTAACCCTAACCCTAACCCTAACCCTAACCCTAAATTCGCGCCTCCCGACTCTAACCCTAACCCTAACCCTAACCCTAACCCTAACCCTAACCCTAACCCTAAATTCGCGCCCTAACCCTAAATTCGCGCTGCCTCCCGACTCTAACCCTAACCCTAACCCTAAATTCGTGCCTCCCGACTCTAACCCTAAATCCGCACCCTAACCCTAACCCTAACCCTAAATTCCCGACTCTAACCCTAACCCTAACCCTAACCCTAACCCTAACCCTAACCCTAACCCTAACCCTAAATTCGCGCTCCCCGACTCTAACCCTAAATTCGTGCCTCCCGACCCTAAATTCGCCTCCCGACTCTAACCCTAACCCTAACCCTAACCCTAACCCTAACCCTAAATTCGCGCCTCCCGACTCTAACCCTAACCCTAACCCTAAATTCGCGACCCTAACCCTAACCCTAACCCTAACCCTAACCCTAACCCTAACCCTAACCCTAACCCTAACCCTAACCCTAACCCTAACCCTAACCCTAACCCTAAATTCGCGCCTCCCGACTCTAACCCTAACCCTAAATTCCCTAACCCTAAATTCGCGCGCCTCCCGACTCTAACCCTAACCCTAAATGCCTCCCTAACCCTAACCCTAACCCTAAATTCGCGCTCTAACCCTAACCCTAACCCTAACCCTAACCCTAACCCTAACCCTAACCCTAACCCTAACCCTAACCCTAACCCTAACCCTAACCCTAACCCTAACCCTAACCCTAACCCTAACCCTAACCCTAAATTCGCGCTCTAACCCTAACCCTAACCCTAACCCTAACCCTAACCCTAACCCTAAATTCGGCTCTAACCCTAACCCTAACCCTAACCCTAACCCTAAATTCGCGCCTCCCGACTCTAACCCTAACCCTAACCCTAACCCTAACCCTAACCCTAACCCTAACCCTAACCCTAACCCGACTCTAACCCTAAATTCGCGCCTCCCGACTCCCGACTCTAACCCTAACCCTAACCCTAACCCTAACCCTAACCCTAACCCTAACCCTAACCCTAACCCTAACCCTAACCCTAACCCTAACCCTAACCCTAACCCTAACCCTAACCCTAAATTCGCGCTCTAACCCTAAATTCGCGCCCTAACCCTAAATTCGCGCCTCCCGACTCTAACCCTAACCCTAACCCTAACCCTAACCCTAACCCTAACCCTAACCCTAACCCTAACCCTAACCCTAACCCTAACCCTAACCCTAACCCTAACCCTAACCCTAAATTCGCGCCTCCCGACTCTAACCCTAAATTCGCCTCCCGACTCTAACCCTAAATTCGCACCCTAACCCTAACCCTAACCCTAAATGCCTCCCGACTCTAACCCTAACCCTAAATTCGCGCTCTAACCCTAAATTCGCGCCTCCCGACTCTAACCCTAACCCTAACCCTAAATTCGCCTCCCGACTCTAACCCTAACCCTAACCCTAACCCTAACCCTAAATTCGCTCTAACCCTAACCCTAACCCTAACCCAACCCTAACCCTAACCCTAACCCTAACCCTAACCCTAACCCTAACCCTAAATTCGCGCCTCCCGGCTCTAACCCTAACCCTAACCCTAACCCTAAATTCGCGCTGCCTCCCGACTCTAACCCTAACCCTAAATTCGCCTCCCGACTCTATCTAACCCTAACCCTAACCCTAACCCTAAATTCGCGCACCCTAACCCTAAATTCGCCTCCCGACTCTATCTAACCCTAACCCTAACCCTAACCCTAACCCTAACCCTAAACTCGCCTCCCGACTCTAACCCTAACCCTAACCCTAACCCTAACCCTAACCCTAACCCTAACCCTAACCCTAACCCTAACCCTAAATACGCGCGCCCTAACCCTAACCCTAACCCTAACCCTAAATTCGCGCACCCTAACCCTAACCCTAACCCTAACCCTAACCCTAACCCTAACCCTAAATTCGCGCCTCCCGACTCTAACCCTAAATTCGCCTCCCGACTCTAACCCTAAATTCGCCTCCCGACTCTAACCCGACTCTATCAAGTCTCCCGACTCCAGCCTCCCGACTCCCGACTCTAACCCTAACCCTAACCCTAACCCTAACCCTAACCCTAACCCTAACCCTAAATTCGCGCCTCCCGACTCTAACCCTAACCCTAACCCTAAATCTAACCCTAACCCTAACCCTAACCCTAACCCTAACCCTAACCCTAACCCTAACCCTAACCCTAAATTCGCTGCCTCCCGACTCCCGACTCTAACCCTAACCCGACTCTAACCCTAACCCTAACCCTAAATTCGCGCTCTAACCCTAAATTCGCGCCTCCCGACTCTGCCTCCCGACTCTAACCCTAAATTCGTGCCTCCCGACTCTAACCCTAACCCTAACCCTAACCCTAACCCTAACCCTAACCCTAACCCTAACCCTAACCCTAACCCTAACCCTAACCCTAACCCTAAATTCGTGCCTCCCGACTCTAACCCTAACCCTAACCCTAACCCTAACCCTAACCCTAACCCTAACCCTAACCCTAACCCTAACCCTAAATTCGCGCTGCCTCCCGACTCTAACCCTAACCCTAACCCTAACCCTAAATTCGCGCCTCCCGACTCTAAATGCACTCTAAATTCGCGCCTCCCGACTCTAACCCTAACCCTAACCCTAACCCTAACCCTAACCCTAACCCTAAATGCGCCTCCCGACTCTAACCCTAACCCTAAATTCGCGCCTCCCGACTCTAACCCTAACCCTAACCCTAAATTCGCCTCCCGACTCTAACCCTAACCCTAACCCTAACCCTAACCCTAACCCTAAATGCCTCCCGACTCTAACCCTAACCCTAACCCTAACCCTAACCCTAACCCTAACCCTAAATCTAACCCGACTCTAACCCGACTCTAACCCTAACCCTAACCCTAAATTCGCGCCTCCCGACTCTGCCTCCCGACTCTAACCCTAACCCTAACCCTAACCCGACTCTAACCCTAACCCTAAATTCGTGCCTCCCGACTCTAACCCTAAATTCGTGCCTCCCGACTCTAACCCTAACCCTAAATTCCCGACTCTAACCCTAACCCTAACCCTAA